>CM067512.1:612279-674440 GCA_034509495.1 Acestrorhynchus altus | reverse complement strand
TATATATATATATATATATATATATATATATATATATATATGTGTGTGTGTGTGTGTGTGTGTGTGTGTGTGTGTGTGTATATATATGGGTGCCTGCGTAACCTGCTGTAAAATAAGTCTAATTGAGTGAAATATGGAGCAGTTTATGTATCTGCACAGTTTTACGGTGTTTGATAAATCTGATTGCTCTGCTCTGGGAGGTTTAATTATTGTTATGGATTTAATGGCTTGTTTATATGACTGCTTTGACTGTTGACTGCTTTGAAGTCCATCCACCCGACTGTGTAAATATAAAATAAAAGAAACACTCCCTGTTCCTCTGGTGGGTCTCTAGTGGCCTGGTGATGCCTATGAGACTGCTTCTCCTACACACTGCAGATCTGCTCGCTCTGTGTCCCCGAGGTGGCTGTAGTGAGAAGTTGCCTGCGGTACGGGTGTGTGAAGGCCTCCTCTCGGAGCGGTGCTGCATGCTGAGTGCCGAGAGCGGCGGCGTTATCTATGCGAGTCACGGTGCTGCGGAGGCGCACAGGAACAAAGAGCTGTGTGTAGTGGAGCACTGCTGTACAGGGTTCTAACCCCACAGCACAAAGCCTGCTGCTCAGGGGACGGGCACATAAAACCGACACTGCCCTTATTACCACCATCGTTATTATTATTGCAACTTATTAGAACATTCTAGACCTTCTGTGCTCTCATAACTTTGACTCATTGGCGGAGTCCCTGGTGTAGTTGTGATGCACTGTATTCTGGGGGTGGTGGTTTCAGTAAACTCAACAAGGTCACTCATTACGGACTCTGTTAAACCCCAGGCTGATTGTTCGTGGGATGAAGGAGAGTCTGTGTGACTGTAAGAACGTGAGAAGAGATCAGTGAGGTGTTTACAGACTCTATTCACTGCTGAATTAAAATAATTCACTACCCGATTAAAATAAGGTAGGAGTTCCATACCCTCATACTCAGACCCTACCGTAACCCCAACCTTAGAGTATATACCTGTAAAAGGGTCAGTGTATTACAGTGTATTGTCGTTGTTTGTGTTATAGTATAACACACAGTCAAAGATATCTCCTCTGTTTCAGACGAAACACCAGCGGGCGGAGCTCAGTTACCTGGTGGACAGGCCGAGGCGTGTAAACAGGTAAGCGCCACTTTTACACCTGCTGGTTACTATGATCACAGGTTTTTCTGTGTGTCTCTGTCTGTATATCTGTGTATCGATCCTGCTCTCAAAATGTCCATTGTATTAACGGGGTCTTTTCAAAGCAAATAGTCAATTAACGTGCATTATACGCTCTTAAAAACAGGGTATACATTCCTAAAACGAGGACAACAAGAACGAATGTGACTGGTGTCAGAAAAGAGCCTCTTTTGGCATCCTGCAATAAACCATTAACTCTATATAACAGAATAATCCCAAATAAACATAAAGTCAGCGTCAGTGAGAACGTCTACCTGTAATTAACTCTATATAACTTTAGAATAAACCCAAATACACATAAAGTCAGTGTCAGTGAGAACGTCTACCTGTAATTAACTCTATATAACATTAGAATAAACCCAAATACACATAAAGTCAGTGTCAGTGAGAACGTCTACCTGTAATTAACTCTATATAACATTAGAACAAACCCAAATAAACATAGTCAGTGGTCAAGTTATTGAGATGTTGGTTAGAAGAGCCAGGTTTGGTTTAATCTTATGGATTTTTTTAGCTCCACCCACTGCTGACCATCTCAAATGTGAAGGTGTTAGATGGGGACTGGGAATGCTGGGCTCTTTATCCGCATTCATTCTGATGTTAATGTTCAGCACTTATTTGTGTAAATCCCAGATAAATAGCTCCACACGTCGTTCTCCCAGCCTTTCACACAGTCCTGGATGTTCAAGCCAAGACCCTCTGGAAGGGTTTTCTTTTAACCGTAAGTCCAAGAACCATCCAGGAGCTGTTTAAGAGCACTTCTCTACCTCAGCACTAAATGCAATTTAATGTGAGCCTACTGTTCTCGGTCCCTGCGAGTGTGAGTGCTGAACATGTGGGGTGTTGTAGAGTGGCCATTTCTCCACTGAGCAGCGATAATAAGGTGGTTATATAAGAGTCATGCTGCAAAGCGGTTAACCCCCCTCCCCTCTCTCCTTCCAGCTCGGCCTTCCAGGAGGCAGATATAGTGAGCTCCAAAGACAGCGGGCATGGAGACAGCGAGCAGGGGGACAGTGACCATGACGCTACGCATCGTGGACATTCCTCCGGTCAGTTTTCTCTCTGCTTTCCTCATGCGTGGACCATCGTGCTGTGTGCTGTGTTGTATAGAAACCATGATGCTGCTGTTTTCCCTGAAGCTTGGCTGTGAGGTGGAGCTTCTTTAAAGGTGCAGGTCACAGGTCTGTTTAGTGTTTACCTGCTTTATGGAACCTAAACCACCTACAAAACACACCTTTATCCTACAGGCTGCCTTTCTGTGGGTTTATTTACCGAAAAACACGACTCTAACTCTGTTCTGGAGGCTCGCTGAGGTTGGGGTTGCTATGTTTGAATAATGGTGTATGTAAATGATCTCTGTTTTCATTGGCTGAGCAGTAGTTTAGGGCTGGAACACTCATAAGTTCAGAGTAAATGGGCGGGGCTACTCTGCAGTTGGCTGAATATGTGGATATACTGTATGTGAATGAATGGCTTGTGTGATGTCACTACAGAGTGGCTGTTTGTGTAGAGCTGTGTAGACTTTAGGAGCTCAAAATTTTTGATTTCACGTTTTTATTTTAACTAAAGGGTCACTAAACAGCACAATAGATGAACCACGTTCTGGTGGTTCCTTGTTTGTGAGTGTAAATATAAACATAAAACAACTTAAACATATATATATATATATATAATTAACTCTATATAACATTAGAATAAACCCAAATAAACATAAAGTCAGTGTCAGTGAGAGCATCTACCTGTAATTAACTCTATATAACATTAGAATAAACCCAAATAAACATAAAGGTAATGTCTACCTGTAATTAACTCTTATTAAACTAAGCACATAATGTTAAGGTTCTATAGTCGTTGTCTGAAATAGTGGACGTAGTCGGGTTGTGTAGTTAATCACTGAGTAATTACTCTCCCTTTATTGCAGTATTTAAATGTATTTACACAGTACCATCATTAGAGACGCTGTATGTTATGTAATGTATCACAGTATATACTGTCTATAGAGTGTTATATATTTAGATTTGATTGATGTTCTGTTTGAATCTAAAGGTGTGAATCTAAAGGTCTGGTTATATACACATAGGCTGTCAAATGATTAAAATGATTAATGATGATTGATCACATTATTTTGTGCAGTTAAATGTGATTAATGTGTCTTATTTGCTCTATTAAAGCTTAAATTAGCTTCACCAGAATATATTTATTACTTTAAATAATTTAGTAATATTATTTTCATGTTTTAATAAGCCCTGTGATCTCCACATCGTAACCAGTTTCTCCCCCAGTGGGAGCAACATTACTGCCAATTACTATATAGATCATATATATCATAGATACAGTCTGTGGTTTAACCCCTCCCCCAATTACTATATAGATCATATATATCATAGATACAGTCTGTGATTTAACCCCTCCCCCAATTACTATATAGATCATATATATCATAAATACAGTCTGTGATTTAACCCCTCCCCAAATTACTATATAGATAATATATATCATAAATACAGTCTGTGATTTAACCCCTCCCCCAATTACTATATAGATCACATGTATCATATATACGGTCTGTGATTTAACCCCTCCCCCAATTACTATATAGATCATATATATATATATCATAGATACAGTCTGGTTTAACCCCTCCCCCAATGTCTGTATATAAATACAGTCATAAATATAGATCATATAGCTCATATATAGTCACCCAGTGACTGTATAGATCATATATTGGAGCCTCTCGTTCTTGTTCAGGTGGTTCATCCACAGGTCTCCATGAGCACCTTCAGTGTAGACAGTGTTGAAGCAGTTGGAATGAGACGGGCTTCAGTCGTGGATTCTATCAGAGGAACATTTAGATGAGCAGCTGGGCTCCGGCCTGCCCTACCATGCGTGGGTCAAAAGGTCAAAGCAGGACAGCGCGGTGTTAATGGGGGATGGCATTGTTTCAGTGAAGTACGAGTGAAAAAGAATTGAACTCTGTTAACGATTCTTGGGCCTCTGAGGATTAAACCGAGGCAGCGAGGCTCTTCAGTGTGAAGCCCGGAAGCTGTTGAATCAGAGGTTTTTAGAGCAGAAGGACATTAAAATGTGCAGCGGAAGGAAGTTGGAACAACAGGATTGTGAAACACTGCTTCATTGTAAAGCTACATGTTAAGGAGCGGCGCTGAAAGGACAGGGGACGGGCTGCTGGTGTTCTTCTGCAGCCGACTCGGAGTGTTTATCTGCAGGCTGCAGGCTGCAGACGCTGAGCAAATACACATTCTTCTTAAATATACACCCTCCCTCTGCCTAATCTCCCCCTCTCTCACTCTGTCTCTCACTCTTGTCTCTTTCTCGCTCACAGTCAGTAAAGCCCGAACTCAAGCTCTGTCATGTCTCCTCGACATTCCTTGCTAAGCTCATGCACAGTGTGATGCTATCTGCCGTCCCGCAGGCTCCTGGCCTCGTTTAGATACGTGGGAAACTTGTGCGGAACAATGGGCCCAGAGCTGAGAGTAATCCTCTTGTTTGTAAATACTTAGAATTGTAATGAGGTTCTGCTCTAGTGTGACCTTCCTTCGTCCACCAGCCACTCCAGAGACGCGGGGGAATGTAGATCAGGAATTTAGGGCTGGCAGGCTGTCGTTCGCTGTGTGGGAACGTGACCAAATAGGTTGAGTGTTGGACAAACAAGTGATTCATTGGCGTGGAGCAGCTCAGCACCTCATCCTGCTGCATCAATACTGAACTAACAAACTGTTCTGAGGCTGATGATGCATCCTGCACTGCTTCAGTCTATATGACAAAGCAGTACTCACAAATATACGTGTGTGTGTGTGTGTGTGTGTGTGTGTGTGTGTGTGTGTGTGTGTGTGTGTGTGTGTGTGTAATTCAAAATGACAGAATGTGACCTTCCAGTAAAGGAAAGGTTTTCTCATTCTCCTGTGGAGACTTATATGAGGCTTCTGTTCATATTACACGTGTGTGTGTGTGTTTGTGTGTGTGTGTGTGTGTGTGTGTGTGTGTGTGTGTGTGTGTGTGTGTGTATTATTTTTTATGGTTTTCTTTGTTTTGTTTTTTTTTCCAGAAATTAATTTACCTAAATATATTTAGGAACTAAACATTGTGAATATTATTATTATTATTATTATTATTATTATTATTATTATTATTATTGTGTTCTGTAAGTAAAACAACTGAATCATTTATATCAATAACATTTTTGATCACATTAAACCAGCCTGTGGCTCTTTTTGCTGTTGTATATGTGCTCAATACATATTTTTGAAATGTAAATATAAATAATTATAATTGTGTTTTTATTCAACAGCAAAACAGAACAATTTGGCTGTTTCTGTTTGTGCTGAAGAAAAAAAAATCAAAATTAATAAAAACATGCAGAAAACGTTTTCAGCCAAATGAGTTTTGATGACTTTTGTTCGTTTTTGGTTTGATCTCATACTTTAATTCCTAATCTGACTGTTTATAATTAGTCTAATAATTAGAAACATAATTAAGATAATGAGCTCCTCAAATTAATTAATAATACATAGTAATAAAATAGTAATAGCATAATATTACTATATAATATATAATAATAAATAGTAATTAATAACCCTGTAGTTAATTCATGTTTAATATATAAGGCTACCATTTAATGGTAACAGAGACAATAAAAGACTGTAACAGAGACAGACACAGTTTCAATAACAGAGACAGAAGCAGAGACAGACAGTGACAGAGACAGATAAAGTCATTTTTCAGCCTCTCTTTGTCTCTCAGGATGAATGAGGCTGTTCTGTTACGGTGTCTTAAAGTGTGGTTGATTAGCCGTCCTTCGTTGGGTCTTAAATGTCCTGGTTTTCATGACGTCACAAACATTGAGTTGAAATCAGGTCTTTTTGTTTTTAATAAATGGACTTTATTGACCAGTACGGTCAGTCTTCATGATTATGGGTCCTGTAATGGTTTTTATTGATTTATTTATTTTGCTTACTTCGACTTAAGATGGCTTGTTTGGACGACCTGGATCTTACTCCAGGACCTGGATCTGGAAGTATTGTGAACTGTGGAGAATCTAGGCCAAGGCTCGTGTTGAGACTCAGTGACCTCTGCTTGCTTCTGCTATTTTTAATCTTCAGCGCGCGTTCGGTTCTTGGAGATGCACAGCCTGTGAAAAGTTTATGTTCTTTTAAATCGGAACTATTTTCGGTTGTTTTCCCGTTTCATAAGAGCCGAAAGGTCACCCGTACTGTCGCAAACACGCACAAGCAAGATGTTCCCTGCCTTTATTATAAATTTAGTACGTTATTGCAAACCCGTGAAGAAAAGTGCTCGTCAGGATTGGAATCGTTTCCAGCTTTTAGGCAGTGGGTTCTAAATCCTGCTGCTCCAGGCCTGGGCTTGTTCCCGGTGCCCCGTCACCCCCACCCCTGTGCCCCCGTTCCACCATCCCGTGTGCTTCTCTTATCCTCACCTTTCACAGCCAGGCACTCGCTGCCCTCTAAATGCGATTAAAGTCGTGTGAGCTTTCAGCCCCGCCGTCATCCATGTGTCAGCATTCAGCCTTCTATCATCGCAGTGCAGCAGCCAGAGAAAAGCAACGTTACACTCCTAACTTCAGCACCACCGCACCTCCATTACTAACGCTGGGCTTTACGGTAACGACTGTCACAGCTTCTAAACACACTCTGTGTCCAAAAGTTTGTGGACACCCCTTCGTATTAATGCATTCAGATACTTGGACACTCATGACCCGAGAGACACACTTTGGTACATGCTGTTTTATAGGATGATCAGAGAGAGGGGGCGGGGCTGATGATCAACCTGCATACAGACTCTGACTGATCAGAGAGAGGGGGCGGGGCTGATGCTCAACCTGCATACAGACTCTGACTGATCAGAAAGAGGGGGCGGGGCTGATGCTCAACCTGCATACAGACTCTGACTGATCAGAGAGAGGGGGCGGGTCTGATGTTCAACCTGCATACAGACTCTGACTGATCAGAGAGAGGGGGCGGGGCTGATGATCAACCTGCACACAGACTCTGACTGATAAGAGAGAGGGGGCGGGGCTGATGATCAACCTGCATACAGACTCTGACTGATCAGAGAGGGGGGCGGGGCTGATGATCAACCTGCATACAGACTCTGACTGATCAGAGAGAGGGGGCGGGGCTGATGATTACCCAGACTGGGAATCAAACCCCAGTCTCCCGCACGGTGTGGTGGCTCACTGGTGGTGTTATGTGTTGCACTGCACCAACCACCCTTATTGACTATTTTAGAGTAAGAATGAAAGGCATCCATGTGTTTGTGACAGAATGCAAATATATGCATTTAAACCTAAAAGTCCCAGCTGTTTTACATCCTATGACTTGTTATTCAGTAATTACAATAATTACAGTAATTACAGTAATTACAGTGCAAACAAGCTGTGTAATAGTCGTTGTGACCCAGCAGTGTGTCCTGAGATTGTCAATTTGCTGAGCACCTGAAAGGGTTAAAGAACTGAAGGTGTGAGTGTTGACATACGTAGCATTGCTCACATTACGTTGCCCACAGGACGCTGTTGTCCGGACATTTCGGGTTGTCCCCGCCCACTCTCACTGAAGTAATAAAGAGTTCATACATACTGAATAAGCCACAATATAGGCAGCCAATCAGGTTAGAGAAGTCTTAAAAGCTCTGTTCACACCAAGGCCTTTGACTTTAACACGTGTGCTGGGTGATCTAATCACTAATGATAGCAAAAGCACATCTGTTCACACCTGCCGTCTTAAATGCGTCTCAGGTGACAGTGTCGGGCTTGTGATCAGATTTCTCACATCATATCCTCGGAGGAGGGGCATGGTGAGCACTCTGCTGTCACTCTCCTGCTGCTCTCGTTTCCACACCGAATGGCTTGCGAGTCGATACTCATGTTGTAGCCATGATCATCACCTTTATCGATTAATTCGGTACGGTAGTGTGAACAGTGTGGTCTCAAAATTATTTCACATGGATGTGGTCAATGTGGGCGGAGCTTTCTGTCATCCCACTGAGGCACTTTGGCATTCATACTACAAGAATAATGTGGTCAAATGCGTCTCTGACCACCTCAGAATGTGGTCTGAGTGATCAGATTACATTGTGTCCTCAAGACACACCTGAACTTTGTCCTGGACAAAGTCCATATGTCAATATGTCATCAACAGAGGGCGCTGCACAGCTTCAGTGAACAATAAGAACGGGTAAAAGATGACACCGTAGTTGAACGGGACGCCCACAGCAGTTCAAGCTGAAAACATACTTATCCTTGTTTGTCGCTGTGAACATAATTTTCTGGTTCCGGAACCAATTTTTGTTGATGTTAAAGCACCAAATGGTTCAAAGTAAGTCATGAGAACCAGAAGGGAGTCCGTTCCACATTGGTGGAAAAGCACCCTGACTGATACCATGGAAGAACCCGTTTTGCTTCAGTAAAGAGCCGCTTCTTTAAAAGACGCGAAGAACCATCTACAGGTTCTTTAACAATTGAAACCAATTACTCTTTAACAAAATTGGTTCTTCATGAACCCTGTGTAGCACCGTTATGTTTAAGAGTAATGTGGCCTCTGCGTACATCAGAGGAAAACCTGAGACAGTGTCCCCAAACTTTTGACAGGCCTACTTGGTGACCCAGTCTCATCTCGTGTATCCTAATGGAGACGCAGTGGCACACGGGTAAATACAAGCAAAGAGATGCATCTGATTACCATTAATTTGTCTTTGGTGGAGCATATGCCCTCCGCTGTTATCCTGGAGCACCATATGCCGTGAAGGGAGCGCTCAGATGGACCGCCATGGCGTGTAATTTAGCCTAAAACAGCAGAGCTTAATCCGCAGTGTTTTTCTCTCTCGCTCTCTGTTTTTAGAGACATAAGGTCATGTTGGCAGCAAGTCCATCTGGATGTTACGTCGTCAGCTATCTGTTCGCTTTTCCATCCCATAAACCTCGGAATCACTGCTGTTTTTTTCCTTCCCTTTCTCCGATCCGCGAGCATGTTTTCTTCGCTGAAATTAATTGTTTTGCTGTAAAGTATCTCGTTTAATTAAGATAATTGAAAGTGCGGCGGCTTGACGGTGAGGACGTTCCAGGGCTCCTGCATTGTTCGTTTTAATGAGAAGTTCTCCATTTATCAGTGCGGATTTATTTTCCACTTGTTTCCCACTACCTGTTTATTCCCTTTATTATTTATTTGTTCTCGGAGGCTTTTTAAATCAGAACGTTCATTCCTTTAAATGCTGAAGCTCATCTCGCGCTTTTATATCTGCGCTCTCATCGTTGTTGCCACGCCGCATCAGCTGCAGGTCAGGGGTGCCAACGCACTACAAGACAGCCTAATTTGTGCTTTCTGTACGGAAACGCTCTCACGGATAATCAGTCGAGGTGGTGTGTAATGTGTGTAATACAAGTTTTAATGCCACAGGGACACTCTTGTTTTTCCTGCTGACGCTCCTCTTCGTTGGGTTGATGTTCGGGCTGCGGATCGTAGTACAGCCCTGTTTTCTTTCCTGCCCCCCTTTCTGACTTTTCCTTCGCCCTGCCAGTTCTCCACTGCACCTAAATCCCTCATTTGGATTGCAGTTCACGCCGGCTCCCAGAAACAGCTCACTGATCAGTAATTTATTTCTAGACCTATGCATACCAATTAGCAAATGAAGGTTATTATCCCACCCAGGCTCTGCGGAGCTGCTGTCTGGGGAGCGACGAAGCAAG
This sequence comes from Acestrorhynchus altus, assembly GCA_034509495.1. Classification (NCBI taxonomy): domain Eukaryota; kingdom Metazoa; phylum Chordata; class Actinopteri; order Characiformes; family Acestrorhynchidae; genus Acestrorhynchus; species Acestrorhynchus altus. Next base: position 664,523 of record CM067512.1, on the reverse strand, counting down.
CCGAGAACGAAAGAGACGTTATAATGGGTCATTTCTTTCACTGAGGGTCTGGGGCATCATGTTCTTCTACATCTGCTCTCCCCTTACACACTGAAATGCTCGCTCCTGTTTAAATACTCTTCAAATACATGAAAACGAACACACTGGAAAAGGCCGACGAATGGTTCTGAAATGAACCTTTTAGATAATGGAGATGATCCATCTCAGTGTCAGTAGAGTGTGCTTGGATGCTCTCATTGGCTGTGCTCAACCTGCGTTTTCAGTTCGTTCAGTTTCCACTGAAATTAGAATGTTCCCAAATGCGCCCTCGGGGATCAATAAAGCACATCTGTCCATCCACGGCTGAAACGTTCCTCAGACATTTTCTGTAAATCCACAGAATAACTGCTCCTTCTGTTTCCAGGCTGGAGTGGAAGCACAGATCCCAGACAAAGACACTCCGAACTCCAGGACTGAGTTTTAGGACGTCATGTTTTGGGGTGTATTTAACCCCCGTCTCTGTCTCTGCAGTGGACAGCCATTTAAAAGTCTGCTTGTCCACGTGCGCAGGCACTCATTATTTATTATTGATTGATGGATTGATTAGAGAACACAGGGAGGACTGTGGACTGTCTTTTGTCATAGTCAGTGCATATTAAAGCATATCCTTTAATTTAATATTTACATTTTACTTCATTTATTTCTAAAAATGTTGATTTGCTCGATCATCGATGATTATTGTGATGTCACTTGTAGGTGGAAACCTGATTGAAAATGTGAACAACTCTTAACCAATTACATAAAAACCCACAGACACGAAAGGGTTAATGGCTGCATCGACAGATGGAAGGATCAATGGATGGATGGATGGATGGATGGATGGATGGATGGATGGATGGATGGATAGATAGATAGATAGATAGATAGATAGATAGATAGATAGATAGATAGATAGATAGATAGATAGATAGATAGATAGATAGATAGATATTTATTTATTTATTCATTCATTCGTCCTCTGAAGGTTAAGGTTATTCTTTCCTTCTCCTGTCGTTTTTGGTGAGATCTTTAATACTCATTAATAAATGACCAGATCCCTCCATTCTCATTCAAATGAACACACTGCTGAGACACTGCTGAGACATTTCCAGTCCCTCCCGTAGCCCTGCTATAAATCCACGGTGTAATTGCTTTTACAGTTTACCAGTGGGCAGAGAAAGACAGTGACACCGTATGAATACACAGAGCATTTAATTTCATAAAATGTCAGGAGATATCGAGATGTCTCGCTGGGATTAGAAGGCGAGAAAGAGTCTGTTGGCCTTTGAGTGTCTTATCTTGTTCTCTCTAAATATCAAACTCCTCTTTGCGGTGTCTTCTCTCTCTCTCTCTCTCTCTCTCTCTCTCTCTCTCTCTCTCAGCCTCACTGTCACCTTTCTGTCTCCCTGTCAAACCGTCCGCCTGTCTTACTCTCTCACACTCTTACACTGTATGGTCAAAAGTATTGGGACACCCGCTCATTCACTGTTTGTTCTGAAATCAAGGGAATGAAAGAGTTGATCCTGCTGTTGGAGTAACTTTCTCTACTGTCCTGAGAAGACTGAGCAGGATTGCTGTGAGGATTTGATTGCATTCTTTGGCAGCGTTAGTGAGGTCAAGATGATGGATGAAGAGCCTCCTCACATCCCATATCAAAAAAGTCCTGGATGGACCTCCATCATTCCAGAGAACACGGTTCCACTGCTCCACAGCTCAGTTTTGGGGGTCTTTATACCCTCTAGTCCACACCTGCTATTAGACATGGAGACAATAGAGTCATTTTTTAACACAGAGTCCTATTCTATTGGCAGTACTGGGGCTAGACAAGCTGTGATGATGATGATTATGCTTCTTGTCACTTGTTGCCTCTCGCTCAGCTCAGATCTGCAGCTCGGCCCATACGGCCTTGTCTTAAGCAGACTGTTTGCATTATTGTGTTGAATGACTCTAATCCTCTTTAAAAGTAGAAAAAAGCCAAAGTCTGCATGTGCTGACCAGTCTTCTGTCTGAAGGGCTAGTCAGAGGATTAAAGACGAGTGTACCCCTGCACCCACCCAAATACACACACACACTCGCACACACACACACACACACACACACACACACACACACACACACACACACACGCACGTCTCTGAGAACCTTCAGCATCGGCACTTTGAGCTGCTTTAACAGAGCGATATTAATGCTGCAGCTGTAATTACTGGCTGTTTTTGACATGGAGGAGTTTTAAAACGAAGGGGCTCAGGGGGATTTGGTACTCCTCAGCTTTTTTTTAACACACACACACACACACACACACACACACACACACACACACACACACACACACATACACACACACACAGTGTGGAACAGCTTACACCTGCTGGGCTGATAAGGAAAGAAAAAAAGGCTGGTGGAACAGTCAGGCCTGGCTAACAGGATCTGCTTGCTCCCGCTGACTTTGCGTGTCGCACCTTTGTGGTGCAGCTTCTTGGCTTTCTGATTCGTTCGGTTGTTCTGCTGTTAAAGTGACGGGTGGCTCAGGAGCCTCCGATTAAACACAGCCAAGCAGAATGTGTTTCTACTGCGCAGCTGAGGAGAAAAACACCGGAAAAGCATCACAAGTACACGGGAGCCGGCGCTGTGCCCGGCGCTGTGCCCGGCGGTGCGCTCGGTCTGTTTGAGGTGGCCTGAGGGAGATGGTCAGATGGTTAGTTGGTGGTGTTCATGCTGAGGTTGAGGACTACATTCACTTTAATAGGGATGAAGTGTTGGTTGTTATACAGGTTAGGAGTTTCTGCAGTCGAGACCGAAGTCTCTGCTGGCACGGTGTGTAACAGCAGGGAGGCCTGTGTTTTAGTCTTCATGTCTGTCCACCTCTTGGAGGCAGAGCTCTGGATACTCTGAGAAGAACATTGAGCATAAAAGTGTGGCCTTTTCCTTGGAGATGTGGAGGATCTCAGACCAGCAGTGGTCAGCAGTGGTCAGAACGTGTCCACTGCTGAATGTAACCAGTATAACTGATGTTTCTAGGTGGCTGCTCTGGGGTTGTTGTGTGGTTGACATGGCATCTTCAGTGGTTGCTATAGTGTTGTAAGGTGGTTGTTATGATGCATTGGGTGGTTGCACAGGGGTTTCTACGTGGTTGACGTGGCATCTTCAGTGGTTGCTATAATTTTGTAAGGTGGCTGTTATGATAGCATGGGGGGTTGCTCTGGGTTTGCTATGTGGGATGTTGCGAAGTGGTTGCAATCATGTTGTAAGATGGTTGCACAGGTATTCCTAATGGGTTCTATGGTGTAGTTAGGTGGTTGCTATGATGTTCTGTGATGGTTACTAATACTTCTCGAAGGTTGCTATGATGTTCCTTTAGGTCACAGTGCCATTTCAGGTGGTTGTATTGGTGTTTCATTTTTCCTGTGATGTTGCAAAACGGTTGCTATTGAGTTGGTTAGTGGATGCAAGGGTGTTGCATGGTGGTTGCAAGTGGGTACTAATGTGTTGGCAGTTGTGGGACCCTGAGGTTGTACGTCCTTTCATTTGATTGGAGAAAAACTCAGCTTATGTTCTGAAGCCCTTGATCTGATCACACAGTCAGACACAGCGATCTGGGAATGATTAAACTTACATTCCGTCAGACTGCTCGAATTGTTGGGTGAGTACTGGTGTGAAGAGGTGATGGAGAAGATCATGGAGGGCGTTGGAGACAGAGAGTGAGAGAGAGATACAGAGAGAAGCTAGGGTGTATCTCCAGGGTTAGCTTCTTCATCTACCTAGCTTTGATCTCCAGCATTAAAAACGAGGAAAAAGCATGAAAGGAAGTTAAAACACAAATTAAATTCACTGAGCTTTTTCCCTGTGTGTGTGTGTGTGTGTGTGTGTGTGTGTGTGTGTGTGTGTGTGTGTGTGTGTGTGTGTGTGTGTGAGAGAGAGAGGGTGTGTGTGTGTTTTGATCAGTGTTATTCGACATTTTAAGTCAAACTGAAAAGGGAAACTGTGCTGAAGCCAGTCTCCCAGTCCTCAGAGGCCACGGTGCGCACACACACACACACACACACACACACACACACACACACACACACACACACACACACACACACACAACCTGTAAGCTTTAACCCCTTACTCTCATAATTCAGTTTTTACTTTAATTACTTTTTTAACAGATAGTTTTGTGCTGGTTTTATGGTCGTTTTTTATACTGGTTTGTGTTTCTTTTCTTTCTTCATTGTTTATCATCTTTTTGTTTGTTTGTTTGTTTCCACTGACGAGCTGCATTCGAACAGGTCAGCCGTCATATACGATATTTATTTCACGTCAGATTATTAGAATATTTACAGACAGATTCAACAGAAAAAGGCTAAATGTGTTTATAATCAGATATAATAAGAATAATATCATCAATTATATTCAAGAGCAAACACATCTGTTCTGGGCTTCACGCTGGATGAGTGTCAGAAGAGAAGGCACCTCAGTCTCGACCGGTCAGCTTGTTTTTTTGGTCACTCAGCACAGAAGTTGACTGTATTTCAGCTGAAATGTGCAAAACAGACTCCAGCAGGAGTGTCTCCTTTCAGTCACGTCTCTAATGCTTCATTTCTTATACAGTAATCAAACGAAAGTTCAGAAAGGGTCTCCGACAAGGCCTCTGAACCCGTTACCGTGTAAGAGGCTCACTAACATCCTCAGTGCGTAACTTTACACCTGTAGTTTTCATTGGTTCTGATTGGTTCATCACTTCTCCACCTCGCTTCACACACACTCTTACGGTTGTGTTACGTGTTTGCTTAATTTGAATGGCTTGAGGTTCGTTTAGGACGTGTAGATCTAATTCATCATACCAAAACCAGTCTAACCTTCACACTGGAAGTACGAGGTTCTAGATCTGTTGTTAACACTGCACTGGGGTTGATCTGGGGGTGAGTCTGTCCTTCCACACTAGATCCAGATCCAGATCCAGATCCGTACCATAATTGGACAGCTGTTTGGACTAAGGCTCAGACTTAATGCATCTGTTACTCTTCTCTGACCCGGTCATTGCTCTCTTGGTTCTGATACTGTCTTTGAAATGAAAGGTGCTTCAAAGGGTTCTCCGAGTGAAACCATAGAAGAACCTCTTTTGGTATCATCCAGGTGTTTCTATTATCTATTACAAACACACTTCTGCTCTGCATCTCTTTGAAGCACCTTTATCAGTAATAGCATTCCCTGAGCGGGTCCATCTTCTGACGCTCTCCAGACTGAAACACTCTTATGAACGGACGCTGGGTTGCAGGCTGAACAGGTGGATATGCAAATGTTCTGATGTGTGACATCATCAAAAGCAGGACTTGAAAACGGGCTATTTGTGTGACTTACGTTTTGCAGATAAGGTGAAACTTTCAAACCCTTATCAATATTTACATTCTACACCAAATTCCTTTCATGTTTTTCTCTGGTGACTATCTCGGTTCCTCTTCTTCCTCTGAATAACTTTGTCCTTTCACTGACAGCTTCAGTTTGATCACTGCACTGCTTTTGCACAACGTTCTTTACTTTATGAATTAAAATTAGAATTGATTAGGTCTGTGTAGAACCTGGCATTGTGGTATGTATCACAATACAGGGGTGGAGGTATATTTTAAATTATATTTATGTTATATGTGTGTTCCATTGATTAATCATAAATCATTTTTGTGAATTGTGTAGAACTAATTCATTTTTAAATCAGTGGTTATATTTTTATGGGCAGTAACCTAATGCATTAGGCACCATTCCAAATACCAGGCATGGGTTAGAGGAGTGTATCCAATCAAATTCACAGCAATGCTCCAGAATCTAGTGTCCCAATACTTTTGCCCGGTCTAGTGGTGGGGGTTTGAACACAACACAGAATGAACCCCTGTCTGACACCAGTCTTCACATATAATTAATTAATTCATTAATTAATTCGGTTTTTGAGAATCGATGCACTAAATTGTGAAATAAATTGTGAAATATTGTGAAAGTTCGAAATATCGACTCTAAAAACTGACCGCCGCCTTTCTTCACCTGCAGGAGCAGATTTGTTCTCCAACTGCACGGAGGAGTGTAAGGCCCTGGGTCATTCCGACCGCTGCTGGATGCCCAGCTTCGTGCCCACGGAGTCCCGGCAGGGCGCGGATTACCGCAGCAACCTGCACGTCCCGGGCATGGACGCCGTGCCCGACACTGAGGTATTTGAGGGCGATTTGACTGTGGGCGATCACTCCTCATTCTCCACCTTCGGCAAAGAGCCGCCACTCCACTCACACCAACACCACCAACACCATCAACATCCACACCAACAGCACCTCCACGCCTCCACGCTAGACAGGAGAGAGTGTGATGCACTTCTGTCAAACTCGCGCACGCCTTACAAAGCCAACGGTCTGTGTGAGTATCCCAGCCCCGAGAGAGCGTACACACTCTCTCACTCTACCTCTCTACCTCTTTCTCTCCCTCACTCGCCCCTTCTCTCCTCACACCCCTGTATCTGACTGCTCCTAGCAAGGGTGGCGTTTGCGTGTGGCAGAGCGTGGCTTTCGCCAAACCAGCAACAGTTAAACAACACTGCTGAGAAACCCAGTTTATACTGGTTTCAGATGATCTAAACTGGTCTTTGATGGTCAGTGTGGTTGAAAAGCTGGTAATTCATGAGAAAACTTACCTCATACTGGTAAGACCATTCAGAATATTTAATACCCTTGTTTCAAGAATGTGAGTGTGTTCTAGAGTGGACCAGACACAGCAGTGTCCACTCACTGTCCACTCTATCAGACACTCCTACCGAGTGTCTCCACCTTGTAGATGTAAAGTCAGAGACAGAAGCTCATCTGTTTCTGCACAGTTTGTGTTGGTCGTCCTCTAGTCCTTCATCAGTGATCACAGGACGCTGCCCACAGGATGCTGTCGGATGGACATTTCTAGTTGGTGGACTGTTCTCGGTCCAGCAGTGACACTGAGGGGTTTAAACACTCCAGCAGCACTGCTGCGTCTGATCCACTCGTACCAGCAACACACACTAACACACCACCACCATGTCAGTGTGACTGCAGTGCTGAGAATGACCCACCACCCACATCATATCTGCTCTGTGGTGGTCCTGTGGGGTCCTGATCACTGAAGATCAGGGAGAAAGGAGGAGAATAAAGTCTGCAGAGAAACAGATGAACTACAGTCTGGAATTATAGAACCACAAAGAGATCCTGTGTGGTCAGAGGAGCTGATAGTGGACAGTAGAGAATTCACCCTGATTGCAGTGAAAGAGCAGTTGTCCAAATACTTTTGACCGTATAGTGTATATTGTATTTTATGTCATCACTCTGACATACAGTAGGTTTCCTCTGAGATGATGCCACCACTAACTCCAAGCTAAATTCAGCCCTTTTCTGAGCTCCTCCTGTTGCCTCTGGCGTGAAGTGCTGTACTACTCTTTCCCATCTCCTCCCCTAGCTCCTCCCACTGCTCCTCCCACTGCTCCTCCATCATCTCCTCCATCCACTCTGCCTTCAATCACATCCCTCCATTTCGTTAGTTCCTCATCCTTTTCCACTCTGATTAATGTTGGATTTAAACTCACGGATTCAGGCGGATGTTGGAGTTCCAGGCAAAGCATTTATAATCCATGTCACACTTGCATATTTATAACGGATATTTTATTTAAAATGTTAGTTTTTTTTATCCCACTAAAACCTGAGCTCTGGGATCAGCGGGAGCTATTGCTTATGATGCTGTGTGTGTGTGTGTGTGTGTGTGTGTGTGTGTGTGTGTGTGTGTGTGTGTGTGTGTGTGTGTGTGTGTGCACGCCAGGGGGGTGTGCTTTATGCATATATGTGTGTCTGTGTGTATGCACACTTGTGTGTGTGTGCGTTTTGGGACTATAGAGTCCATTAGAATTGAATGCTGGTCTGAAGAACAAAGCTCAGTTACAGATTCTCCAGGACGCCCCCAGCCAGCACCTGGATGTATTCAATTCCATCAGCAGCACACCTGGTTTAGCATCACTAAGCACTGATTGACCAAAGCAGGTGTTGATGAAACAGTAAATAATAGTAGACTCCCACGAGGAGAACTTTGGAGATGTTTAATGAACACAGTGATGGAGAAGCTCCACTTTTACAGCATGTTATTAGAGTTAATTCTAATTTTAGTGTTTTACTGAGAGAATAAACTCTCACTGCACAGATAAGCAGATTTACACACACACACACACACACACACACACACACACGCGCGGTGAATGTAGAGTATGTTTAGTTGAATATAAATGTTGAAACAGAATGATGTTTCTCTGTTTCTCCACGTTGTTGGTATTTTGGGATAGAGGATAAAAAATCTAATAAATGAGTAACGTTAAACACCATGACCTCTAAAACGAATTTCACTTTATAATCCCATTTATTATTGAGTCGTACGTGTTTCTGCCACAAAGAATTAACTGTGAGACTCCAGGTGGTAGAGCTAAGCAATTAATTAAAACCAATATTCATAACCTCCAAATTTAATTTTAATTTTAAGTACATTCCCATAAATAGTTATTTTAACATGACAAATAGAATCACAAATATATGCTTCATACAATAATATAATAAAACAATGAAACATGATTTACAGTGCATATAGATAGATAGATAGATAGATAGATAGATAGATAGATAGATAGATAGATAGATAGATAGATAGATAGATAGATATAGGTGTTGTATATAAGAGTAAGTCCTGTATGTAGGTGTAGTATATAGGTGTTGTGTATATAGATAATTGTATATAGATAGGTGTTGTATATAAGGTTTGTATATAGATAGGTGTCATATATAGGTGTTGTATATATAGATAGGTGTAGTATATGGATAGGTGTTGTATATATAGATAGGTGTAGTATATGGATAGGTGTAGTATATAGGTGTTGTATATATAGATAGGTGTAGTATATGGATAGGTGTAGTATATAGGTGTTGTATATATAGATAGGTGTTGTATATATAGATAGGTGTTGTATATAGGTGTTGTATATATAGATAGGTGTAGTATACAGGTGTAGTATATAGGTGTTGTATATATAGATAGGTGTAGTATATAGGTGTTGTATATATAGATAGATGTAGTATATAGGTGTTGTATATATAGATAGGTGTAGTATATGGATAGGTGTAGTATATAGGTGTTGTATATATAGATAGGTGTTGTATATATAGATAGGTGTTGTATATAAGAGTTAGTGTAAATAAGGGTACGTCTGCGTTTTGCAGTGTCTCGTTACAGAGAGAGACGTGTGAAACTGGGGTTTCTGTTCTTTTTCTAAAAGAACAGGACAGAAATCTCACCCTCTCATCCTCAGATATCTGAGAGCAGAGCAGACTCACTGCATATCAGCTGTTCCCAAAATAAACGGGTGAAAAAATAGCTGGAAAGAACGGATGGAGAGTGCCGGAGTCTGGCCATCGTCTTGTGAGTGGACAGAAATACTCACAGAGATGGAGCTCTGACCGTCCACCACAACCATCAGCTGATCCAGAAACTCCACACGAGTGTTTCCCAAATCTGCCCACCGTCTTTGTGCTGATTCGGCCTGTTAAAGCGTGTGAAAGTGATGGGGAAATGGTGTGTGTGTGTGTGTGTGTGTGTGTGTGTGTGTGTGTGTGTGTGTGTGTGTGTGTGTGTGTGTGTGTGCAGCTATTCATCAAAGCTGTCTCAGAGCTGATATGCAGAGCTTTTCTAAATGAGAATGACTTTAATGAAGTAAACAGATTCACTCCAGCTTTACTGGCTCATTTACAATAAAAACTCCAGATTTTATTTCATTTCTTCTCTGAATTTGTTCATTCATTTTTATTTATTCTGACAATCGAACCCTTACATCACATGACCATTTCATTAGTATTGAACCAAAAATCATACCTTCTACAGATTCCAAAGCAAACAATGAAGAAATGAATGAGTGTTATGAACAGGACCGGGATTTATGAACATGATGAATAAAATATATCAGAATAAATGAATATATGATGGAAATTATGTCTTAATGTATATATGATGTAGATTAGACATTATTTAAAATAGGATGTATAAAGATAATTATATTATTATATATATTTTGTTTGTTTGTTTAGTAATAGTAGTAATAATACTAGTAGTAGGAATAATTGTAGCAGTAGTAGTAGTACAACAGTAGTAACAGTAAATAAATGTCAACTTGTAGTAGTAGTCTTAATAGTAGTTATGGTAATAATAATAATAATAATAATAATAATAATAATAATAATAATAATGATAATAATAATAATTGTAACAGTACAAATGATTGTAGTAATAGTAGTATTAGTTAAAGTAGGATTAGTACCCAACTATTTGTAGCAGTGGTAATAGTAGTTGTAGTAATAATGATAATAATAATAATGATAATAATGATATAATAATAATAATAATAATAATTAAATGAATATTGGTATTGGATGTATTGTTTGTAGTAAAGGGTTTATGACAGGTTTAAGTTTCATCCCTGTTAGTGTGAATTGATTTATGTGTTTTTACGTTACTGATGTGTCGAGAGTGAGACGTGTCCTGTGTTCTGAACTGTGTGCTTCTCCGTTTCACAGCGCGGAAAAGGATTTGTTAGCTCTTTCCGTGTGGACATCCCGGAGACGGCGTGATTTTGCACAATCACTGGGACTGATGGAGCAAAAAACACCATCAGGTTTGAAGCATCAAAGTCGGACTCCATTTCCTGAAGCGTGGACGGAGGGCACAGAGCCTCCGGGCCGAGCGAGATTCGAGAGATTATGGGACAGAAAGAAAGAGAGACTGATGAGGACAGATGGATAGCTGGACGCGAAAGGACAACACGCTTCTCAGCAGGACTGAGACGGAAAGGAGTACAGACAGACGCGCACTGCTGTAAGCCAGACAGACAAACAAACAAACCAACAGGAGGGAGAGGAGGACGAAGAAGACCGGGACGGAGGAGAGAGGTCGCTTCTCTCGGATACTGTGTGCCTGTTTACAGCACTACTGTACAAACAAAAACAAAAACAAAAACAAGAGGAAAACACACCAACGGCGGAGATATTATTCACTGAGCCCTTTAGCTGTTTGTACACACACCACTGAGAAGCCAACTGTACAGGAAACTCTTTGTGCATTATAAATGCAATATCACTCTTTTAGACATGACTGTTTTTATATTTTGTGTGTGAGTGTGTGTGTGAGTATGTGTGTGTGTGTGTGTGTGTGTGAGTGTGTGTGTGTGTGTGTGTGTGTGTGTGTGTGTGTGTGTGTGTGTGTGTGTACGGTCTGGTGTTTTCCCGAATTCTATTTTTTTGCTGTTATTTTTCTTTTGTTTCTGTTCATTTTGGCTTTTTTTCTCCAGAAGAGCAGAGGATTTTGGACCAATGCTGCTTTTTCTTTCTTCTGTTTTTAGTTTCACGTGGTCAGCGGGACAGCAGTGGCCTAAACCGTCCTCTCAGACAATGCGTAGGTTATATCACGTGTGAGAAGTCTTAACTGTACTCTTTTAAGCTTCTAAATAAATATAAATCTATATATATAAATCTATCTATATATATTCAGCTTTTGGTTTGTTTTCGTTCTCCTTTCTGAACGTGTGGTCTCCATTCGCGCTGTTTCGCCGGTTTAGTGTCTCGGGACTCGTCCCGGGAGTCTTAGCTTTCGGCCATCGACTTTACAGGGGTTCTTAATGTGACGGAAAGCCTTATCTCCCGACTTTACATCCATCCTTTTTTCACTTTGGATATTGAGATTCATGTAAAGAAGAAAAAACAGAAGAAGACACTGATCTAGATTTGAATACTCGGTAATTCTGTGTTATTGTAGCCAAAAAAAGAGAACAAGGGTCCATTTTTAATCCAGAGGCCAAATATGGAAGGTGCACCAAGTGCAACACAAAACACACACACACACACGCACACACACACTCACACACACACACTCACACACACACACACACTTACTGCAGAAGGTGACCAATAAACTGACAAGTGTATAATGTAAACCCGAAGCGACTCCTGTGTGTTTATTTGTTGATTGACCATTAAAGCAGCCGTTCAGTGACGTATTCAATCAACGTGACTGACCAGCGATTTCAGATACAATCAGACGTTCGATATCCAACGATATTAATCCAACTTCTTTAATTCACAATTTAACATTTATTTAGTTCTGCCTTTAAAATTCTGTCCAGACTGGAAGAAGAAATTCAGAAATGAATAGTTTATGATTCAGTAAATTTCAAATCAGATTTATGATTCAAAAAATTTACATCTGATATCATTTAATAATCAACATTTAATTATTTTTATAGATCAGTTTAACGATTATTATTGATTATTGATTTTCAGTAATAGGTCGTGTGTAATGAATCTCTGTTCTCATTATGCTGAGTGACAGTATGTGGGATCAGTGATCAGTTGTTTATGGTTTCGTTTTTGTTTTTTTACCCTCAAAGACATTTTTTAATAAATCATTTTAAATAATATCACTGAAAATAAAAGAATAAATTCAGAAATCCATCAATAAATACATTTAATTATAAATTCATATTTATTTTTAATGATCATTTTATCTGATGTTTTTAATAATTGTGTATTTGTTTATTTTAATTATAACTGGCAGTAATTAAATTACAGTAATTATATAAATGTAATTATACAGTCAGTCCAGTGTTTAATTTAGTAAAAAGTAAAGAAGCAGAAGAAATCAAACCTGTATCGTCTGTGTTTTTGACCCTGAAAGTCAAACTTATATGAAATATTTTATTGATTGATTTTTTTTTTTAAATCATGAAAAATCTACTCGTGAATTACGAGGTGAATGAATTTTCTCACCGAGTTCTGCTGAACACATTCAGTGATGTGAAGGTCTGGACTCTGAGCCTGATCTTCTCCACATCCGTCCAGATCCAGTGTTGAATCAGTCGTCTGGATGGACACCAACCGTCAACATCTGAGGACGTTCACAGATTTGAGCTTCAGGGCAGATCTTACATTCCTCTAATCTTGCCATGATGAAGGCTTTTAAGACTAAAGGTCCCCAGGGTCTTGTAGGGGGACGTTAGGTGTTCCATCCGTGGCTCCTCCCTCATGCAAACCTTATGACTGATATACACTGCAAGGACAAAAGTATTGGGACATTGCTTCCATTACATTGACTTCTTCTGAAATCAAGAGCATTAAAGAGTTCATCCTGCTTTTGTTGGAGTAACTGTGTCCACTGTCCAGGGAAGACTTTCTACTAGATTTTGGAAAATTGCTATGAGGATTTGATTGCATTCAGTGACAACAGCATTACTGGGATCAGGAAGTTTAAAAACTGGGTGCAGTTTCGTACGACCTTCAGTCTTCATTACAGACACTTTAACAGACCAACGTTACGTTAATGAGGTTCTGCAACCAGTGGTTCTACTTTTTCTGAACACACACTCCGGTCCTCTATTCTAACAGGACGATGCTCGTCCACACACAGCTGTCGTCTCAACATCTCGTCTTGAAGACACAGATACCACGCCGTGGTCGGTCTCATCTCCAGACCTGTCCCTGATTGAAAATGTGTGGACGCTATTGGACACTCTATCAACACTCCACCCCTACCACACCATCTGCAGAACTGAGTGAGAACGTTCAAGCTGCATGGGATGGATCATCACAGGACACCATTAGGAACCTCTACACCTCCATGCAGAGACGTCTGGCATGTTGCGTTAAACCCGACGCCGTCCTGAGAGACACCACTTCTGTATGAGTAGATCAATATATATTGATCAGATCAGACTACAGTTATCATCAGTTATTGATCCTGATCACCTTCATCTTCCTTCACAACAGAACTGCAGCCCCAATTGGTTATGATCATCTAATATTTTATCAGTCGTACAATTTAAAGATAGAATTAAAATGATCTTACAAAACAAACAAGCCAAAAAAGGTTCAGAACCACAGAAAAATGAATGAAAATGAGAAACGTTCAGTTTGTCTCCAGTCTGATAGGAGTGAAGAGAGGACAAAGCCAGCCAATCATATCTCACTATCCCAAAAATCAAATCCATTATGTTTGACCTGGAGTCGCATTAATCTCTTTCACGAACCAGGAGTTTTAGTGTGGTCACATCAGAGTGAACATGCAGAATTCCTCTGGGCATCATGAAGATAATTCAGGAAATGAAATAAATGAATTACAATTCCCCAAACCAGGACCGTGCACTTCCCAGAGACACCCAGCCGAGATTCCCGAAGCAGACAACAAACGCAGCATTCAGAGTCACACAGTAGAGCTCGGGCTTCTCTGTCCATCAACACCAATCAGCCATAACATTATGACCACCTCTCTGTCTCCTGTCTCTATACACTGTCCATTTTATCAGCTCCTCTGACCAAACAGGAGCATACAGCATTCAGAGAGAGAGAGAGAGAGAGAGAGAGAGAGAGAGAGAGAGAGAGAGACAGAGAGAGAGAGACAGAGAGGTAAGGAAATAAGAGCTCATATATTTTCACTGATCTTCAGTCTGTTTTCACCTTAAAACATCTCTCTCTGGAGATAAATGTGAAGCTGTGTGTGTGTGTGTGTGTGTGTGTGTGTGTGTGTGTGTGTGTGTGTGTGTGTGTGTGTGTGTGTGTGTGTGTGGAGGCTCAGCAGGCCCCTGGCTGGTCTCTGTGGACCCCGGGGGGCCCAGCCGTTTCGTCTGCAGCACTGAGGCGCTGAAAAACGATAAGCGGAGCAGGAAAGGAATGTCAGAGCAGATTCCCAGGTGTTCTGTGTGTTACACCGTGGCGGGGTGCAGGAGATAAGATGACAAAAGAAGAGCTTTCAAGAGAGAGAGAGAGAGAGAGAGAGAGAGAGGGGGAGAGAGAGAGAGAGAGAGACAGAGAGAGAGAGAAAGAGATTTGTTTATAGAATTTATAGAATATTCCTATTACTTAAATAAAGTCCATCATACTTCAATACTGTACCTACCCCAATCAGCCATAACATTAAAACCACCTGATTAAGGGAACTCTGCTGGCCTCTGACCTATGCAGGCATGAACTCCTGTGGTATCTACACCAAAACTGATGTTACAGCAGATCCATTTATAGTCTCTGTGCATTTATAGTAAATAATCCTGTAGAAAAGTACTGCCAAAAGAATAGGACACTCTAGAGCATGGACCAGAGGGGTACAAAGCCCCCCAGCATTGAGCTGTGGAGCAGTGGAACTGTGTTCTCTGGAATAATGGAGCTCCATACTTCTGGGATGAGTTGGGGATGAGGTGGTGAGGTTCAGTGATGATCATTTACATTTTGGGCATTTAGCAGATGCTCTTATCCAGAACCACTTACAGACAGGCTTTGCTGTTCACTCAGAAGATATCCTTAGCTAGTTAGTAGTGTGTGTGTGTGTGTGCGTGTGTGTGTGTGCGTGTGTGTGTGTGTGTGTGTGTGTGTGTGTGTGTGTGTGTGTGTGTGTGTGTGTGTGTGTGTGTGTAAAGACAGGAAAAACAGAAAGCGAGAGAAAGAGAGAGAGAGAGAGAGAGAGAGAACTGAGTGCATCAGCAGGGCAGAAAGGGAGGGGGAGTGTGTTGGGCAGTATGGGGGGAATGTGTGTGTGTGTGTGTGTGTGTGTGTGTGTGTGTGTGTGTGTGTGTGTGTGTGTGTGTGTGTGTGTGTGTGTGTGTGTTTGGGGGGGATAAGAGAAAGTAAATGTCTTGTTTGAGGCTGAGAGAGAAATATTGAGCTAAAGCCCCAGGAAACACTCCCACTCCACAGAAAGATCAGTCCCACCTCCCACCAGCCTTCAGTCTCACACACACACACACACACACATACAGGCTGCCCACGCACACCGCCAGCCTCTCGGCCCACCAGACTCCAGTTTGTGTGGAGAAGAACATCAAAGCTCATTCTGACGGTGCTGATCGGGGATTGCTGCAGCTAATTAGCGAAATATTAAAAACACAACTTTATAAAGACATAAATCAAACAGTACAGAGTTGTAGTTATAAGTCCACCCCGTCCCCCAGGGGCTTTAATAAGCACTGATCAGAGCGGGTCAGCAGAGCTCAGACCCTCTGAACAGTTTGTTTCAACACATGAGAGAATGATCTACCAATACAATAAAGCACATTTGATGAGTTTTATTTAGACAGATTATGAGTAGATATTGAGCAAAAATGCAAAATAACACCACGGAAAGAGAATTTCGATCATCTGTCAAACACAGGACACCCTTTCCCCACTGCACAATCAAAACCACACATTAGTTTAATTCTACTGGGAAATATTATGGAATTTGACACAGTGTAAATGACAGATTGTGATTTTGGAGCATTTCTTCTGGGTCTTTTCATCAGGACATTCTGATACAATAAACAACTGATATCCCCTTTGTGTCAAAGAGTATGTCTTCTTTATTGATCTCCCTGAAGTCTTTGATATGGTTGATTATTCCCTGCATACCCCGGGAAAAAACCCCATTTGACCGGAATGCCAGAGACTGGATCAGGAACATAACAACAGGGGCTTCCACTCAGTAAGGATGTCCCTCAATTCTTGGACCAACATTATTCAATATGTACAGTAATGATATTGTGACCTCCATTGTGGACTGCGAGTATATATCCTCCAGTTAGTCCCAGTTTAAACAGAGCTATAGTGCTTAAATATGACCAGTTAACATACCCATCTCTGCATTACAGTCCACATAGATCTCAGGGGTTCACGGAATTCACCGATTCCACAAGGGAGTGCGTCCCACACAGGGATGGGCTGGTCATCAGGAAAACCGGGAAAGTCCTGGTGAGCTTATGAGGGTGTGGGCTGCTGAGAGAGTGAAGGGGCATTGAAACCAATGAAAAGGGGATAAGTATGTACTATCTGCTGATCCAGGGTCCAGGTCATGGACGCAGCAGCCTAAACAAAGACCCCGTGGGAAGGGTAGTAATGGGGTCCGGTGGGATGTGGATCGGGAAGCGGCCAAATGCAAAACATCCCACAAAACTGCTCTAAAGTTGCTCTAAAAGGTTAGGAGGGTCTTTCCATTTCGAGATGTCAGTGTTGCTGTTTTGGAGGCGGTACTGAACGGGACCTCTGCTTTACTCTGGACTCTTACAGCAGAAGAGGTTTTACTGTAATGCAGTAATTCTTCTTGATTTTGGTTAATTATTCTGAATATTTTTAATTACACATCAGTCAGTCTCATTGTATGTCTCATGTTGACTTCCTGAACAAATGAGCTTTTATGATTTAAGGATGTGAAAGGAGCTTGATTGTCTTAATGTAATAAAGTAATGACAAAGTGCTTTTCCTCCATCTTATAATCACGCTCTGAGCGGGAAAGCAGTCGGGTTGGTAAATCACAGCTTTACTCGCAGTCTGCTCTTCATTCTCTCTCTTTCTCTCACATATGCTACACTTTCTATCGTACAAGGTCACCGTGACCTCCTCCACGTTCTCCTTTGGCAGGAAAAGAAAGAACAAGTCTCTCTCTTTTCTTCTCAGCTGCATAACATCCCTCGCCTCTGATGAGTCCAACATCTGAGCTTTTGTGAGGGAACCCACACACACACACACACACACACACACACACACACACACACACACACACACACAAACACACACCAATACATATTAATTACATCCCACCCTCCTCATTCATCTCGGCAGCTTTGAGTACAGGAGATCCCCTTCAGAACAAACCTACATACCTTGTAGGTCAATCGCAGATCACACACACACACACACACACACACACACACACACACACACACACACACACTCTCTCTCTCTCTCTCGCAAGTGCTTGTGAAAAGATAGATTACATTCAGATACTTATCGTCTCAATAAAGACGAGTTCAAACAACCAAATGGGATTTTTACCTGCTTATTAGACGCAGAAACAGAGACGCTCTGAAGGCAATTAACCTCCTGCTGCCTTTTTTATTTGTTTGTCTTGAGAAGGCCTCTGCTGCCCGGTTGTAGGAGTGGTGGCTGTAACCTGTGTGTGTGTGTGTGTGTGTGTGTGTGTGTGTGTGTGTGTGTGTGTGTGTGTGTGTGTGTGTGTGTGTGTGTGTGTCAAGCGGAAATGCCACCTGGGTACTAATGAGTGAGTAATTAGAGCCTGGCACATGCACAGACAGCTACACCTCACTCTCAGGACCCCAGTCACCATATGCTGGAGCAGTTGGAGGAACCACTTGCCAAGTCCAGAAGAAAGTGGAAAGTAAGTCAAAAGAAAGGCTCAACTTCTGGATCAGGACTGGTTTAACCTTTACGACTTGGGGCCAAGTTTGTGGGATGTTTTCACAGTTTGACGTACTTTTATTCACCGATAATTGCAATGTTATTAGTATTTATAAGAGACAGTCACACACACCAGATATTGTTATTATCAGGAGATCCTGGACCACTGTAATGTATCTTCATTTCAGATGTAAATATTAATATAATTTAAATATATGATATATGATTTTCACTATAAAGTCTGAAAAACATTTTATATCCCAGAGATTCTGTTGGAATTAATCATCCAAAGTATATTTGAGCAGAACATTAAACATGTTTGCTGAGTTATTAGTTTTGATTACATTTACAGACATTAAGTTCTTCTACATACTTGTATTCAGTATCAGTATTATCCCGTCTCAGGACTTTTATTCTGTAATTCAGGTTGAGCATCAGCCACGCCCCCTTTCTCTGATCAGTCAGAACCCCGCCCCCTCTCTCTGATCAGTCGGAGTCTGTAAGCAGGCTGAGCATCGCGCTTCCTCTCTGATCAGTCAGAGTCTGTATGCAGGTTGAGGATCAGCCCGCCTCTCTCTGATCAGTCAGAGTCTGTATGCAGGTTGGAGGATCAGCCCCGCCCCTCTGGATCAGTCAGAGTCTGTGTATGCAGGTTGAGCATCAGCCCTGCTCCCTCTCTGGGATCAGTCAGAGTCTGTGCATGCAGGTTGAGCATCAGCCCCGCCCCCTCTCTCTGATCAGTCAGAGTCTGTACGCAGGTTGAGCATCAGCCCCGCCCCTCTCTCTGGATCATCAGTCAGAGTCTGTACGCTATGTTGAGCATCAGCCCCGCCCTATTGTGTATGATGTATCAGTTATGAAGCCTGGAAAACAGCCCAGGTTTGGGGGGTTCTAAGAGTGGCCTAAAGGGACCCAGCACTGGGTTTGCTGCTGAGGCGACTCCAGTGCCGGTCCGGTGCACTCTGTTGACCTTGAATCCAGCAAGAAAAGCCCACTGAAGAATGAGAGATAAACGTAAGCAATACTGCTAAGAGGAAAGGCAGTAAATGGAGTAATTTGTTAGCTGCCAAATAGATTGAGGGCTGAGTAACCCGATCCCATGGACATTCAGAGGCACAAAAGGCAGGTGTTTGGAAAGCTGGACAGAGGCTGAGGTCTGTCTCAGCGGTAATGGGAGAAGATTATGAAAGGTGCAGGTGGATCTGTCTCATGCATACTCTTCAGGCATGACAGGCTCAAAGTGAAACTCGGCAGCTCCGAGGTCAATCGGGAGAACACTCAGATCCCTGTTTGTATCTTCAGCCATCGCTGTTTGGATGTGGAACAAACAGATCGCATGAAGACGCCAAATGTTGGCCAACGTTCCAGAGACTGCGTGTTGGTGGTTAAACGTGTTGAAGGCCTTCCAATGGGTTATTGTAGTTGGACTGTGCTGACCCCTCAGCAGTCAGTTCTGTGTTACGCTCTCGCCATTTGGTGGAGACCGTAAAACAAACACACACACATGCATGGAGAGAGAGCCATCTGGTCCTTGTTCTGCTTGTCACGGTGATGTGTAGCCCCAAACAAACAGTCATCAGCAGAGAGAAAGAGGTGGGAGAATTCGCCCCAGTACCATTTGCTGATTTTTACTCCTTGCTCACTTGCAATCCCAACGGACGACTGAGTCTGAAAGTCCATGTTGTCGCATTTTCGGCCTTCGGGAAGCCTGCTTCGAGTCTAACTCAGTATTGACATGACTATTCAAGACCATTACGCTCATCATGCTGTTTTCTCCAGCGTGAGCTATTATCGGAGTGGGACTCCTGCCCTCCCACTGCAGCACCGCTATTGATCTGTGTATTAGTAGGTAAAGAGACTGGAATGTTCTCCGGAGACGTGGGATCAATTTTATCGGCCGCAGCGGTCCGCGAGCCCTGCCAGCCGCGTCGTGGTCATTAGCCGCAGTGATTTGCAGTAAATACATTAAAACTTGTAACAGAGACTCTCTATTGACATATGTCATGTCCCTTTCTTATGGGCAGTCTCTATGGGGAAACCATTTATAACCAAAGCAAGCGAAGGCTAAACCGAGGCCATATCTCTTCTGTACTGCCATTGAAAAAAGCTGCGTCACACATCTGTCCGCTCCTCTGTAGTACAGAAGAAATGTAGACATCAGAATTATTTGACAGAAAAAGACCTCAACTTCAACATATCTAATCATTGGACATCTGATCTCTTCACTGTAACTACACTGAGAGACAGAGCTGATCTAACTAAACACACACGACTGAAGAAACATCCTGTAAAGGTCATTAATAAACACTACACAGAAATGTCCTTTCTCTGTGACTTCAGAGTTCAGACCCCTCTGTCCCATTAGCTGGTATCTCCTGTTTTGGCTGAAATAATGCCAGTGAGATGTTTCCAAAACTATCTTTCATCTGCAGATGATTAGGCCATCATCACACCTTCATTTTATTTAAACTCAAACATTAGCAGTTTGCTCTTGATTGTGGAAGTGAGCAGGATGACGGGAGCTCCACCACGATGAGTCATTAAGCTCTTTGTTTTAAGATTCACGTTTGTGATTAAATTTGACTGAAATGAGAGAAGAACAGTGTTCCTATGGTGTGTTATTTATTACTGGTTCCAGTTCAGTGTGAAACTCAGTGGATATTTCTGAAATATACCGAACTGTAATTGGACTGAATCTGATAAACCATTCAGTTGTTGATGTAAAAAACTGATGGAACTAATATTTCAGTAAACAGCAGGGTTTCTCAACCTGAGGGCGGTGGACCACCAGTGCGCCATGAAGCACTCATAAACATCTATTGAACATTAGTATTAATTGAGCTCAATGGTGATCAAACTATACACATTATAAGCATTGAAAGAGAACCACTTTTGATTCCCTGAAGAACCTTTTTTTGGTGTAAGTGGAAAACCATTTGGTGGGAACTTTTACATCTAGTGAAGGTTTCAGCTTCAACGTCTCTTCCCACCTCACAGCCTTAACACACCAGGTTCTACAGGGAACCAGAAGTGGGTCTATGGCATTCCCCAAACAACCCTTTATAACACCTTTTACATAACATTGTTCGTACCTTGGGGAACAAACCTGAACCCCTACAGTACCTTTCAGTTCTGACAGTGCAGATCTGCTTGGCTTAGACCGGCGTAAACACCAGTGAACCGGTGTCAGAGATGAGATCAGAATACCTGAAGCAGTTTGTGACTTTCTTGACTTCACTACTGACCAACGTTCTGCCCTGAGAAGCTGCTGAGAAGCCTGAATGCGACACTGCATGCAGCAAAAGTCACAGACTCGCATTGATTGTGCTGAGCCGGTGTAGCGGGGGGTGTTGGGCCTGAGCTGAACCAATCAGTGGAAGGACGGCAGAGTCCTTCCCTCCTGTAGATAACAATGACGGTCACTATGGCTGGAGATAGTGATCGAAATGGGAACAAACACAGATAAGATGGAAATGGGAGTGAGTGTGTGTGTGTGTGTGTGTGTATGTGTGTGTGTAGCACACAGATCCCCCAGAGACGTCCCTCACTCTAACCCTGAGATTCCCACTGCCCTGAGCCCCCACACCTCCCACATCAGGGAGAACCCATCAGATGCGTATCAGTTTGAACAATTAGAGAGAGACGGCTCTGGGTAGATGAAGATTCTCAGTGGCGTCCCCCAGGGATCAATTTGAGGCCCTCGCCTTTTTTAGCAAGGACCTAGAGCGAGATTATGCATAAAGCTTTTAAGTTTCTGCAACTCAATCCATAATAGCAGGAGCAGATGAAGAACTCGGGTTTCCGAGGCTGAAAGCATGTCTCTGAGACACAGCACTAATACTTCCGCTCTGAAGTCAGATGAACGGATATGCTGGTTTTAGCCCAAAACCTTCGACATCAAATTCCCTTCAGCTCTGTTAATCTGCTGATGCCCTACCAAAGCACCCGATTTTTTGTGATCATACACCAAGGAACGCGAGCTGATCCAGTAATATTGTTTGATATCTCTATCAAAACCGTAACTTGCAGGAGGCATGCCGTTGGGGAACGAGGACGTGTTTTGCTATTTGTGTTGGTGCTCAGAGTTGTAATGATGTGGGAATTATATCAGCCTTTCCAGAGTGTTTAGAGCCACTAATCACCATCAGCAGCCAAGATGTGAAGGACACAAATATTCAGAACCATGCACAGGTTCCTTTCTGGAAAAGTGGATGTGGGTCATCCAACATCCTGTTCTCACAATGCTCTTGTTGCTGAATGTATTCACAACCTCAAGCAAATCTCTCAGAGTATTGAAATGGAGCTCCATCATTCCAGAGGTCACAGTTCTAGCAGAAGACATTTTATTCTTTACTAAGATTCATAGTTTGTCACTTGAATACAATCACATCCTCACAGCACCTGAACAGTAGAGACAGTTACTCCAACAAAAGCAGGAGACACTCTTTAATTCCCTGGATATCAGTGAATGAGAAAGTGTCCAAAAACTTTTGTCCATGTGGTGTATCTATGTTCTTGATCAGTGAAAGTTGCTCCTTGTGAATCGATCTGAGACGCTGTATGTTGACATTCTGGAATAAAAGTGGTCTAATATTCATGCCACATCCTTTATGAAGACATGTCTCCACCAGACACACAAACGTGGTCTGTTGGTCGGATTACAATCCACCCAGGAGAAACCATTATTGTAAGAACAATTGGTGTGTCTATCCTTGTGGAGTGGCCATCCATCACTGTCTCAGGGCCTTATTAAGTCAACCCTACGAGAGCTCCTCATTTAGGCTCAGAGATCTCTGATAGTCTCCTAGTTCTGCATGTGACTTTATTTATCATTTTTCAGACCAACGCTCGGACACTACACTTTACACAAAGAGCCATTATCATAAACAAAAGCAATCAATTTATGCATATATCACAGAGATCCCAACGGAGAGAGAGAGAGAGAGTGAGAGAGAGAGAGAGAGAGAGAGAGAGAGAGAGAGAGGTAGAGGGGAGGAGAGAAAGAGAGAGAGAGTGAGAGAGAGAGAGAGGGAGAGAGAGGAGAGAGAGAGAGAGAGAGAGAGAGAGAGAGAGAGGTAGAGGAGTGAGAGAAAGAGAGAGAGAGAGGAGAGAGAGAGGGAGAGAGAGAGAGAGAGAGAGAGAGAGAGAGAGAGAGAGAGACAGTGTGTGTGTGTGTGAGAGAGAGAGAGAGAGAGAGAGAGAGAGAGAGAGAGAGAGGAGAGAGAGAGGAGAGAGAGAGAGAGAGAGAGAGAGAGAGAGAGAGAGGGGCAGAGGGGGGGAGAGAGAGAGACAGAGAGAGAGAGAGGGGCAGAGAGGGGGAGAGAGAGAGACAGAGAGAGAGGGAGTGAGCAACTTTCTCTTCTCGTCCACTTTCAGAAACTGTTTTGAAGACTTTTGTACTGGTTTGTTTTTCTGACACTCTTGTGAGCCTGCGTGTGAAGTTCACTTGCCGATGTTCTTCAGGCAGTAATTAGTGACATAAGTCGTTACCTACGTGTTAAGTCAGTGTCTGTACAAGTGAGTCAGTCAGTCCTCTCACCGACAGCGTGAAGATCTCTGCATGACCAGATCCTAAAAGTGAAGAGCAGCAAATGATCCCAGAGTCGTACGTTTCTGAAGTGTTTGGAAAGTTAGAAATGAGTTTTTTATTTCAATACTTAAAAGTTATTTCAGCTAAACACCGCAGCTGCATCTGATTTTAAACATGAGGCGAGAAACTGGGAGTAAAGCTCTCAAATCATTCATTTGAGACCAGCAGCGATTGTTTACACTCTGAGACGGAGAACGAAGGCCTTCAGAAAGATGGTTGTGGATGCAGATCAACAGATCTGGGAAGGGATTTTAAAAGTTCTCCATCCAAACAAAACTGGAGATCTCTCCATCATAGAAACTCCTATGAGATCTTTATTGTATCAGAGGGGGTTTGAGGAGAACGTAAGAGCGTCTGTACGAAGACTGACGCTGAAACATCACAGAGCTGAAAGAATTCCGCATGGAGTGGGAACGTCGTTCTTCCAGTCGATGTTAGAGACGGTAGACAGTTCTAGAAACATCTCACTGACATTATTTCAGACAAAGGAGGAGATACAGATATTAAGACAGAGGGGTCTGAAAATGACATTGTAATTGTCTTCACTACACTGTCAGAGAGTGTTTTAATGGAAATCTACTACAAATGACACTGTTTACATCTCATTATTAATTATCCATGAATTATTTTAAATGGAATCATTCCTGATAGATTAATTAAGGGATGGATAATTGCCACAGAAGATCACAGATGAAGCTTTGGAACCCACAGTAGATGGTTTAAGATAATGGCAGTGGTGTGGTGGTCTGAGCAGAGTGATCCACTGCTGCAATGTTTAGAATAAATGAGATATTGGACCCTACTTCAGGATATGGAATGAACCTGAAGCTGCAGTGGTACAAAGCAATAACAGCTTGTGGTGGTTTGTGGAGAGATTTCAATCAGCACCGCCGCCCTGCTGGCACTATCTCCACTATTCCCTCAGCGCGAGATTAGAGCTCCAGCGCTGTTACCATTGTTAACACCAGCTGGTGCATGAAGCGCTCTTCTTCTGAAACTGTGCCAACCGTTATTCCAGTGTATCACTCTGTTAACAAACCTGACAGAATTGACACCTCCTCCGTGGAGCTCCACCTCATTTTTCCTGGACATATTTCTGGGGTTAGGACACAATCATTATATCAGCATTTAGTTGCACTTGTACCTTAAACATGCTTGTGAAGCTGCTGTTTTATGTTCCACTGAGTGTAACAAGCGTCTCTATCATTGATACTCTGGGCTCTGGACACTGCACTACGTAACTAAGGTGAACAGTGCTCTCCAGAACTGCGTGAAGCTGCTTAACCTTCACTGGTGGCTTATGGCAAGGATTCCACTTCCTGACTGTAGGGGGAGACCAGGAGCAAAAAATACCAATTTTCACAGAATGCTACTTTAAGTTCTCAATACATTGTACGTGATCTCATGGTTCAACTTGTAACCATTGGCCTCTCTAAAGAACCCTGAAAGAACCTTAATTTTCAAGGGTTAATAGCCTATATGCTAGGTTGATCATTTATCAAAAAATATTTTTAATCACTTTTTCTTGCGTCATTATACGATGGCACTGAGCAGTACATCCACAAGAGGGCAGTTCAGAGTTAAATTTGATATATTCTTGTAATTTTTTGTGACAGATCAACACAAAAGAGCAGGTGATGGTAATGGTGATGGTAATGGTGATGGTGATGGTGATGGTAATGGTGATGGTGATGGTGATGGTAATGATAATGATAATGGTAATGATAATGGTAATGGTATTTAAGGTATTTGTATTCAGTCCCCTGTTCTCTGAGACCCCAAAATAATATCCAGTCTGATCAACTGCCTTCGGAATCTTCTGAGTCACAGTGTGTGATTCTCAGTAGAACTACAGCTGTTCTGTGAGGAAATCAGAGGTTTAGAGAACATTAGTGATCAACATCATGAAAACCAACAGCAGACAGGTCAGAGATAAAGCTGTGGAGAAGCATAAAGCAGGGTTAAGTAATATCTGAGCACTGTTCAATCCATCAGATGAAAATGGAAGTATGGGACAACTGCAGACATACCAAAGACATGGCCAACAAGCATCCAATAGGCCAATGGTCACTCTGGAGAAGCTGCAGAGATCCACAGCCCAGGTGGGAAAATCTGTCCACATATAGAGTTATATCATCTCCATCTCTCAGTATGGTTAAAATGAAGATCAAATGTTCAAGTCAAAGGGGTTCATGGGGGGTCCTACCTTTTTCTGCATGTATAAATGTCCCTCAGGAATTGTGCGGTATGGACAGGAGGCTCCATCTATGTCCATGTCTGCATTTGATGTTGAGCTCAAATGAGCCTTAAGGCTGAACTTTGAAGGTGTGGAAACATCTCCCTGCAGGTTTTAGTAGAAACACCGAACGTGAGTCTCCTGAGAAGAATGGAAGCCGTACTGAAGGTAAAGTTGGAACATCTGATATTAGTTCAATGTTGAGGCCTCTGGATGCTTTGATCTCTGACTTTTATACAGTACTGTATATCCATTACACACGTACTGAACACTGTAGTGTACACACATCGCTTCTGCTGATGAATACACTGGATTCTTCATCGTGTTATCTAATTATACTCAAGGTGACTCTGGAGAGCTCTGCACACCGACGTATTACTCGCTGTTAATCTTTCATAAGCTGTGCATTGATTTGACCCTGGTGGTAAAGCTGCTATTTTGGGATTTCTGTGTCTCTGCTCCTCTTGGGTATTTATGATGGTAATGAGCAGATAATAAGGTGGGGTTTTGTCATTGTTGTTGTTGTTGTTGTTGTGCTAGTTCACTGTGGACACATGGGAACATCATACCTTCATCTCTTTCCATTGAAGACCCAGTTTGCGAATTAAAGTATTTGCCATTACAGTGATTTATGACAACATTAACAACCATTAGACGACTGCAAACATGTTTACACAACACTGTGTTATTTTAATCCTAGATAAGCAACGGAATTAAGGATCCACTTTCTAGCGTTTGACTAATGAAACAGTGAACGCGGAAGAGCAGGAGGTCGATAGCTGAGTTCCCTCTGTAATCGTATTCTTCTCTAACCCTCCTCCTTCTCCTCTTCTCCTTCGTTCCTCTCTTTCACTTTGTCTCTGTTCTGTTTCTCCCTATTTCTTTCCAGTTCCCCCTCCCCTGTTCCCCCTGCTTCATTTCTTTTGTCTGCTCATCTTCTTCCTCCTCTTTCTTATCGATGTATTGCGTGCCATATCAGTTTGGAGGATATTACAATAGCACATTCCTTCTTTTATACACTGTTGGCGGCAGAGGCTAGAGGAAGGCTGCTCGACGCAGCACTTCTGGCCTTAACACCACATCAACGTCACCAAAGACTGCAGTGGTATCAAACCAGACTGTCATGGAGTCTCTCAGACTGGCAGGAGGTCATCTTCAGTCACAAGACCCACTTTTGCCAGTGGAGATGACCAACAAATCTGTGGCACTGTGGTCAGAACCAGGATCATCGTTTGTCTTCGCATGTCCAGAAGGTCTGGTGTGATGGTGAGGGTGCAGTTTCATACGATGTCAGATCACCTTTGATCTTCATTACAGACACTTAAACAGACCAACATTACGTTAATGAGGTTCTGAAACCAGTGGTTCTACCTTTTCTGAACACACACTCCGGTGCTCTATTCCAACAGGACGACGCTCGTCCACACGCTGCTGCCATCTCAAGATCTCGTCTTGAAGACACAGATACTACGCTGTGGTCCGTCTCGTCTCCAGACCTGTCCCCGATTGAAAATGTGTGGGACACTATTGGACGCTCTATCAAGACTCCACCCCTACCACACCATCTGCAGAACTGAGTGAGAACATTCAAGCTGCATGAGATGGATCATCACAGGACACCATTAGGAACCTCTTCACCTCCATGCAGAGACGTCTGGCGTGTTGCGTTAAACCCGACGCCGTACTGAGAGACACCACTTCTGTATGAGTAGATCAATAAATACTGATCAGATCAGATACAGTTATCATCAGTTACTGATCCTGATCACCTTCAACTTCCTTCTAGAAATGCAATTCCACACGTCCTTGTGGCTGGAGTTATTGTTCTGTATTATATTTGTCCTCTTTTTCCATGTTTTCTTATTCTCTCTATCCACTCCTGCCCCATTCCTCTCAACTCTTCCCCTTTTCTTCTTGCTCTGTTTCTTCACCTCTTTAAGAGGCTTCCTGCGGTAGCCTGGTTGGAGATGTGTGTGTGTGTGTGTGTGGTAGTGGATGATGGAGAGTGTGAGCAGGGGGCTTGGCAGGCCTGCAGTCCCACACACTCTCCTCTCTCCAGGGCCTGCAGAGACAGGACCCCCCCCCCATGTCCCCCCATCTCCACTCCCCCGGATGGAGGTGCTGACAGCCTGGAGCCGGAACCACAGTAGAGATCATCCATTAATCTCCCCCACACCCTCCACGTTCATCATCCCCTTTTCTTCTTTTTCCCTCACCCAGACTGTGTCTCTTTTTCTCCATCATACCAAAGCAATACGCAATATCTTCTTCTTCTTCTTCTTCTTCTTCTTCTTCTTATTATTATTATTATTATTATTATTATTATTATCATCTTCATCAATGTATCTATCACTCGCAGATTTTTGTCTCAGTCTTTTGAGATATAAACACCGTCCAGATTGTTCTGTCAGGCTGTGAAATTTGGGTTTGTCTACAGCTCTGATTGGACAAAGTAACATCTGCCTAGCAACCTCTTAGCAACCACTAGGGTGGAAAATATGGTAACTACCTCAAAGACCTGGTGAAGGAAGGTGAAGACAAGCATCTTCTGATATATGTGAAGCCTCCGTCTCTTTTCTAACTGCCACCATCGGCATTATAGCGGGACAGCCAATGCAGCAGTGCCTGTGCAGAAGCCTGTGCAAACGCCTGTGCAGACGCCTGTGCAGACGCCTGTGCATCGCAGCATCGCACAACCAGTTTTGCTGTCTCGGGCTCCGGCTGATGATGACCCGCAAACCTCAGATCATAATGGCATTGCACTGGACCTCTGAGCCCCTCTGAGCCCACGTTAATAACATACTTAAATCAGTGTATGAGTGTGTGTGTGCTGTTTCAGGGGTGAATTATTCACATTACAGACTGAAACAGATCTCTTATAGTTATGAAAGTCATCTACATACTCAAATCCAATCTGAGCAAAAGTTATGAATCGAGGCTTGTATTGTGAAAGCAGCCTTAGTTGTGAATTTTCATTACAGAGATCTTAAAAATAATGAAAATGAATAAACACTGCTGGTGGCTTTTCAGGCTTAAAAGTTTGATCAACATCTGAACAAACATCAAACACAAGTCAAAATGAGTTGAAATGTTTAGATTTCAGAGTGAAGTCTTGATTACACTGACGAAGAACTGCCTAAAGCCAGCTGGAACAGTGTCTTCCTTTAGTTGCAGCTTCATGAGGAACCAAAGCACCACCATATGTCTTTCTTCGATTCCTCAGAAGCTTGTTTTCGTTCTTCCTCCAAAATCCACCCATCCTTTTGGATTCCCATTCATTCACACCCACTAAGTCTTCATGTGTTTCTTCCTTTCGGCCTCCGTCTCCGTGTGAGGGTACGCTGATAGATATCAGGCTCATCGGAAACGAGCGGACCCATCCATCCTCACCTTCTCTCTCGGATTCGCTCTCTTGCTCTCTCTCTGTCTCTCTTACTGTGACTCTGTGGCATTCTCTCCTCCTTATCACAGAAGGCAGGTGGGGTGTCATGGGCAAACAGCACGCATCATTACCTGTGTGAGTAACGCTGCCTGGTCTTGGCGCCTTCAACCGCTGCTGAATAATAAACACCTTCTCGAATCTTCCAGCCAGGCTCCCAGCCAGGCTTCCAGCAGCCCAGGAGGTGTTTGGGGCCCTTCACCCGGCCGCAGATCACTCTGATAAAGCGGACCACTCTTCGGTCCTGCCGTCAGTCAGCAAACACATCGCCCCAGGCACAAAACAACCCAGCGCTGGCCGAAAAGCCGCAGCGACTAATTATTGAGTTAGTGTCTGCAATGAAAACAACAAAACCCAAAACCAACAGCTCTTCGCTTCTGCGGAGCAGCTTCGCCAGCATAACTGGAGAATGTTGATTTTAAATCTATGGGCTGTTTTGATGTTTGAGGGATTTAAGATGAGAGTTGTGAATTTGCTGCAGGTTAAGCTCTGTGTTTAGTTGTGTTTCTTTTTGACCTGTCAGTCTGAATCTGACCAGCCTTACCAACCAGTTTACATTAAGAACTGCATAATTCCCTGCTTCTAGATGATGGACGGAAACAACGATTTTCACGCTGGACTATGTTAAGGGTTATATTAAATTTAGGGTTAGGGACGTGTGGGACTGCAGTTCTGTTGTGAAGGAAGATGAAGGTGATCAGGATCAATAACTGATGATAACTGTAGTCTGATCTGATCAATATTTATTGATTTACTCAAACAGAAGTGGTGTCTCTCAGGACGGCGTCGGGTTTAACGCAACATGCCAGACGTCTCTGCATGGAGGTGTAGAGGTTCTTAATGGTGTCCTGTGATGATCCATCTCATACAGCTTGAATGTTCTCACTCAGTTCTGCAGATGGTGTGGTAGGGGTGGAGTGTTGATAGAGCGTCCAATAGCATCCACACATTTCAGGGACAGGTCTGGAGATGAGACCGACCACGGCGTAGTAACGTAGTAACGTTGGTCTGTTAAAGTGTTTGTAATGAAGACCAAAGGTGATCTGGCATCGTACGAAACAGCACCCACATCATCACACCAGATGTGTCACAACAAACTGTTGATCCTGGCGTTGATCACGGTGCCTTCACACAGAAATTCCTCAGTCCTCTTCACTGAGACAAAGCGGGACTCGTCACTGAAGATGACCTGCTGCCATTCTTCATGACAGTCTGGTTTGACACCATTGCTGTGTGTTTTTTGAGGATATAATTATTAGACATGTTTCTGAAATGCTGTTTTAGTCACATATGCAGGAGCTACTCTCCAGACAAAGCTACAGAACATAATGATTATGTTTATATATTGCACCGAAGTGCTTTATTATAAACAAACAAGATCACTTCAGGACTTTTGAAACTGCAGCTGCAGGATTGAATATTAGGCACAAGAGTTCATTGTGTTATTTTTATGATGAAGACAAAAAAAACAGCTTTTGTCCACACAAACACTTAAACCATCCAATTACAGGGCACCACTGTAATTCCAGTTTCATATATCAAGGGGTGGGAGTGACTTGAGCGTGTGATTTGTTATTTGGAGCAGCAGGCTACTGCACATTTGTCATGTGTTGGGGGGCGGGGGAGGGAACCAGCACGTTTTGCTCTCAAATGCCAGTAACTCAATCATGCACAAAAACACAGAGACAGACGCGATTACAGCGTTCTCACACCGACCTGCCGGTAATTACAGAGCCCAATGGCTGCAAGCAGCTGCGTCCTGGCCATCACTGAGATCCTCAACGCTGCGGTTGCTGTGGATCCGTGGCAGAAACAGCAACACAGGCTCCTTGGATGCAGATGGCCTGATAGTGCAGTGTCCAACCTGTCAGTGCTGATGAAACTAACACCCAGTGGCTGAACCACAAACACACAGGACAGCGTTAAAGACCTCCTGCTGCTCCTGTTGTAACCCAGCTCCTAAACGACACTTGGCACTTTGGGGAGAGACCTGGCTTCAGACTCACTCACTCATTCAGTCAGTGATTTACTCTGCTCACACATTCCTCCACTCATTTATTCGTTCATCTGCTTAATCACCACTTACATATTCACTCTTTCTCTTGATTTCAATACTTTCATTCAACAAATACTCGCTCGTTCATTCATAGAATGAACGAACTTCCCCTGGGAGTCCGAACAGCCGAGTCCCTCAATGTCTTCAAACGCAGACTGAAGACTCATCTGTTTCAGGAGTATTTAACTCCATAAAGACTTTTGTTTCAACACGGTCTAAATGTGTGGAATCTCTAGATTCCAGCCTCGTCTACTAGCTAAGGATGTTCTAAGTAAACAGCAAAGCACTTTTGTAAGTCGCTCTGGATAAGGGCGTCTGCTAAATGCCACAAATGTAAATGTAAATAGAATGAAACACCCCTCGGGCTATAAAGCCCCCCAGCAGGTGGAATTACGTACGTTCTCGTGACCGAATGCAATCAAACCCACCCGATATCAACACCCCAAGTGTAGTGAAGCCTTCCTACAAGAGTAGACACTGTAACTGCAGCAAATGGGAACAAACCCCATTCTTCTAAGAGCCCAAGGCAGCAGCACACAGTGTATCTTCTCAGTCCCAGTGGACAAGAGTCCAGGGACAGTGATCATCTGACCACATGGAAAGGAACATTATGCAACAGTGGAGAGTAGAAGTTGAGTGTGAAAAGTTGGAAGGGTGAGTTCTCACTAGTCCTGCTCTGGTGGGGTGGTTTTAATTGGCTGTCATTTTGCCTGATCCATCTGTAACCTTTCACAGCTCTAATTAGTCAACAGGTTCGCTCTCAGCCATGCTGTAATCACCCTCAGACCTGCTGCCGACCACTGCTTTAACACCATGATGTAAGAGAGAGCAAGTTTGGGAACTGGCCAAAAAGCATACAGACAGACAGACAAAGAGACAGAGAGACAAAGAGACAGAGAGACAGACAGAGAAACAGAGAGACAGACAGAGAGACAGACAGACAGACAGACAGAGATAAAAAGAGACAGACACAGACAGACAAAGAGACAGACACAGACAGAGAGACAGAGAAACAGACACACAGACAGACGGAGACGCAGACAGACAGACACACACACACTCACAGAAGGACAGAGAAACACATACACACACACACACACACACACACACACACACACACACACACACACACACACACACAGTATGATGAAAAGTAATTTTCACTCTCACTGTTTACAATAATGATCCAGTTTAATATATAATGGTATTAATCTGGTATTAATATGGTATTAATGTGGTATTAATCTGGTATTAATATGGTATTAATCTGGTATTAATATGATATTAATATGGTATTAATCTGGTATTAATATGGTATTGATGTAGTATTAATCTGGTATTAATATGGTATTAATGTAGTATTAATGTGGTATTAATATGGTATTAATGTGGTATTAATGTGGTATTAATGTGGTATTAATATGGTATTAATGTGGTATTAATGTGGTATTAATCTGGTATTAATATGGTATTAATGTGGTATTAATGTGGTATTAATATGGTATTAACGTGGTATTAATACTTGTGTAATGGTATAATGGTTTTAATCACAGATTAACATATTTACCGTCTCACTGAAGGTAAAATTAAGAAGGAAAATAGAATGAGGACATCTGTCCTAATCATTTAATGAGCTGATATAAAGTTACAGCTAATAAGATCTAACTGAATTAACGTTCATATGAAGTAGGTGGACGTATGACACCTCTACAAAGACAAACTTCTACTGAAACAAACAAAAAAACCCTGCAATAAATAGAACTGAGAAATACTTCAACATATTTAAACAGATGGACATCTGATCTTCATTTACAGGTCTCTCAAACTTCATTTATAAAAAATAATTCATAGAAATGTCATTTTCTGGTGAGCGAAAGGTTTGGACGCCCACATTTATTCTTACTTAAAATACCTGAAATTAGAATCAGCTGCTGATGATCAATAATTAGGACTTTGGAGGAGACTGTCTTACACACACACACACACACACACACACACACACACACACACACACACACACACAGACACACACACACACACACACACACATTCCCGCTTTGCTTCATTCTAACACTCATTCTCTCACTTTCATTCATGCACACATTATCGCCCACCTAACACCTCAGTATTCCCTCTCACTGTGTGTGTGTGTGTGTGTGTGTGTGTGTGTCTGTGTGTGTCTGTGTGTGTGAGTGTGTGTTGCATATGCATGTCCTACACCTTACAGGTTTCAGGACAAACATTTGTGTGAGTGTCCAGACCTGCTGCCAATGTGTGCTTAAGTGTGTATGTGTGTGTGTGTGTGTGTGTGTGTGTGTGTGTGTGTGTGTGTGTGTGTGTGTGTGTGTGTGTGTGTGTGTCTGGTAAACACTTGCGATTTGTTGCATCAGTGTGTATGTGCAGCGTGAAGGGATCAGCTGGCATCACAAACAGCAGGTCACATGTTGGTGGGGCGGGACCCTGTTGCTGTCCCCCAGGACTTCATTACCACACTGCCAGCTCAGCCAGCAGCTGCCAACCACCGGTCAGGAGACTGCAGGCCTGGGTGATGCTGCTGACTCTCCTTCCGTCCGATACTGACGCCTGAGATCAATAAATCATTACAGTAATAAAGGATATTCAGGTGGTTTTGATTGTTGGAGATCCCTCCATCATAGAAACCACTATGAGATCTTTATGGTATCAGAGGGGGTTTGAGGAGAACGTAAGAGCGTCTGTACAAAGACTGACACTGAAACATCACAGAGCTGAAAGAATTCCGCACGGATGAGTGGGAACGTCGTTCTTCCGGTCGATGTCAGAGACGGTAGACGGTTCTAGAAACATCTCACTGACATTATTTCAGACAAAGGAGGAGAAACAGATATGAGGACAGAGGGGTCTGAACTTTATCCTCACAATAAATGACATTTTTAATAGTGATGTTTATTAATGATGTTTAAAGACGTTTCTTTCGTTATGTGTGTTTAATTTTATCACCTCCGTCTCTCAGTGAAGATACAGTGAAGATCAAAAACATCTTCAAAGGTGTTCATAACAGTGGGAGCACATCAGCCGAGAGCATGTCAATAAGAAAAAAATGGATTGTGTTTTAATGTAGCTGTATTTTAGCCTGTGTGTCACTGTACAGTTCGTTTGTTTAATCCAAATCCACAGCACAGCTGATTTAACTTAATGAAGCATTGATTACACAAACATATCGGATGAAAAGTACAAACAATCAAGGTTTAATTAAAGAGACGCTTAGAAATGGTTAAACGAGCACTCCGGGGATCAATCCGTAAATCAAAAGGTCCCAATCTGAAGTTCCCATACTTCTCCACCATGAAGCAGCGAAGAACCCCCGTGGCAGGTCGCCCTGAGCTCTGTGTGTGTGTGTGTGTGTGTGAGGCATGATAGATCACTGCCTATCATTAAAATCCCAGCATGTGAGTCAATGGCAGATGCCTGCCGGTCAACACCTCCTCCTACGGAGCCGGAGCTGTGTCTGCACGCTGAGTGGCCAGGAACCATCCAGAAACAGAGCAGGAACCGCGTCCGCATGGCTTACAAAACCTGATTGAGGACACCCTGCAGGCTAATAGATGCCATGGCTGCAGGCTGGGGAAGTGCACTGTGGGTACGGACATGTCAGAAAAGAAAACATAAAGACAGCTTTACAAAACTCACTTTATGTAACCAGACAGTCCATGAGGTGCCGTTGGGTTCAAAGGAATGAGACATGAATACAATGCTGACTTTTTGTATTTTGGGAAAAAAGTGAATAAAATAGCAAATCTAAACGGATCAGGACGCAATATAAACTAAATTAGTGTTAAAGGTGGTCTGGTTAGCAAGACATCTAAACACTGAGAGTGCACACACCTTCAGGAAGACCTACTGCTACCAGTGCCAGCTGGACCTCCGCTGATGGAATCAGATGTAAAGCATTAAATATGTGAGGAATAAGATAGAAAAGCCACGTGGGAAGTGCCGTGGAGATCCAGTGGACTGCAGAAGTCCAGGCATCCAGACACAGCAGTGCTGCTGGAGTGTTTAAACCCTTCTGTGACACCGATGAAGGATTAGAGGACGACCAACACAAACTGTGCAGAAACAGATGAGCTTCTGTCTCTGACTTTACATCTACAAGGTGGAGACACTCGGTAGGAGTGTCTAATAGAGTGGACAGTGAGTGGACACAGTGTTTAAACACTCCAGCAGCACTGCTGTGTCTGATCCACTCGTACCAGAGCAACACACACTAACACACCACCACCATGTCAGTGTCACAGGGCTGAGAATGACTGACCATGCCACCCAGTGATTGCCAGTATCTTCGATAAAACCATGGGCTGTAATGTCCTGTGTCGGCGAGTGAGGAGGTGCATGAAGAAGATGAGAGTGCACAAACCTGCATCGGCTTTACCTCAGTGCTTGCAGGTGTGTGTGTGTGTGTGTGTGTGTGTGTGTGTGTATGTGTGTGTGTCTTCATGGCTGGCAGCTTTAAAACACACCTGAGAATCAAAATGGCTGTGCAGTCACAACAATAACAGCGAGAGAGTGCCGCTGTACAGAGCCTCTGTTTGGCATCTGTTACAGCAAATTACATCAGCAATACTGCACCATTACCTGAGCTCCTACCACCCCATAACAACAGCCAGCAGGGACATGGGTGTGTGAGAGAGTGTGACAGTGTGTGTGTGTTTGTGTGCCACCCCCCAGACACCTGCCATTCTGGCTCAGAATCACAGCCCTTATTTCACAGTCCCACGCAGCAGAATCAGGGAAGGCATTGGCAGTGTGTAGAGTACGTGTGTGTGTGTGTGTGTGTGAGTGTGTGTGTGTGTGTGTGAGTTTGCATTGAGTGCTAATGTCGCACGCCCAGGCTCGGTACAATAACTGTAAAAGGCTTGGCGTAATTTGCTGGGGCATTTGCATTTCGCTGACACCCTGGATGTTGGTACCACGGCGTCAGATGATCATATGTTGGAGGTGCATCATTGTCAGAGACAGTGAGTGAGCGAGATTGATAGACAGAGAGAGAAGAGGAGAGAGGGAGGGCTGTGCAGCAGATAACACGCATATGTGTGTGTGTGTGTGTGTGTGTGTGTGTGTGTGTGTGTGTGTGTGTGTGTGTGTGTGTGTGTGTGTATGTGTGTGTGTGTGTGTGTGTGTGTGTGTGTGTGTATATATATGCAAACAGTTCTGTCCTCTGTCTTCTACCCCTCCACTCAGAGTGAAGCTCTCCAGTATTGTAATAACATACTGTATCACTTCATAGACAAAAGTATTTGGACACCTGCTCATTCATTATTCATAAAAAAAGAAAAAGAAATGATCAGAGTAACCGTTTCCACTGTTCAGGACACGTTTTGGATTATATTGTCGAACACTGCTGGGAGGATCTGATTGCATTCAGTAATTCCAACAACAAAGAGCCACAATGTCATCACAGTCTTAAAAGTAGAAAACGAACCAAATCAAAGAAATGTTTATTTATATATTAGTGATATAATAAAGGTGATATAGGTGATATAATATTGGTGATATAATATAGGTGATATATGAAGGTGATATAGGTGATATAATATAGGTGATATATAAAGGTGATATAGGTGATATAATATAGGTGATATATAAAGGTGATATATATATTAATTGTCAAACTCAGAGGAAGAAGTAGTTACAGTGTGAGTATATATATATACAGTACATATACAGTATAAGTCAGAGTGTTGTTAAATACAAAGTTTGAGAGAGAATTCAGGAATCAATCTTTGCTGAGATAACCTTGATTGTAAATGAGTTTTCATTTCATTTCTTGGGTGAACTCTGAAATAGTTTAGTTTTGTAAGAAGTACAGAGAAGCTGACTTTCTTTTCCAGAGCCGTTATATACAGTATATGAAACCACCCACATAATATCTGCTCTGTGGTGGTCCTGTGGGGTCCTGATCATTGAAGATCAGGGTGAAAGGAGGAGAATAAAGTCTGCAGAGATACAGATGATCTACAGTCTGAATTATAGAACCATAAAGAGCTGCTATTTTGTAAATGTAGACTATGAGGGAGTTAGACAGAAGATACCTGCGCATCATATAATCAGGTCTTATTCTCACACACACACACACACACACACACACACACACACACACACACACACACACACACACAAACAGGTATACAGACACACTTCCACACTCCTCCCCTTTGTTCTACCTCTCTGGTTCTCCTCTGACACCACTGTGGGGTCAAACAGAAAGAAAAAAAAAACCTGATGGAGAAAGAAAAAAGCTCTCCCCTGGTTTGCTGCTCGAGTGCACAGGCGTTCTTGACACCGCAACAAAGTCATAGCTGAGGACTTCATCAAGCTGAAGTTAAAGCCCAGACCTCATCAAGACAAAGTGAAGGAGAAGAATGTCCTCCGCATAAAGTCAAACCAAAGTGGAGGAAGAAACTTCATGAAGGACAGTTACTAAAGCCAGCGACCTAAATAGAGCGCAGGCAACCTTTACGCTGTGAGCTGCTGCTAACGCTGATTTAAAACGACCCCCCAACACCCCCCAACACCCCCACCCCTCACTCCACCACCCTCCTGCTTTCCTCACACAGCTATTTGGATTAGCTATAGCGTGTCAGACATTTATAGACCATCTCCATTCTGACAGATCAAACGCACAGGTAAAATGTCACGGGTTTAAAAATAGATGATCTGCTTTTATAGCGTTTTAATAGCTGGAGTCGTACGCAAACCTCATCTCTGTGCATTTTAATACACGCTCTAAAAACAAAGTGGTGTCTCAATATATCACACAAAGTAAATTCTACATTTTTATAAACACAAATATCCAGAGATCACTCTCTAATATGATAACATTACTTAATCAAACCTTTATATTCAATGTATTTTTTAATAATAATGAAATATTTACTAAAAATGAAAAAAAAAAATAGATGTTATTAATTTCATAATGACATTTAAGGTTCATGGTTTAGGTGTCAGCTGTTCATAATAATCCAGGTCCGACTGCCTGAGCGTCTCTGCTGCGGTTAAGCCCACCTCCACACCGCATGCTCTTTGACTTGCTTTTATTTAATAAGTAATAAAATAGCAACAAATCATAACTTTAACACAGCATTTATAGAAATAAACCCCAGTAAAAAGAATTTTGATGGACCTTTGATTGAATGGAAATGTATGGAATTTATGCAGCTTTTAAGAATAAACACAGTTGAAGAAATGTTTTCTGTAAAACTGTATTTATATGACATACATTCACTGTTTATAGCAAAATTCTATTATAAAAAACTTCATAAATTATTATTAATTGTTTATTGGTCCACAGTAGCAAGTTTTACTTTTTTCATTCTTAAAAAAATTAAAATTAACTGAACGATGATGATTTTGGATTTTATAAGGAGAAAGTGATAAAAAGGGTGGAACCAAGAAAAATAAACTAAATTAAAGATTCTAAAATACAAACTTATAAACACTCCTCACTTAATGTTCAGAAATGACTGAATAATAATCTGTAAATAACTCAATAAACATGCCGACCTTGTTCAAAGGGCTGATCTGTTCAGAGCATTTGTTATAAATGATCAGATAATGATAATATATGTGGTGTATAAATGACTGATGACTCATTAGTTAATAAGATTAACTAATAATAACCAACTCATACACATTCCTTAATGATTAATAACAGAAGAAGTCAATTCTGTGCTCAGACCTAATAGATGTCTATTATTCTGTCATTATAAAATAATAGTGTTTCCAAATTAATGAAGTAAAACGGAAAAAATAAATAAATCATTACCGTAGCAACGAGTAAACACCCACACACTAAATCCCGGCTCGATTTGTGTGAAAATAAGTGGGTTTTTGTATCTCAGTGTTGTTTATATTTGCGTTTTATTTCAGGAAGGTTGTGTCAGAACCCTGAAGAACAAAGATCACTGATGTTTACCAGAAAGTAGCACAAGCACTTCATCATCAATTAACCTTTGATCTCCATAACGAGCTGCTCTCACAGCAAAAGCCAGACGCTGCATTAAACACACACACACACACACACACACACACACACACACACACACACACACTGAAACAGTATCTTATACTCCGTTGTTGATAGATGACCGGTGTCAGGGCCATATGTCTGCTTTTCTCTGCATGAAAAAGCAGGAATTCATGTAACAATATAAAAGGCAATGTGACACGTTTTACAGCCCACCTTTAACACACACTCGAAATGTGTGTGTTCTGTCTTCTGGAACTTTTCACTTTTCATCTGAGCGAGTGAAGCAAACAGAAAACCTGTAGAATTGGTTTTATATTTATTTCTCCACATTCGTTTGTTTTCTGCACTGTAAACAGAGGAAAAGCAGGTGTGACTTCAAGTGTTTTTACGATTTAAACGGAGTTAAAATATAAATATTGCTTTTCTGATCCAATTTAACCCTTTTTATCTGTGTAAACGTTTCTGCGGGTCCTTATTTACTCATCGTGTCCTCCCGTCCACCTGGTGGCGCTCTTCACCAAATGATAGGACATTGTACTGAGGGTTAGGTTAGGGTTAGGGTTAGGGTTAGGTCTGAAAGTGACTCTAACTGCTGAAAGGGAAACAGCCAGGGACCCTGCTGGACCATTATACGTCCACATGCAGACATACTGGCCTGCTTGCAGGATTGTCCTGCTATAGGAGACTTGGTCTGTTTGACCGCATTCACCTTATTTTCCATGACAACAATGGAGGCGTCATCTTTGTGATTTTGGGTAAACTTGCAGTACCATCCATCAAATTACATCCACAGAGCTCCAGAACCGAGCTTCATCTGGGTATGTTCTTCTGTTGGTTTCAGGTGGACATTTAGGTGGCAGTTTTTAATTTAGCTCTGTCAGATATAGACTCCTCTTATTATTTATTTTGTCATAAAGAAAGCAGATATGAGGTCTTATTTAAGATCTAATCTGAATGGTTCCTCTTGAAGCTCTTCCTTATACTCACTGAAGAGCTCTTACTGGCACCATAACCTCAACACGTTGACCATCAACTCAAAGCAGGTCAAGCTTTGAAAACGAACG
Organism: Acestrorhynchus altus; assembly: GCA_034509495.1. NCBI lineage: Eukaryota > Metazoa > Chordata > Actinopteri > Characiformes > Acestrorhynchidae > Acestrorhynchus > Acestrorhynchus altus. The sequence goes on along the minus strand of CM067512.1, from coordinate 623,906 downwards.
CACGCATATTAATGCGTGAAACCGAAACGCTGCTCATTTTTTTGTGATGTCGAACGACATACACTCAGATTGACCGATCAGAGCAGCGTTACCATGGTTACAGACCAAGTATTTTTACACCCTGAGTACATTTATGGAGGTTAAAGCAAATGGAGCAGAGCTGAAAGTTTGTTGTCCATCGCCAAAGAGCCACGGACTGTAGTTTCGGGAATTAAGGAGAGCAGAGAAACAGAGTGTGTGTTTCTAACGCTGTTGGACTCGGCGTGAAGGTTCCGCTGCCTTAAAATCCAACAATCATACGTGTGAAACGTTTGAAACATGAGTTTCAGAAAGTGGAGTCCAGCAGCTGATGCTGCATAATAACAGCCCGCAGGACAATCCTGCTGTCCTACAGCCAGACGCCCCGACTCTGCCCCAGGACGCGGGAAACGGCTCGGGTCAGCGCCGGAGCGCCGGCAGCAGGTGAACCAGAGCGCAGCGTTTACGTCACAGCGGGCTTTAATTGTCCTGATATAATCCGTCTGTGCAGCGGAGCATAAAAGAGCCCATTTTTACAGCCGTGGAAAAGAATAAAGAACAGGCCATGATGTTTTAATGCTCGTCTGCAGCGTTCAGCTTTACCTGACGTGATAAACAAATGGCTCTGTGAAGCTCACTAAACAATAACCTGCAGCCATTAGCAGACTGAAGCTAATGCATTTTCATAGTCAAGACATATTTCTGTCCTCCCACTAAAATCCTCCAGAGCTTTCAGACACGCCGTCCTTCCAGCTGCCGAGCGAGCGTTTACAGGTGGCAGTGTGTCGCTGCTCTTTAGACGAGAGGACGCTCAGATGATCAGTGTAAAGGCCTTAACACACTTCCTTACACACTCTATGGACAAAAGTATTGGGACACCTGCTCATTCACTGCTTCCTCCAAATCAAGGGTATTAAAGAGTTTCTCCTGCATTTCTTTGGAGTAATCGGAGCATCAATGTGAATCTGTAAGTGTGAATAACGTTGCTATTTTGGAGACACAAGGTTTTGGTTATGTTTGTTATCCCTGTAGAGGAACTTGCCAAAATGCAAAAATCTGTTCCCAATCCAGCTTCCAGATGAAGGAGGTCCATCCATTACAATGAGATGAGTTGAAGAGGCAGAACTGACCATCCAACATCAGATCCTAAACTCATTGGTGCCCTTGTGGCTGAACACAATCACATCCTCACAGCAATGCTGTAACAGTATTAACAGAAGAGAAGAGTAGAGGAGGACAACCTCCTGTTTTAAAGGAAGAGCTTTGGAACATCTTGTAGACCGTATACAGTAAACAGCACATAGAGCCGAATTCGTCACACTCACGTGAAAATAGCCGAATAATAAGGATGGAATCACAGTGGCGATGATGTAGCCTCAGCCCGTGTGTAATCGACCTTCAGATGTTAATTGTGTGGGCGAGTAATTTTTCATTGGGTCATTTTCTGAATGTGGTGACGTGTCCCGCGCTGTAAAGGCTTTGATAAAATATTAATTGGTCAAACAACGACTCACGGCTCGCAGGATTGAATTAATTTGTTCGGCCTTAAACAAGACAAATGTCTCCTTGATGCCACTTTTTTAAAGCAGAAAAAATGCTTATTGAAAAATTGTCCCTAAGTCCTGCGTAGCACTTCAGTGACATGGACTGCTTTTAACAGGTCTGAGAAATACATCAATGACTTAATCATGAGTTCATAATTAATAAAGAGCACTTGACCCTCAAGTTCACGACAAACGTTTTGGGACACCTGCTCATTCACTGTTTCTTCTGAAATCGAGGGCATTAAGAAGAGTTGGTCCTGCTTTGGTTGGAATAACTGTCCCTGCTGTCCAGAGCAGACTTTCTGCTGGATGTTGAAGCATTGCGGTGGTGCAGTTAGAGGGTGTAGCAGTAATAGGAAGAAGACGAGGACGTATCACAACTTAAATCCTTCTCTAACCAAGAGTCATTCTGTTCTTGTTTGAGGGATTTTCATTCATTCTTCCTCACAGTTCTGTGAGACTCCTGGTTCGTCCTGCCTGCACTGCTTTTTTGAGGGGTCTGTGAGGACCACAGTAAAACCTTCAGCTGCCCCTTTGTGGTCTGTTATGGATTTTGAGGTGTGTTTAGGATCATTATCCATTTATAGAACCATCTTCTTTCAGCTTTCTATATTGAAGATGGATAAAAAACAGCATTCGGACCCCTGAGGAATGTCAGCCCACTGGGAAAGGCTAAATTACCAGTCCAGCTGTGGAGCAGTGGAGTCTTTCTTCTGATGACTCTTCCACGAAGGTCATATCTTTGCAGGTGTTTCTGAACAGTCGAACGATGTACCACAACACCAGAGTCTCATAAATCTTCCTAAAGGTCTTTTTCAGTCAAGCAGGGCTTCTGATTTACCTTTCAAGCAACCCTTCCAGCAGCTGTTTCTGAAATTCTTCTTGGTCTTCCAGACCTTATCTTGACCTCCACATTTCCTTTTAATGGCCATTTCTTAATTACATTTCCAACTGAGGACCCGGCCTGAAAACTCTTTGCTTTCTTCTTATAGCCTCTCCTGCTTTGTAGGCCTCAACAGTGTTCATTGCTAGGCAGCTGCTTAGAAGAACCCACGGCTGTTGTATTCTGGGGACAAGGTCAGAGGAGTCAAGTCTGTTGAACATGTTGAAAAGTGTGTTTCATCTTTAACTTTACACCTTTTGGAGATCATCTCATCTTCAGCTGTTCACAGTAACTGTCATTGTGACCAAGTGCCCGAACGTTCTCCTGCCGCTGCAGTAGTACTTTAAAGACAAACGACTGCACCTACAGCATAGAGCGCATCTCCACAAACCTGTTTGGTTTGGTGGTTTTTGCTTTAAGAACAGTGAGGAGGAAAATGCAGTACATGCTGTACAACTGAATGAAAGGACAAATCATGCATCATGTCCCCGCAGCTAATAACAGCCTGCAGGTGTTCAGGTAGACTCGCCAGTATATTATTCTCTTATGTCTTCTAATGCTGCCCTGTTAGTAAATGGGACGACTTTTGTCAGCGTGTCCACCCGGACGTGGATTTGTGTGATTTATGGCTGCTTTTGTGCTTGGTGGGATTACAGTAACACGTAGCATATGTCTGGATGAAGGAGCGAGGACTTAAGGAGGTGTTTCGGGGTGGGGGGGCAGTGACGGGTGCGTTGGTGCGGCGTCGGGAGCACGTACGTGGAGAGAAGAGAGGAACGCGTGCACCTAGCCTACTAAACGAGCCATCTGCCGCTGGAGAGACGTTGTTGAGAGGGTCCATCAGTCATTAGCTCACAAAGTGCTGGGCTGCATCCACACACACACACACACACACACACACACACACACACACACACACACACACACACACACACACACACACACACAATGCCTACAGTGAGCCTTTCAGAATATTAAGAAATGAGGGAATCCCCAGCGCTGAGTGGGTTTAGGTCACAGGTTGCCACTGAAAGTCAAAGTTTCGATTCCTGCAGAACCTACACTTTGTGTTCTTCCACAGAAGGAACGAGTCCAGACAATGCAACATATTGTGCTTCCAGTGGCTCCTGCCCAGGAGTAGATATATTAGTGAACAGTCAGTTCTGCCTCAAAATCAGATGTATGAACAGTTCCGTTCATGAGATAAAGTCATTGAAGTTCATTGGACCAGGTCTTGAAACACCTGGGCTCTCTAAGATCCTGGCAAGAATGAAGGGCAGGGGTGGAGCCAAACACCTGGGTGACCCACTGGACCAAACTGGTGTGCTTGGATTCATATTTAATACATAGTCATGTGACTCAGTCTGAATAGCCAGATTGGAATTCAGCCTAGTCTTCATTTTTATTAAGAATTTCTGTGAACTTGATCAAAACTGATGGACAGGGACCACTGGCAGGTTCCACTGCTTCACCTCCAGGCAAGAGCTGCTTCTAGAAGTCAACTCAGGTCCTTCAGAACTAGTTTCTGTAAGAACACTGCACAGGGAACTGTAGACCATCAACATATGGAGCTAAAAATCCGAGGAGTGTTTCCTGAAGACTGGGATTTGTGTCGCTGTTGGTAGACCCTTATCAGCGACACTTCCATTCACCAGCAGATTCAGATCCTTCCTTCACGCTATGATCTTTGGGAGACATTCACTGCACTGGACCACGTCTTCTCAATCTATGAATCCCTTTGCGCAGCCTGCAGGTATTTATCGCTTCATCGTCCTCTTCAGCTTCATCTGCAGGAGCCTGAATTTACTAATTACCTCATTTTTCATCCGGTGAGTTCATGCACTCTTATTGAGGGTCTGTTTGGATAAACTCGGATCTCGGATACTGAAATTGTGATGCAAACTTCTCAGACTTGGTGTTCTAACAAAGACCTCTAATAGAGGTTTTTCTCTGCCCAGAGTTCTGCACCACTGTTTCAACTGTGTGCCATCTAATATTAGTATTTTTTATTAATTATCTCAAATTAACTGTCAAAATGGTTAATTAGCATAATTAATGTGGTGTGTCCAAAGCTCTGAGTGCTATTTGAAAAATGTTAAAACAGCTCAGAGTGACTCAATAGTAAGTTGTCAAAAATACATAATTACTGTAATTAATTAAAATCCTGCCCTGGCACCTCTGGCTTTAATAAAGGCACGGTCAAAGTTAAGAGGAAAGTGGGTCTTCAGCGGCTGCAGATTTAGATGTGGGCTCCTGGGATTAGAGATTTATGGCTCCGCAGCTCGGTTTGGAGTGTCGTTTAGTTAGAAAAGAAATTCGTTTCAGGTTTCAGGTCTGAGCTCAATCACTGAGTCATTTGTTCTCTTAGTGTGAAAGCTTCTTTTTCGGTGAGTCTTCGACCCAGAAGGCGACAAAGTTGTTCTCACTTACGCAACATGTCATTCTGACAGGCAGCCTGATAGGAAACCTTAAGGATGACTGCAGGTTTGTGCTTGTTCAGGTGCCATAAGCTGTGATGCAGCGTCACCAACTCTCTTCTATTGACTGGATATTGAGGGATGTTTCATCATCCAGAGAAGCTTCTCTGCCTTTCTAAAGTTTGGAATTAGGCTTCTGATTTTAGGAATATAAAATCAGTATGGTGGCTGAAAAACGAATTCAATGATCCTTATACAGTCACGTGAAAAAGTTAGGACACCCCATGATGGATGGAGGTGATATAACTAAACACATAGGACTGAAGAAACATCATTTATAACATCATTAATAGAAATGTCATTTTATTATGAGGATAAAGTTCAGACCCCTCTGTTCTAACATCTGTATCTCCTTTGTCTGAAATAATGTCAGTGAGATGTTTATAGAACCGTCTACCGTCTCTGACATCGACTGGAAGAACGACGTTCCCACTCCTCCATGTGGAGTTCTTTCAGCTCTGTGATGTTTCAGCGTCAGTCTTTGTACAGACACTCTTCCGTTCTCCTCAAACCCCCTCTGATACAATAAAGATCTCACAGTGGTTTCTATGATGGAGAGATCTCCACACCCTGCTGCAGCAGAGCAGCTCCAAACCATCACACATCCACCACCATGTTTCACAGCTGCTATGAGCTTCTTCTGCTCAAATGCTGTTTTTTGCGTCAAACATGTCTTTTGTTACTGTGTCCAAATAATTCAGAATTTCTGCATACAGAAATGGATGCAGTAAAGTAGCTGAATGCATTCATTAGAAGGGGTGTCCACAAACTTTTGGCCACATGGTGTATTTTGTTAGAGAGTCTCCCAAAGCTGACCAGGCTGCCATACTTCAAGGACAGACAGAGCGAAGCCGTGATCATGTTACGCTGCTTGCTTGCTTATATTCAACCATAATTGCTACAATACAGCAGTGGACGTTTAGCTGGTGTGTCATTTCCAGTCGAAGGCACATTACAGAGCGAGCTGTAGAGGAGCAGGAGAACCTGAGCTGTTACAGTAATACTGCTGCGCTTCTGAGGACAGAATAACACTGTCACACTGAAGCCTCTGTCGCCTGAGGGGAAAGTCCTGCACAGCATCTCTTTAAGCACCTAACCTTCCATGATCTCCAAGAAAAACCCTGACTTGCAACAGAAAGCACTGAAGTTCTGGACCTGAAGGTTAGGTAAGATGTTAGGTAAGGCAGTGTAGAAGACAAATCCAGCTCAATAAGAGTTGCTGCTGGTAGCTGGTCACTCAGGAGAAAACAGACCCTGTGCTGGTAATCCAGTTGGTTGACCAGCTCTTGACCAATGCAATGTATGTGCATTTGATTGTGGTCATGTTTGGATTAAAATCCAGAATATTAAAGCATTTTTTATTACCTGAGATATTGGTCATACTGGTCTTTAGAAATCTGCACGATTATTATTAATATCACGATTATTATTAATATCACGATTATTATTAATATCACGATTATTATCCCAGAGGTGGGATCTTCACAAAATGTCCACCTGATGATTCTCAAATATCACAATAATAAGCCGTATAATAATGTATCATCAAATGTTTGAGGTTCTCAGCTTACAGGCACCCAGCTGGGCCTATTCTGTCCAGAGATCAAAGATTTAATTTCATTTTCAAGTCTTTAAAAAATATTTCAATTAGTTACACATTTGAGAAGACAAAGGTCTTCTGTAAAGATATCATCATATGGGATGTGACTGTCTTATGTAATTACTGTGTTATTACAAATAAAAGGGACACTGTTAAAAAACTGGGGAAAAAACACATTAAATGAATGAAAGTATAACTAAATGAAGTGAATCACAAAGAGAGGTTTTCATATGTATTTACCAAAGAAAATCCATTCCTGCTGAATTCTATCCCATCATGTGGAAATAATAATAATAATCCCCTAAAATAGAATTGACTGATTCAATTGGCTCAGAAATATAAACATTATTGTGCTGTTTAACCAGATCCAGCTTCCCCGGTCTTGCCTGTACCAATATGGCTGATGCTTTGATGTATTACAGCAATAGGCTGAAGTGGCCAAAGCAGCCTGTAGGTATCTGTGTGTTCTTCCATCGGTTCCTCATGTCAGTTGACGTTGCTCCTGGTCATGTTCCAGTCTAAACCAGCTGCCGCTGATACATGAGGCCGAGCATATTGGATCGTTTGATCCACATCGTCATGGTATTTCAGGCGTATTCAGGAGGTGATGCTTTGAGAGGTGGTGTTCTTTTATGGCCACCTTCACACCGATGGTCAGTCGCTCTGGTCACACTGGTCATTCTGGTTTATGAATGAGAGAACCTGCATAACGTCTCACTAGGTCTCCAGCTGTGTGTTACGAATCTACCTTCGTATATTGATGAAGATAATAATTATTGGAGGATTCACTCATCATACAATCAGCCCCAGAACCAGAACTCAAAAGGGGAACACGTTCTCCCCTGGGTAGCAGTCTGTTTTCAATTAGACACACTTTCTGTGCTTGCCATTGAAGTCGGGGAGTCGTGAAACAGGAAGCTTCACTTTAAGCTGACTGTAGTGTACAGCGCCGATACAGCCGCCACCCCGGGGAAACTGGGCTGAAGGTGTTTGAAGTTGTCTTTTTGTGAGTCTCAGTGAAAGTTACACCTAAATAGAATGGAAATGGAAAGGAGTCACTGGGAGGGGAGCTTTATAAAGGCAGAGACAGAGGGAGAAAAAGAAATCAATGGTGACAGAGAGCGGTCTGCGGAGGGCAGAAATCTGATTCCAAACAAAGTTATTTCTTTGGCACGGTGTTTAGTGACCCGTCTGAGGCCTTCGATTGATTCCTTCTCTGCCAGGTTTAGAAGCCTTCGCACTGCGGCCATCAGTTCCTCTATGATTCATAAATCATTGCTGTTATTTGATTCATCGACTGTTAATTACTGCTGTGAATCTGGCAGAATGACACGCGTCATAACACAGGGTCACGATTCTCTTTACTGCAATATAACAGCTTTCAAACAGTTATTAAGGTGCTTATGTTTTTACTCGCGAGCCCAGTTTTGCAGAATGTGTTAGTAGGACGTACCTTTAGTCACCTGACAGTCACAAAGTAATTGTTGTTGTTGTTGTTGTTGTTTAAACCTTGGGTCCCTAAACATTATAAACAATATTTAGACACAAACCAGATACTATTTTCAGGAGAACCTAGACAGTGGAACAAAACGAAACTATTAGATGCCATAGCTCCCCCTACACTTCCTTGACTGTATTGCAGTCTGTCAGAATGAACTGAATTGAACTCGTGTCTAAAACTCAGGATAGCTTTTTGAAGTACAGAACCCACACACAGCTTATCTAGTCCCTGTAGAGAAGTTCTGCCAATAGAACAGATAAACAAACAGGACCTTATTCACACTATGAGCGAGTGTCCCGATACTTTAGTCAATACAGTGTATATCTTAATTGCTGTGTGTGTGTGTGTGTGTGTGTGTGTGTGTGTGTGTGTGTGTGTGTGTGTGTGTGTGTGTGTGTGTGTGTGTGCATATTCTTCTTGCTTTGTAGCAGTGAGACACATGGGACTCGTATCACTCATCTCCAGCCTCACTCTCACATTCATTTCCATTCTGATCCCGTAGGGCGGATAATAAAGGCACTTCCAGATGAAGCTGGCTTTGTTCAGGGCGAATACAATCAGCTTTAATAAACAGTCCTTCTCTCCATCCCTCTCTCTCCTTCTCTCTCTCTGTTGCTATCACCCTTCCATTCATCAGTCTCATCACCTCTCAGTCTCTGGAGTCCAGTCACTATTCTAATGAGGCATTCACTCACACTCTCAATGCTGAGTCCATACACACACACACACACACACACACACACACACACACACACACACACACACACACACACACACAGTGCCAGCACACAATGTGTTGAGGCTCAGGTTTGTAAACTGGCCTCTTTGATGCACCCTCCTCCTTTTAAATGGCTTTTAAGTCACATGTGTGTTTGTTTGTTTATTCATTTCCATTCATGTGTCATTACTGCTTTAATGCTCTGGCACTGTGATCTCACGTTGTCGTGACGACGAAGCACCTTAAATAGAGCAACGGTCACGGATGGAGAGAGAATGCGGAGGAAGCCCACGGATGCAGTGACGCACAATAACCGGGCGCTTCAACTTTTACGCGCCATTGTGACTTGTTTTTGTGTTTGAGCCCGGGATCAGATGGGAATAATAGGATTACAGGCGCTAAGCTTGTGTCAGAATAGATTTAGGTCCCTGCCCGCGGCCACGGGGATCACTTAAACACTCCTCTTCAATCCAGACGACTTAAGCGCTTTACCAAGAAAAAAAAAATAAAAAAACAACAACAACACAGCAGGCAAATCACACAAACGTATGGAAAATGAAGGATTGGGGAAAAGCTGGGCGAAGAGAAAATGCACACAAATGCACAAATGCACAAATGCACAAATGCACAACTGCACAATGCCTGGGACAGACTGAGTCCCGTTTCACAGTCGTTTGCGGTGTTTGGGCTTTTGTTTCCTGTGAAAGGAAGTTAATTAGTGTGAGTCGAGTGTGTGCTTATTGCTGTTTGGAAATGCTGTCATATCGGGACTCAATCAAACGACATGACTGAATCCAGAAGCACAGGGTTACAAGAATGTGCACACACACACACACACACACACACACACACACACACACACACACACACACACACACACACACACACACACACACTGAGGGCTAACAAGGGATTAGCAAGTTTAGACTATCTGCAAGGTCTTTCAAGACCCTTCAGCCCACCTCCCCCTCAGCTGAATAGACCCTGCAGGAGTGACTTTACATCCAACACTGCCAAAGAAAGCACAGAGTCACCAAACATCTCACACTGTGGTCATACTTCCAAAAAGTGGACTCTGAGGGGGTACATATCTCCAAACCAGCTATTGTAATGAACTTAATGAGGCCAGCTTCCAAGAAGGAACCAGTACATGTGCATGAATCTGTAAGCAGGCCAGTTTTCATGGGAGGTGCTTCAGGAGGAAACCCTTACTGTCCGAAACATCAGGACTAAAGTAGCATGTGAGCTCAAGACCCTCATAGCAGCTGTGAACATGGTGGTGGAAGTGTGATGGTTTGGAGCTGCTCTGCTGCAGCAGGGTGTGGAGATCTCTCCATCATAGACACCACTGTGAGATCTTTATTGTATCAGAGGGGGTTTGAGGAGAACGTAAGAGCGTCTGTACAAAGACTGACGCTGGAACATCACAGAGCTGAAAGAATTCCGCATGGAGGAGTGGGAACGTCGTTCTTCCAGTCGATGTCAGAGACGGTAGACGGTTCTAGAAACATCTCACTGACATTATTTCAGACAAAGGAGGAGATACTGACTTATTAAAAGTCATTTTTTCAGTTGTATGTGTTTCAGTGTCGTTACAATGAAAATCAAATATCCATACGATTAAGTCAGAGGTGATCATGGGTTCTAATCATTTTTTCACCTCTGCATATATGTTCGTGTATTTCAAAGTAATATAATAACTGACCTTTACATGTTTATAATCCACTGGAGAAGAATGAAAACCATACCGTCGTCTTCTACATCAATAGGACTGTTCATCAACTCAGCACCCAGACGATGTGTAATAAACCTCCCACCATCCTCGTCCTGCCGCCTTCTTCTTTGCACTTTTCTCATCAATTCATAACTACGTTGTCTGAATGATCAATACACTTTGCCAGCAGCCAGTCTGTTGTTTCCACGTACAGAATTTGCTCTAAGTAGCAATTTTAATATGTAAATGTCAGCTCAGAAAGCGTTTTAATAAAGAATCGCTGGAGCTTCAGATCATCACTTGCGGCCGGGGCATCAGTCATGTCTGGTGGAGAGCTGCCGTGACAAATAGCTAAAATCCGCACCCGTTAGCTCTCCGGATGGCTGGAGGGGCGAGCGAGAGACTATGGGAATATTAAAGACTTCACAACAAAAGGTAGCGCGGCCTTATCGGCCGTGGAAATACAAAGCTGGAGGTCTGAGGTGTTATGAGCTCTCCGAGATCAGGGAAGAAACTAGGCTGTATTTTTGGGAATTAGATGAATTTAGTTACGGTCTCCGGATCTGTTTTCACGCGTACTCCGAATAAAGCCATTACACCAGTGTCTCTTTTTATTAGTGGCCTCTGGACAGTTTTCAGAACAAACTGAAGTTGTCTCTAAAAACCATGTGGATGGTAAATGTGTGGTGAAAGTAATATGCTTGCAGATCTCAGCAGTGTCCTGCAGAGTTATTGGAACTGTTTATAAAGAAGAAAATAAGATTCACTTTACATGGTAAATCTCTTCTGTGCAGTGGAGCAAAAGCCTCTGTAGATGATCCCAAACAGCGTCTTTAAAAATGACACTATATCGCAGCAGTGTTGTGTTATTAATATAGGCCGAATATAAGATTTGTGGACACGTCTTCTAATGAAGGCACAAAACAGCAACTTTAAGTTAACGCAACACGCCAGACGTCTCTGCATGGAGGTGTAGAGGTTCCTAATGGTGTCCTGTGATGATCCATCTCATGCAGCTTGAATGTTCTCACTCAGTTCTGCAGATGGTGTGGTAGGGGTGGAGTGTTGATAGAGCGTCCAATAGCGTCCACACATTTTCAATCAGGGACAGGTCTGGAGATGAGACCGACCACGGCGTAGTATCTGTGTCTTCAAGACGAGATCTTGAGACG
>CM067512.1:602279-604779 GCA_034509495.1 Acestrorhynchus altus | reverse complement strand
CCAGTCCTGATTCTAAAAGACATGAACTGCACTGGGATTGGTTAGGAACGACATCCTTACGTCCTTGTTCCTGGTATTAGTGCTGATCTCCGTCCTTTTGTTTCTTTTTAGTGTTCGATTGTGTTCAGCCACTGTTGTTTTTATGATCATGTTAAATGTTTACGATAACTTAAACACTGCAGTATCCTTTGCCTGGCATTCTCCTTCAACTTTACAGCTGTTATTAAAGAATATCCTTGGGGAAACAGAAATGTCTGGACAAGACTCTCTGCAAACATCAGACAAGCAGGTGAAAGTGGCTCTAATCTGATCAAAACTCTTTCATCAACACGACGACACCTGTGTTACATTTTCCAAACATGCTACAAACCATCCCTCATAAGAGTGCTGGAGGTTTCTTCACATTCCCATTTGGAGCAAATGTGTGCATTTGCACATCTGTGTCAGCAATGGGTGTACCTTAAAGGGGTGTCCACAAACTTGAGCGATGGTAAGTGTGTCCAAACTGATGGTAAGTGTCTGATGCCGTGCTACAATTCTGCATCGCTTTTGACAAATAATATATTACGTATGCTATTTTGGGCCTGAATGCACGTCCGTATTGAAGCTACTGACAATTAAATCTGTTCGTTTTTCCTGCGGTAAATTTATCTCCAGAAGTTATGCCAAGAGTTCGAGAAGTGATTCACTGGGATTTAAGACATCAAGTTTGCAATCAAGCTCTCAGGTCATTCCTATAACCCAGCAGCTCTTGTGTTAGACGTAGAAGAATTCTGGACTCTGAAAGTTCAGTGTTAATTTAGACTGTAATATTACAGCCTTTAAAACACTGTAATTACATGAGATAGCGAGTAACTATGGCTACGTTCACATATTTCCTATAAGCAACAACAGGACTTTACAGAGATTCATCATAAAGTCTTTGAGTCACAGTTTCCCCAGAAGGACGTGTGGGATTGCGGTTCTGTTGGGAACAAAGATAAAGGTGATCAGGATCAATAACTGATCAGAGCTGAACCACCATCATTAAACACCACTGTGCTGCCCACTGTGGGTGGTAATGCCTTCTATGATGTAATACTGGTACACATGTGACTCTGTGAATTGAGGAATATTAAATGCCCACACAGCTGTGTCCATCTGCACGCTGGCCAGTGTGTGTGAGATGGTGGGAGAATTCCCATGCTGTCCCCCGAGGTGACGCCCTTTATCAATTTACAAACCGATATCACATGACTTTTGGTATCTCAGTGAATATAAAAAATAGTAGAAATACAAACCTCTCTTTGGGATATTCTGAAACTATTCCTGTAACATTCCGGAGCAGTAAACGTGGTTAAAATCTCTGCATCTCCACAGTTGTGTAGAGTCTGCTCCACTCAGTCAACCTTAAAGAGAGGAATTAATTCAAAGCCACCGTCGTGCCTCTGTGTTATTTAGTGACTAAAATTACTTTTCGCTGTTGTTTATCCAGCTCACACTTCCCTTGGGTGCCAACCAGTCATAAGCTATCATGCACCTGCACAAACACATGCCTTTTACACACACACACACACACACAGACACACACACACCAGAAAATAAACCCTGGGGAAGTCCTTCATCTATTCAGAATGGAGGAATTTTACCAACAAATGAGCTTAGCTGTTGGGTATTTCTCAACATGTGAGATTTTAACGATTTCTGTCAGCGTGAGTTCAGATGGAGTTTCTGCGGTGTGTGTTACACACTCAGCATTGGGTCTCCGCCTCACTTATTCCTCATATTTCTTCAAACAACAATCAGCGAACACTCTGATTGGCTGATTAGCAGGGAATGATCAGTTCTGCTCAGTATTTATTTGCAGTGTTGGCTGTAATTAGACAGAGGTGAGTATTTCAGGTCCAGCCAATCTGAGCGTCAGCTGAGCCACCCAGTTAAAGGGTAGTGGGGTGGAGTTTGACCATCATGATCCTTCAGTGTAATTACTGTGCTTACAACCCATCCATTGGCTTCTTCTTTTTATTTTTCCAGGATGAGTACCTCAAGAGCCTCTTAATGTAGAAATTCAACTCAACTCCAAGTGTAGTTCTTGTAAATGGTGAGGAATGGTAATTTGTAGTAATTGAATGACTAGCAGTAAACTGGTTCGCAATGACCCATTTGTCGTCCTGCCCTGTTTTACGATCTTATAATCGGTCAAGTCACTCAGGCCTTTATGGTGGATCTGTCTCCAACATCTCAACTACAAGAGCCAGAGGTTCAGTTACTGTCTATTACACATCTCAGACCTCCACAGATCTGCCCAGATGCAGCAAGAGGCAAGAAACAGTGCATTATGATTCACTCACTGGTGAGCACTTAACACCAGTATAAACCAGCAACACGCCAGCAAAAAACAGTCACCATACCAGCAATGATGTTTGGAATGCTGGGTGACGAGCACCACTCCATCAACAGCATACCAGTAACGTGTTTGTGCTCAAACCAGTCCTGATCAGGCACGAACAGCACTGTCCTG
>CM067512.1:564779-597279 GCA_034509495.1 Acestrorhynchus altus | reverse complement strand
ACGAAGATGCAGTCGATATTTGTCAGGGCAGGTTCTGGTACCTGCTGGAGGAGGACGTGTAAACAAATAACAGCACAAAGACAAAATGCCCCACATGTCAGGTTTACACTCGTATTACTACAACAACTTCTACTTCGCCTACTTTCCAAACAGCCAAACTCTGGGGTAACACCTGTCCTCTGACCAGAGTTCCTGCCCTGCCTCCGGGAACCAAACGTTATGAGAGTCAAGAAAAAGAAAATAGAATGAAAAAATATAGAAAACCGAGAAAGAAAGTCCAGTAATTGAGGAATAATTCATGACTTCTGGCTCTGCACATAAATTTTAAGTTTTAAAAAAATAGAGGAACAGCAAATCCACCCTCACAGCACACAACCCACAATCTCAGCCCTGAAACGATCTTAAATCTTCGTTTTTTTTTCTCTCTGGGAAGAATTTAGTCGTACAAAGCGCCGTGTCAGTGTGCGATCATTTTACGTATTTAAATGATAGTAATCGTGATCATCCCTACCCAAAAATGTGACCCTATTTTAAGAAAGTTGAGCTCTTTGAGTTATTCTGATTCATATATCTTTCCACTCGAGTCGAGGATTAGACTATTCTTTCACTGTCTTGCTTCAACACTGCAAAAAAAATATGTAAAAATTATGTAAATTATTATATTAAGCAAATAAAAATCTGCCAATGGCGTAAACACATTTTACTGGGTAAGATTTCTTAAAATAAGACCCTCTGGAGTCCTCACTTTCCTTGCCTGTCTCTGTTTTCCTTGATTGTGTTAATTTTGTCTCCACCTTTTCCCACCTGTGCCTCTTATATAGCCCCGCCCTCTCTCTCCATGTGACTGGGTAAGATTATAAGACTTTGGATGCAGATTTCGGCTCTAATTTTATATATAAAACATGGACCTGATTATTAAAGCTATTGTAAAAAGTGACATTTTTATTTATTACGTTTTGCAAAATGTTTAAAAATGTGCATTTGCACATCTGTGTCAGCAATGGGTGCGATGTAAAGTAGCTGAATGCACTGATATGAAGGGATGTCCATGAATATTTGCTCATGTAGTGCATGCAGTGCATACACACACTCGTCAAGATCACACAGTTCTGGAAAACAGGACGGCGACTGAAGGCTCTCAGCTTCAGTGCAGAGACTAAAGAACCAAACATCAGACCACAAACTTGCTTTGGAAGCTCAACCACATTTGGAACGAAGGGTTTAATTTTGCAAAGTTTGATTTACCCACAAACTATCTCTTTAATTTTTAACACGGCAGCTGCTCTCCAGCTCGTGACCAAAGTCTCCCAGTTCAGCTACATGTGCACACAGAGCCGCCGTCCCACTAATGCATTTTTGATGAGCCTATGTGTGCTGCTGCCTTCAGTCCTTTTGATGGACAGTGTGTTTGTGTGTGTGTGTGTGTGTGGACTGGGGGGGAGGGGGTGGATGTGTTTACATGGTCTGTTACATTAAGGCTGAGATATAGGGCCGCTTGCCTCCAAACTATTGGATTACGAAGACTGTGTAATTCCATCTGGACGATGGGAACAGGCAATCTGGGACAGTTCTAATCCTGCTTCTTACATGAGCCGGCCTGTTACTCCCGACCTGACATGAGTTTAGTCTGCAATTTGCTAAAGGACCAGCTTTAAAAGAAGCTTTATAGCTCTTAAACAAAGAGGCCGATGTGCACACACATCCCTGCACGCGGGTCGGTCTTCAAACCCAGATAAATAAATAAAACCTAAAATAAATGCCAGTACGTTCTGTCTCTGTACAGTATGTATCTATTCAGTCTGCAACAGGTTAACTCACTTCAGAGCAATGCTGGAGAACTTCCCTCTGAATGAGGCACAATGCAGGACAGCCAATCAGAACACAGCTCATTTGCATATGTCACAACAAAACAGTTGTAAGGGATAAATGGTCATGTGCGATCCCACACATTTGTTAACTGTAAATGGAAGTGTATTTCCTATATGACTGAGAGCAGCCCTGCGTGTTTATTTCCGAATTGTGAACAGGGGACGTATTTATAAGGAATTATGGGATTCATTATCATAATAACCAGCTTGTTTACAAACTCATGAGCGGAATGAGGGAGACCACACAAACGTGATCCAAATGGGTCGGGAGGAATGGAGGAATCGGTGTGAGCGCTGTGATGAATATGAGTAAGAGAGGTGAAATGACACACAGGAGAGAGAGAGGGAGGGAGAGAGAGAGATAGAGAGAGAGAGAGAGAGAGAGAGAGAGAGAGAGAAAGAGAGAGATAGAGAGAGAGAGAGAGAAAGAGAGAGAGAGAGAGACAGACAGAGAGACAGAGAGAGAGCGTGAGAGAGACAGAGAGAGAGCGTGAGAGAGACAGAGCGAGAGAGAGAGACAGAGAGAGAGAGAGAGAGAGAGAGAGAGAGAGAGAGAGAGAAAGTAGGCTATGTGGAGCTTAGCACAGATTATCTGTCAGTAAGATTCATTCATATTAAACACTACATGATAACGTAGCTAAATTGCCCTGAAAAGGAAAAAGAAAAGACAAAAAAAAACAACAAAAAACATAATTTACTGTAACAACGAGTTCCTCTGTGATCTGAACAGCTTTACAGCTAATGATGCGGATTTACAGACAGAATGTCGTGTGTCCGTGTCAGCTGGAGACGATCAAAAGGAAAATATATATTCTTTATATATTTATATATAATTTAGAATGATATTGATCTACTCATACAGAAGTTGCGTCTCTCAGTACGGCGTCTCTGCATGGAGGTGTAGAGGTTCCTAATGGTGTCCTGTGATGATCCATCCCATGCAGCTTGAATGTTCTCACTCAGTTCTGCAGATGGTGTGGTAGGGGTGGAGTGTTGATAGTGTCCAATAGCGTCCACACATTTTCAATCAGGGACAGGTCTGGAGATGAGACCGACCACGGCGTAGTATCTGTGTCTTCAAGACCAGATCCTGAGACGGCAGCAGTGTGTGGACGAGCGTTGTCCTGTTGGAATAGAGCACCGGAGTGTGTGTTCAGAAAAGGTAGAACCACTGTTTGCAGAACCTCATTAACGTAACATTGGTCTGTTAAAGTGTCTCTAATGAGGATCAAAGGTGATCTGACATCGTATTAAATTACACCCACAACATCACACCAACCGTTGATCTTAGCGATGACCACGGTTATACTTTTTCTGTAACCATTATTATTATTAACACACACACACACACACACACACACACACACACACACACATATATAAATACTGTATGTATGCTGTTTTGCATTTTTGCACAGTGTGAATCTGACAGCTGTACTTTATATTTTATACTTTCGTGATGAATGGATCCATAAAAATGCTCCAAAATGAGCTGAAATAAAAGCTTCTTAAACTGACTTCCATTCAAAGTTAGGAAGGTTTTTTTCTCTCTCCTGTAAAGTAGCTGTTTTAGAGATTTCTGCATGACCGTGACCGTGCATTAGGCTTTCTTTACCGTTAGATGAACTGCGTGAGTGGGTGGTCATGGTTCTGTATACAGCTGTTGCTTTTCCTCAGGAAACATCAGAGACCTTGCATTTTCTAATCTAAACTGAATAAACACACCTTAGGTCACATTCTTCACACATTTTTGAGTTTGGGTGCATTTATTTTTGCATAATGTGAATCTGACAGTTGGTCTTCACTCTGGATCAGACACTCATGATGAATAGACCAATAGAAATGCTGCGGAATGACCTGCAATTAAAGCTTTTTACACTGACTTTCAGAGTTCAGAAGGTTTTCAACCTCAACTGTAAAACCGGAGATATGAGTTCTTATTTGATGGCAGTGATGTGTGTGTGTGTGTGTGTGTGTGTGTGTGTGTGTGTGTGTGTGTGTGTGTGTGTGTGTGTGTGTGTGTGTGTGTTCTGATTTGTAACCCGTATGTAACAGTTACTGGTTCGCCAGTTTTAATTTACACACTGTGCTAATGAGGTAAACCCCAGAGGGGGTAAAGGAACCCCCCCGGCCCCTCCACACTAATCCCCTAACCGCAGGCCTCAGCCTGACAGGAAGTAGCGTTTTGTCGCTCAGGATAGGCCGTGTTTTATTTGCGCGTGCAGAGAGGGGAGGCTTTTCATGCCCAATTGGCTCCACAGCAGCGCGAGTGCCGCCGTAACCACGGCGACGCTGACAGATGTGGAAACGAATCTTAAGAGCAGTGTTTGTTTATGCGTTCTACCGCTCGCCGCCTCTACTTGCTTGTCAAAGCCGATCCAAGAGAGACTCATCAAGGCCGATCTCCGGAGTGTGACGGACCGGCGGCTCGGCCAGGGAGGGAGTTATCATTCACGTCAAATTATTATTATTGCGCTCTTCTCGCCCCGCTGATCTGTTCGCTGACGGGGGGCGTGTCGTGTTTTCGCTCTGTCTGCCTCAGGGGCAGACGCCATGTCCGTCAGGCCTTTGTTTCAGCCTGCTTCTGGCACTGTCACGTCCCGAGGAGCGGAAGTTGGTGAGAGTTGGCACACCGGCAGGAAGACTGGAGGAGGACTCTTCACTGACGTTCTTTTCAAAGCTTCCAAGCGTCGCTTTAGTTCTGCTGACCTTGAGGGAGTTTGGACCTGTGGACGATCCAAGACTCCACGTGTGTGATTTAACCCTTTAAAGCAGAGTGTTTCATATTTAATCCACATTTCAGATTTTGAACATCAGTGTGCAAATCCATTAAATTCTATAAAATAATACATTCTGTATACCAAGGTCAAGGTCTTTCTACCTTCAGGAGAAAAAGGACTACAAACCTCAGTTTAACACATTCGGACTGTTTCTCTCTTCCTTTTAGAAACTGAAAGGTTATGGTTTTTCATTTTTAAAATAAATGTCTTTTTACGCTTAAAGCTCGTGAAAGTCAGAAACCCTGAATCAATTTTAAATGAATCACTAATCAGACATCATTAAAATAAAAGCTTGAAATATGTGGTTTTAATGTAATGAATATAAGTTTCGCTTTAATTTAATGATGATATAATTCTGTGAATTCTAATATTTCATATTGAGTCATGAGGGCTGGTGCTCATCTGAAAGAGAGCTTTTAAGTGATGCTAAAGGACTGACCTGTGGATCTGATTTTAACACATGGATTCCCAGCGCTGGTCCTGGAGGACCCCCTGTTTCCTGCTCTGTCTCCCCACCTTCACCTGGAGGAGATGGATAATGAGCTGATGAACAGGATCGGGTGTGTTGGAAGATGATTTGTCACTAAATATGCAGAGCAGGGGTTCTAAAGGACTAAGGGAAGCAGTGTTTTAGACGTTGATAAATGGAAGTTTGTGTGATTTTTTGGAAAAAGTCTCTGCACTCATGTTTTCAAAGCAGCTTCAGTGTGGTTTGTGTTCGCCTTGAGGGAAGATTCAACCTGTAGATGACCCAAGACACCACCTCTGAGGACTAATAAACGGCTTGTAGAGAGGTGGACAAAGGTCAACCTGCCTCAAGGGTAGAACAGCTTTAAAAAGGACTCCAAATCCCAGCGTTGGAGCTGGTTCTGTGGTTCCTTTTAGAAAGCAAAAGAATGAGGAGCATTGTTTATTATGAAATGCTCAGACAATTGATCTGTACTGTGTAGAAAAATAACAGACTTTTAGAACAGTGGTTCCCATCCCTGGTCCTGGAGAACCCAGTGTCCTACATGTTTTGGTGGTAAATCAGTTCTATTCTGTTCGATTCAGTTGGATTTGATTCAGTCATTTTACTAAAACAGGGAATATTCAGTATAAAAGAACATTATAAGAACATATGCTATTTTTAGGACAAAAGTATTGGGACACCTGCTCATTCACTGTTTCTTCTGAAATCAATGGGATTGAAAAGAGTTTATCCCGTTTTTGTTGGAGTAACTGTCCCTACTGTCCAGTAAAAATGTCCTACTTCATTATGGAGCGTTGCTGTGAAGATATAGAGGGTAGAGAGTCCTATTCTATTGGCGGTACATCTCTACAAGGACTAGATATGCTGTGTGTGCATTTGCACATCTGTGTTTGCAATGGGTGCAGCTTAAAGTAGCTAAATGTGTTTATTAAATATATGGACATTTGATGCAATTAAAAAGGACAATAGTGCAATGGACACAACACAAGTTGAGATCCAAGAACCCATCATATACCGTATGTGATACATGACTGTGTGTATCACTGTGTGTGGATGGGTTAAATGTGAGGACTGTGTCCCCTGTGTGCAGGATATTGGATCAATGAGCACCTTTTTAAAGGAGGTCTTTAGCACCGTTAGGACTAATTGAAGCATTTAAGGAGACATGACATCAGAAGGTACATCAACCTCTCAGATCAGACCCAGACAGTTTCCAGCTAAAAGTGTTTCTTTTTTTGTCTCGTCTCTTTTATGAACATGCTGTCTTCTGGAGGTCCTGCTTAGTGTCTGCCATATGGAAGATCAAAGGAGATTTGTATGGGGGTGAATAATAAGCACACAGTGCCAGTGGCCAGGCCTCAACCTCAGATACCATCCCTTGTTCCGCCCTGGAGAAGGAGGGACCTGATCACTGTGCACAATGAGGCTCTATTGAAGCACAATGAGACGCTGTGTGTCCGTCCTTATTACTCACTTATTAGCTTATCTGCGGCCCCTGACCTCCACCCTGACACGGACAGCCGCATCTGCCTCTCCAGCACAGGAAATCCGATGATCTGCACTAATAAGCCACATCCTTCATATGACCAATGATATGTCTGTAATCATGTTTCCGATAATTAATTTTCAAGCTGCAAAATTTGCTTAAGGGAAGGCTTTGGCTCCAGCCAGATTCTCCGGTCTTTTCAGAAGAAATTTTATTTGGGTCATTTAAATGTAACTTTTAACACTTTTTTTAGTTTAAGACGTTCATGAATCTGCAAATAAGACACTGCGAGATGCAAAGTGATGGAGTGGGTTGAGGAGGGATGAAGGTCATATCATGGTTAGTTTGTGGGATCCCTGTGGTCCAAGGTAGGACCACTAGCGAACCGGCAGCAGGGTCATGGAGACAAGATTATCAATGCTCATGGACGTCCCATCTCACAACTTACAGAATTTAAAGGATCTGCTGTAACATTAGTCTTGGCGTCAGAGACTACAGGAGTCTTGAGGAGACATACCTCCATAGGCTGGTTTTGGTGGCATGAGAGGGACCTAGGTAATATTAGGTAGTTGGTAGGTGGCTGATTGGTGTACTAAAGCTGAGGTAAACCAGCAGGCTCATATGTCCCCACATCCTGCTCACTTCTAAACCCCTCAGTGTCACTGCTGGACCAAGAACAGTCCACCAACCAGAAATGTCCAACCAACAGCATCCTGTTGTCAGTGTCCTTATGAGCACTGATGAAGGACTAGAGGATGACCAACACAAACCATGCAGAAACAGATGAGCTTCTGTCTCTGACTTTACATCTACAAGGTGGAGACACTCGGTAGGAGTGTCTCATAGAGTGGACTTGCGATTGACAATGAGCTCCTGTTCACCGCTGGTGTTGAATGGAGAAGATCATGCTGCATTTCATCATCATGGAGTTTCTAAAACATGAATTAATGGATGGTATGAATTTCACATTTTACTACGGTTAAGGTGGAGGTTAGGTTTAGGTGGAGGTTAGGTTTAGGTGAAAGTTAGGTTAAGGTGGAGGTTAGGTTTAGATGGAGGTTAGGTTTAGGTGGATGTTAAATTTAGGTGGAGGTTAGGTTTAGGTGGATGTTAAATTTAGGTGGAGATTAGGTTTAGGTGGAGGTTAGGTTTAGATGGAGGTTAGGTTTAGGTGGAGGTTAGGTTAAGGTGGAGGTTAGGTTTAGGTGGAGGTTAGGTTTAGATGGAGGTTAGGTTTAGATGGAGGTTAGGTTAAGGTGGAGGTTAGGTTTAGGTGGAGGTTAGGTTTAGGTGGAGGTATAGGTTGAGATCATTTTCACTGCTCACTTCCTTTTGCTCATTCTTATGAAATGCTCTTTGAGGCACATATGTACGAATTCTTCTGGAGAACAGGCTGCGCTGGAACTCCACGTCACGCAGTTGTAGGTTCAAACAAATGGAGACATTTGCCTGCTTGCTGAATTCTGCAGATGTACATGTCTCCTATAGAAGACTGTCCTGGAACATCACATCAGCATTGGTGTCGACTAAACCGGTCTTTGGAATCCCTTTGGGTTCACTAAAGAACTCTCAGTGGATGAGATAATGAGGTGTGAAGGACCTTTCTGAAGTTCAGAGAAATTCCATACAGTGCAAATGTTCTGGTGTCTTTATCTTGTGCTGGGATTCCTTTGACCTATTGTAGAAAATGGTCCTTCACAGCTACACCAAATGGTTCTTCAAAGGACCATCCAGTGGAAGGGCTCTTTTGTGTTTCATAGAGAAAACTAAAGTGGTTCTTCTTTTTCACTCATAAGAACCCCTTTGGCTCCTTGATTTTTTGAAGAGTGAAGTTCACGCTGTAATTAAAGTCTGCAGTGCTGATGGTGAAGAAAACACCAAAACACATTTCAAATAATTACGCATCTGAATCTATGAAGGAGGCAGCTGACAGCTGCTATCAACACCAACCATCGTATTATCTGAGGGAACGTTGGGAACGCGGAGAGCCGCTCAGAGTGCGAGGCACAATCCACAGGAGAAACACGCCAGAGAATCAACAATGCAGGAGAAGTGTCTTTAATAAAGCTCTGTTTCAATCTCATCCTTTCAACCTCACCAAAAAAACGCATGCCTAGAAGTAATCACAGCGCTCCCATGGAAGTGGAAACTTCAAATAAATGAAACATGACCCCTTAACAATGGAGCGCATTAACTTCAAACACATCTTTAATTTATCTTTAAGAATTAAAATGAAATGCGAAGGCGTCGTATTATTACCGCGCAAAAGAAATCGCAGCCTTTTTTCTGTCCGCGCCGCAGACCAGCCAATTATTTCTCTGTTAGGCCAGGTTGAGATTGTGAATTATGATTTTCGATGCGGATACAAATCCTTCATTTCCCTCCGTTAACTCACACACCTGAGTCCCTATGGATCAGCCCTTACACACACACACACACACACACACACACACACACACACACACACACACACACACACAGTGTGTATCCCAGACTGAAAGTGTTTTGCTGCAGGAAACAAGCACACGGTGCCAGCTTGCATTGCCCGAGGAGACTCCACACATGTCAACATGAATGTTTTGGAGCTCCTCGTGCTTCACTCCCCAGCTGTTAAGTAGGTTAGGAAGATGGAGTGCTAGATAATGACCGTCTCTCATGTAAATAAGGGACATAAAACCAAAAAAAAAACCCAACACAACAGCAAAGCCGACAACAAACCTCTTCTTTTTTCCCTCCAGTTCCCAGAACTTCCAGGCAACGCCGTGCACCCACCAGCTCCAGTTACCATGGCAATAATTGCATAGTCGTGAAAACAATGTTTAATTTGCTACCAATGCAGCGTGTCACGCTTATTAGAAAAGATTTACATTTTCTCTCAGATTTGTGGATTAAAAAGACGTGATGTGTGGAGAAAAATCACTGAATGCGAAAGCAGCGGTTTCTCATTTCTAACTGGGGAAGCGCAGTTTCCAACACTCAGACGTCTACAGGTGTTATGTTCAGTTATTACAGTATTTATACGCAATTACATAATTACAGACGGCATTAATGCACTGTTTCTATTCCAGCAAATCATAACCACTCACAACACAGAACGAACCCTAGTTAAAAATCGATGTACATTTAAAAATGATTTTATTAACAGTCCATGAAACTGATACTATATACACCGATCAGCCATAACATTAAAACACCTCCATGTCCATAACCCACAGGACCACCACAGAGCAGCTAAGGGTGGAGGGTCATTCTCAGCTCTGCAGTCACACTGACATGGTGGTGGTGTGTTAATGTGTGTTGCTGGTACGAGTGGATCAGACACAGCAGTGCTGATGGAGTGTTTAAACACTGTGTCCACTCACTGTCCACTCTATTAGACACTCCTTCTGAGTGTCTCCACCTTGTAGATGTAAAGGCAGAGACAGAAGCTCATCTGTTTCTGCACAGTTTGTGTTGGTTGTTGGTCGTCCTCACGTGTGTGTGTGTGTGTGTGTGTGTGTGTGTGTGTGTGTGTGTGTGTGTGTGTGAGAGAGAGAGAGAAAGAGAGAGAGAAGGGGTTGTTACGGACCCATATAGCGGGAAGGTTCTCTACCCATTCAAGGTTTGTCGTAGAGCCATGTGTCCAAGCCTGTATCTTTAAGAACGTTCTGGATTCAGGTATGAAAAGGAAGTGATTGTTGTACAAATGACTTCCATCATGTTTGTTTTGAGGGCCTTGTGAAGGAGAATGTTTGCGACTGGGTTCAGACAACTCAGAATGGCGTTAAATGGTGGGATTCATTATCACGGCCCAACCGCTCGAAAATTGGAATTGGGATTGAGCCTGGGAGACCTGCTGTAATCTGTCAATCAGAGTTTGTTTTCAGAGACGTGCTGTGATACATCTTGCTGATTGGATGGCAGACGGCTTGTCATGGTGATTGTGTGACAGACAGAGAGGATGAAGACTCTTACAAAGACATTGCAAAGTCACTGACGGTGGTGTCAAGAGAAAAATTAGCTTTCTGTGTGCTTTTCACCATTTCTGCTTGTCCTTCATCTGGATATGTAACGTCTATGCTATGAGAGGTGGGTGTTTGAGAGAAATACAGGCATCAGGAACATATTGAAGAACGTGTGTGTGTGTGTGTGTGTGTGTGTGTGTGTGTGTGTGTGTGTGTGTGTGTGTGTGTGTGTGTGAATGTATGAGAAGTCCTCCCTGGACAGTAGAGGCAGCCTTGGTTTCAGAATAAACAGTGAACGAGCAGTTGTCCCAATACTTTTGTCCATATAGTGTGTTGATGTCCATATTTCAGCTGGTATGACCCAAATACACAATAGACAAAACAGGTTATACACAGTCCTGAGAAGGTTCTTCTCATATGTGTGTGCCATAGAATCATTTCATATGAAGAACCTTTTAACCAGCCAAAGAACCATCTAAGCATCCAAAGGGTTCTTTGGGTTCTCATTGTTGAGCAGAGTTATTATATAACTCTCCTCCCACTCAGCCTATATAACCCATCACTTCCACAACATCCTCAGAACATCTGTCTGTGAGCTCAACCTCAAGAGAATGTGGGTCGGGCAGAAAGACAATGACCCTAAACACATGTTCAACCAAAGAATGAAGGTAACGTTCTGGACTGACCCAGTCAGAGTCCTGATCTTAATCCAGTAGAGATGTTGGGAAGGAGCTGAAGCAGCAGTTGATGGAGGAAACCACCAACATCACAGAGCTGAAGCTGGTTTGTGGAGGAATGAACTCAGATTAGTGCAGGACTGATCAACCGTTACGGAAACGTTTAGATACAGTTATTGCTGCACAAGAGCAGACACAGCAGATACTGAAAGCAGAGGTTGAACCAGATGATTTTTAGCTCACGTTTATGCAGAAAAATAAAAAATTAACAGAAAGTTCTAATAATTTCCATCAGCGCTGTGTTTGTGTGTGAATAAGAGCAGGATGAACGGGTGTCAGGGCTGCCCCGTGTGGTCGGGAGCTGACTGATGAGGTGTGCTGTTGAGAAACTGTCTGTTTTCGTGAGTCACGGCTGTCGGTATCTATTTTTGGGGGCCTGTTAAAGATTTTAAGGGGTCTGATTGCTATTGGACCCCCTGCAGCATGGCCTTCAAAGTGTTTCCCAGCCTCCCCACCCACAGCATTTACACCACTGATGTGAGCAGTTGGGAAGCTGGCAAAGTGTTTCTGATCTTGAAACAGTAAAGTGATTTTCCGGTTGTTGTCATTATTCCGGCTTATTGAGACGGATAAACGTGAGGTGGGTAATTACGGGCCCTCCTCCCCGCCGCTAAACACACACAGAAGTTAATTACACAAAGAGTCGCTTAATTCTGAGAGAAAACTCAGCAGATAGCACCAAATCCATCCTCCTTCATCAACATCACAACATAAAACAGAAGATCGATTCACGTCTCAGATGTTTCACTTCATGTATTTATGTTTCCAGGTCGTTAAAGGCGAGGGCTTTCTGGAGACGACTGTATACAAGTTCGGCCTTGGAAATCTTCCACCTTGTCCTGTGGAAAGTGGTTTGTGTTTCAGGGACGTTGGTACGTGATCGCTGAAGCCGAGCTGCTGCTACTTCAAACTTCAAGGATTCTTCTCTGAACCTGATTTTTGTGTCTGTTTGAGTTACAGCTCCTGTACTTGAACTTTGGGACTAAACTTCTTTTGTACTAAATATTTCAAAAATAAAGGTTACAAACGCTTCTTTGAAGTAGTAGCTTTAGAAAAACCACCTTACATTCCTTAATATACCTTTGAATAAACGCTGCTTGAAAGGAGTTTTCAGCGTAAAATGCTGTATTTGTCTCACCTGTAATGTACCATCAACCATGAGCAAACCCAAAGCTTCTCCAAGAACAGGAAACTGGTCCAAATGAGAGGAAGCTGATGACTAAGATGTTCTCGGGGGTAATAATGAACCTACACTTTGTGGTAGACAAAGATTAGATTGAAAATGTTCAATTATTCCTTTTAAACAACCATCTATTCAGAGGTACTTCAGGGAATCGATGGTAGCCCACATCGTTCTACAGACTCTTATCATCAAAAGTGTCACATGTAGCTCTTTATTTCTGAAATAATGGAGAAATTAATTGAAACAGTGACTAAGAGTGCGTTTAGGCCTGTCTCTTTGCAGAGGAATAACCAACGTCACATCGCTTTCATCCACAGACTTGATACAGCTGTGATTAATTTGGATCGAAGGGTCAGCGGTCAGTCCAATGCACGGTGTAGAGTTTAATACAGTTAAAAAGGTGACCACAACACATCTTTTTACTGTACTGTTGTCCATTGGTATCTTCGTCGTCTTCTTCATCTTCTTCTTCATCTTCTTCTTCTTCTTCTTCATCTTCGTCGTCTTCTTCTTCTTCTTCTTCTTCATCTTCTTCTTCTTCTTCATCTTCTTCATCTTCTTCTTCTTCATCTTCTTGTTCTTCTTCTTCTTCTTCTTCTTCTTCTTCTTCTTCATCTTCTTCTTCTTATTGTTATAGATCAGGGTGGAGTAACAGAGCGCTGATGATGAGAAAGAGGGTTTAGATGAGGCAGGAGTTTTTCACCACTCTCCGCTCCGCTGAAGTCAGAATGCCCTCGAGGAGGCTCCGAGAGCAGAACAATGATTAATAAAGTTTCAGAGCATTTCTGAATTTGTTTAAAGTCTGACTTCATGCCCAGCCTTTTCAAACAATCGGGAATCTTGTTCAGTTTTAATTGGTTTACTTGTTTTCCGCAGAACTCTTCCGGACCTAACGAGGCCTTTAATTTCTGTAAATGCGACTCCTGACATCGACTCCTAAAGCCACATACGTCCGTGACCTTCCTCTCTCACGAGCGTTCATTGCCTAATTAAGCCACATGTGTAGTAACTCTGTCTGCTGAAGCTTATTACTAACCACGAAGTGAAGGCTTCATCCCTCCATCCCGTCTCAGGGTCACTGGTGGACTGGGTCCTGTAGATAGCTTGTCTGAAACTCGGTGCTCTTTCTCATCACTGGCTCTTTTGTGAGAGTCCTCATCACTCGTTTCTTGTTCCTGTTTGATAGGATTATTTTCTCCTCTGGCTTTGGGTCTAGATTTCCAGTCCAGAGAGAATGAACGAATGAATGAATACATTGATGGATCATTTAAATTAAATAAACATTGCTTAAATTAATATGCAAATTAATAACTGCTTGCTCTGCATGAACATATGAATGACTGCGCTGATTAGTTGAATCAGGTGTGTTTGGAGCAGGGAATCCACTACACTGTGCAGGACTGGAGGTGGCATCTCGACTGGGTTTGAGAAACTCTGGTTTTCATCACCTCACAGAAATATTTCACATTAAATCATATATTATTAGAGTTTATATGTGTATGGTGTTTGCAATCACATGCAAATGCATCATTAACAAGCTGTTATTGGTCACGTCTACGGTGTCACGCCTGAGGCTGTTCAAACAAAAAAGCCCGAAAACAGTCCTGGAAAACAGCTGGACCGACGCTTTGATTTGATAGGAATGTTTCAGAAATGAATCCCAGACCCTACAGAGCACTGCTGACGTTCCGGAGGTGCAGGGACTTCGGCGCCTCGAACATCTCACATTTGTTTACACAAACATGGGTCTGTGTTGGGTTTGAGGTGTTTATGATACTGATTACTGAGTTTCTCATCACCACTTCAAAGCATTTCGCAGTGTTGCAGCCGTTCGTGAAGACGAGCGGGAATCTGCGAGCGCTCAGAGAGAATATTTATTGCTACCAGTTCTGGTGTTAGGCAGTCAGTGCTTAACTTGTTAGACCCTTTCTTATTTCCTGAGGAGCAGAACACACTGCAGACGTGATTTCTTCACACTAGGCTGAGCAGGTCTAAACGGTTCTGACAGTTTAAACAGCAAACCGAGGCAGAAAAGAACAGACTCTGAAGAAGTTAGAGAGAGTCTGGAAAAATTATTGAGATATTCTTTTTAATTTTGACAATGTATGAAAGTTCTTGCACATTATAATCTATATGCACACACACACACACACACACACACACACACACACACACACACACACACACACACACACACACACACAATAGTATATTCACACACTAGGGGGCAGTGAGCACATGTGCCCTGAGTGGTGGGCAGCCCTATCCACAGACCTCAGGGAGCATTTGGGGAGTTAAGTGCTTGGCTCAAGGGCACTTCCGCCCTTACCTGGAAAGTGGGCGTGGCCTCTATACAAATTTTGTGCTTTACTTTTAAATGGGCTTTCATTGGATTTTATTAACCCTATATGGAACATAACAGTGTTCTAGTCAAATAAAGTATTTATATTCATTACATTTTATATTAATTCATTATTTTTCCGATACTGGAGACCCCAGCAGGAATCTGCTGCCCTACTAGAGGCTCCGAGGGACGTGTTTGTGGAAATCACTGATTACAAACCCTAATAAACAACTGATTACCAAAAAGTTTCATGCATTTGCTTGACTTTTTTTTTAAACATAGATCTCAGGCCACACCCACATTCACGTTCAAATCTGAACACAAGCACATATTCACTATATGGGCAAAACTACTGGGACACTGTCTAAGGGAAGACTTCCTAATCTTTTGATAGCAGTACTGTATGGAGCTCCATCGTTCCAGAGAACACAGTTCCACTGCTCCACAGCTCAATGCTGGGGGTCTTTATATCCTGTAGTCCACACCTGCTATTAGACATGGAGACAATAGAGTCATGTTTGTTTATCTGCTCCAGAGAGTCCTATTCTATTGACAGTACTTCTCTACAGGGACTAGACAAACTGTGTGCATTTACAGAAGCATCGTAAGGGTGTCCACAAACATTTGGACATGTAGTAGTTTTAAAGCAGGTAAAGTTTCTGCTGTTAGACAGTTTTCCTTTTACTGAGTATCGAATATCATATTAAAATGCATTAATATCCAGCAGAACTAGTCTTATCAGTCGAGTATTACTAATCAGCTCCTGCGTCTCCGGTTTATACAGAGCCATTACTGTCGGTACTGTTCGTCTTATCATTGCAACTCTCTCTAATGAGATCAAATAAGCTGAAAACAATGTTAAAGACCTCATTTGTGCGGTATTTACCGTGGTACTCACTGCGCAGCATATTAATGCATTTCTGTTTGCCTTTCATACTCTCGGCATATGTTGCAGATCCCAGCGCAGGGAGATTTCCTTTGCTTGACCTGCATATTTTATGGATGAGAGGCTTTTGCCCTTGAGTCAGAGGGATCACAAGCTCAGCATATGTCCACCGCAGACCCGGGACCTTAAACCGGGCAGAACTACACCTCGAGGCGAGTGCACAGACGTACACACTGACACAGACACACACGGCATATCAAACATGGGGGTCAACAGGCTACCATATGTGCCGCGCTTAAAGTGCAAGAAGAAGTGGAGTGAATCTTTTATAAAGGGCCGCGATGGATTCCTAACGACGGAAAGCAAACCGCTCGCCGTTTAACCTAAGAGGAAGAGACGGGGAGGGCGAAGGGCGGAGAAGAAGTTGAGAGAAACGGAGGAGGGCGAAAAAAAAGGAGGAGGTTTCGCCTTTTAATGAGCTGCCAGGCCCTGCTCTCCACGTTCTTCCGCCGAGAGACACTGGAGATGATGCACCACTTGGGTATTGGCGGAGTGATGGCGAGCAGACTCCGAGTTGGCAGGGGGAGCCGTTGCACTCCTCGGCCTTGGTGTGTATCATTAAGTCTTGATGGAATTAAAGGCTGTCAGGATGCCGAGCCGGGGTGACTCATCTGGAACGTGTCTGGGGGCTTCTTTGGAAGAAGAAAAACCGTCAGCTTCCGCTCCGGCGGTGCTCGGCCCTGCTGGTTCTGCTGCTTCTGCTAGCGCTCTCCTCTCGGAGTGCTCGGCGCTCATGCTCCGAATACAGAACAGAGCAGAACACAGAAGCTTCCTCTAAAAAACTAATTACTCTCCGCTGGCTGCTGAGCACGAGGTGTTATGCCAAACCTCTGGTGTGGAAAGATCAGGCGTCTCTGACGATGATAATTAGCATCACACTATCTTTTCACCCCTCCTCTTCCTCCTCCTCCCACTCTTGTTCCCCCCTTCTGATTCCTTCTGCCAACCCACAACAGGCCCATCCATAACGCGCTGCAAAGAGACTCGTCGCTACATCGTCTGGGGTTGATTTTGACAAATCCCACAGCTCCTTTCGACAAATTCCGTGTCAACGTTTTTTTCCTCTCTTTCACGAAATAAGAGAAACGGAAAAAAAAAAAAACAACGTTAGCATTCGAACCGGCAGGACTTGCTTGATGTTTCGCTCCGAAACTCTGGGGAGTTGTAAGTAATTGAATAGAACAAACTCTACCCCGAACGCAGACGCCTGCGACGCTCTAATCTTGTTGGACTTCCCCTGCTGTCCTGACTTGAAAGACATAAATAATGACAAACTATCACTCCCTTTTGTGTTCCCGGGGACAGTTCGGCTGTTGTGCTCACACACTGTGACAAGCAGCGGGCTAAGACCGTGTGTTTCACCGATGAACAATAGTGGTGATGTGCAGGAATACAGGACGTGGAAAAGTTCCTTAAAATAAAGCGAACCGCACCGCGAAGCGATGAAGTTCTCCCTCTGCTTTAATAGGCCGCGGTGCTAAGCAGCTTACTGAGAAACAAAAGACAGTCAATCAACCTTTTCTAGACAACAGCCTGTAATCGCAGTGAAATAGAGAGAGAGAGAGACAGAGAGAGAGAGAAAGACAGACACACACACATACACAGAGAGAGAGAGACAGACAGACATAGAGAGAGAGAGACAGACAGACAGAGATAGAGAGAGAGAGAGAGAGAGAGAGAGAGAGAGAGAGACAGAGAGAGAGACAGAGTGAGAGAGAGACAGAGAGAGAGTGAGAGAGAGAGAGAAAGACAGACACACACATACACAGAGAGAGAGAGACAGACAGACATAGAGAGAGACAGACAGACAGAGATAGAGAGAGAGAGAGAGAGAGAGAGAGAGAGAGAGAGAGAGAGAGAGATTTTTATTAGAAGTTATAAAACCGAAGCTCCGGGGCTTTTGTTCCTGATGGTAGTTTGTACTGATCTTTAAACGCTCTGCATTAAAGCTGCATTATGGAGCATTTTCACTTTAAAATAGCGAGACCATATGTCCTCTTTTTCCAGGACACGTCCTCTTTTTAGACATCTGAAGAATGCATCCAGCCAGGACTTCCACATTGTGTAAAAGCTAAGGATTTTGCATTGTTTTTGTGTCAGCCTTTGTTTCAACAGTCACCATGCATTCTGTGGGCGGGGTTTAATATTATTACACACATGTGTTTAGGCCCCGCCTTCTTACCACAACCATGAGTCTACATCTGTAGCACATAATCGTGGTCTTGGAATGCCAGCTTCCTACACAGTCTGCTCTAACAAAACCTGATCATTAACACGTGAGTAGAGTCAGGTGGGCTTGAGCAGGAGGTTCTCCAGGATCAGTATCTACATGTACCATCATCTACATCAGGTGAATAATGTTCTACAGGTAGGAGGATGCAGAGTTAGAGGTAGAGTCTTACTCATGAACACTTAATGGTGGCCCGGTGCAACCAAGGAATTGAACCCTAGTCTACGAGGGGGAAGAAGGTGTTGTATGTATAACACAACACTAACCACCATCTGACCTGTAATAAATGTACTGACCATTTATATACATATCGGTTCCTCTCCATCTATCGATTGATTAGTGACCATAGCCTGCCTCAACTTCCTATAATTGGTCCAAAAGTCCAAACTACCCAAAATGTGTTTTCACGAAGCGGATCATGGTTCCAGACCACGACCCGAAGCACCTTTCTCTCTCCGGTTCAGACCAAACTGAAAGATCTGAAAGTCTGGAACAAACTGCCAGTTGAAACTCTCTGGACCTGAAATGCCCACCTGTCCCTCACCCCAGAAGGGTGTACAATTCCATAAACTGTGCAGGAATTGTTTCAAAGAATAGTGTCCTCTAGACGAAGTTCTAACTCTGGACAGATTGGAAACAGGGTTCTGATGAGCTGACTTCTCTAAAAACAGACTTGCTCGTCCATGGACCTGCTCAAAAGGTCACTAACGGACTATTTAACAGAAAATTAGGTCGTCCATTGATGTGTTAACGTGTCCCCAGTGGACCGCCTGTTTTAGAACTGAATTTGGATGTTCCAAGGACGTTCTTTTCAGAGGGAAGTTTATTGCTGTGAAATTCTCCACAGCAGCAGGTTTTACGTACACGGCTTTAAGGCGTTCGGTTTCATACAGCGTTAAGAACACCAGCTCTAAACTTTAACAGACGAGTCGTGTGGAAATGCGTCCCGGCAATCTCGTTAATGAGCCGCCATTTCTTTATTGTTTCCCAGACGAGATCATTTCCATTTAAACCGAACCAGCGTCCCGTTCTGTTCATGGAGCTCCTGGGAGAGCAGTGGGGGTGAAGAAAAGAACTTCGTTAAGGAGGGACGAGCTGGAGTGACGAGTCCATTTCCGCCCGGCGGATGATTGCGGACGGGGACAGCTGGCGGCAGCTCGGGGCTCTGATTTATTCCGGAGTTGCATTACTCTGATAGATTAAGATTAAAATGCATTCATCAATTCAGCAGCGGACATAATGCATTATTGCCCAGGAGTAAACAGGGTGCAAGCACCAAGGGAATCAATAAGGATAATTAAAATGGGGAGATGTAACGGCTATTCCTCATTCAGCCTAAAACCTGTCGGATCACTCCGGGGGAGTACGTGTGTGTGTGTGTGTGTGTGTGTGTGTGTGTGTTATAGTGCGAGAGAGGGATTTACAGAAGTTTGTTTTTCTATTCAAGCGAATTTATTTCTATATTTATTTATTTATTATGAGAAACAGCGAGCAGGGCTTACGATATCAGACAGCTCTAATCTTCCCTGAGTATCTGCGGCTCCCATTATAGATATGACATGGGCATTAAGTAGGCCGATGGATGGTTTTAGAAGTAATTAGATGATTGTACTCATAATTATTTATAGAAGGAAATGTTGCTGCAGGGGAAACAACAGGGCCATTTTTATTAATGTACAAACAAGAGTTCACTGCTGTTCACCATCTTCACTTTATGCAGGAGAAGCGGCAGCAGCACCGGTTCCAACTCACTTCACGCTCAATTTAAACGTCATATTTGATTGAAAGTGAGATGTTTCAGTTTGATTGTTGATCAGTTTGGTTGGAATGTCAGAAATCCAGGAAATGATATTAAAACAGAAATCATCATTTGTCACATTAAATATAAAAATCAAAATAAACCTAGTTTGAGATGCACTCGTAGACTGACTCAAAACAGAGCTGAGCTGGTGGTCTTTGTTCAACTTCTTTATCAAAAACAAAAGTAAAAAGTTAAAAACTGAAGGATTCTTTGATTCCTGTACTTATTTATTTTGATGTCACCTCAGAAGAACAGCGTAACACGCTGTACTGTCCCTCTCGGTGACTCGCACTTCACAGACATGCGCTTCTATAATCGCTGGATAACATTAAATATTGACGGGACTCAACAAACCGAGACCAAAAAAACAATGAAACCAACAAATCAACAAATGTTCAGGTATTGGAAGGGAATAAACAATTCACCGAGCTGTTGATAAAACTACCTCCACCACGTTTAGAAGCTGCACTTCAGTCTGGATGACTAGATGTTGCTTCTGACTCCAGTTACAGCAGAAAACAAGTGGAATAACAGTCTGTCCGTTAAACCGTCTGTAAACCAGCAGCAGATATTCTTTTCACCGTCTGGTCTTTTACATTAAAGATGCGTTTCTTCCATATTTCAGCAGTTCCTGTCCTGCTAGTGATGATATTTTATTCATGTGCAACTGACTGATACATTAGAATTATGGAAAATTCAATTTTTCCCAGTGCGGCTGTTTCTTTTCTAAGTCCACCTTATATAACATGCCTTTTGAAAGTAAGTCTTGAATAGCCCCCGAATCTGCCCCAGCGATGCAATTTCACAGTGTTATTACAATTAGCCTGCGTTTAACTGATAAGCCTGGCTGGTTAAAAGTCTCATTGCTGGTTAATTAAAGCGAGGTTTTTGCGCCGCTGTCCCTCTCAGAAAAGCTTATTCCATCGCTCATAAAACGAGCAGCTTTCTCTTTTACCTGCTCATCATTTCCTGACCTTAAGGCCTTTAAATCCCTTAACACTTCCTGAAAAAAATCCTTTCGGCTTCCCGTACGACTGAACATCCGCGCAGGATTCCTTGATGATTTGCTGTCTGAAGTAGATTAAATGAAATAGCTTTTTGCATGGACTAGCTTCAGGCATCCGTGTGCTGTACGGTCTACCTGGAGTAGGCTCGTTCAAGAGCACTGGTATATCCAATCTCTCTCTCTCTCTCTCTCTCTCACCCTCCCTCTCTCGCTCTCTCGCTCCGCACACCGCTCATTCTCTCTCTCTGGTGGGCTGCAGTTGGAGAGCCGCTCCTAAAATAGGCCCTATAGAAGTTAATTACACTTGCAGGTCAGCCTGCCTGAGGTGGGGTCATCCAGCCCGAGCGTTCGCTCAGCGTGCACAAAGGAAAAGCTCAGGCTCTTCCCGACACATCCATCCCTGCGTCACCACCCCAAATATAACACACGCGAAACCTTGTTACGGCTCACAGTGGCAACAACACAGCACCGGGCACTGGGCCAGGCTGGCCGCCTCTAGCTAGGTGTCTGCTCAATTCTAATTTAATCCGTACACCTGAGGCCCTTAATAAGCTCAATAAGCCTGTTTGTTTGTTCTTTCGTCCCTTTGGTCTACAGCGTGGGCTATGATCTCAGCTCTCTGGAAATCACACAGCTATCTCGCTCCAACATGACGTTCCAAAAGGCCTTGTTAGTCTAGTTCGTTTGTCCTTTATTTATTTATTTATTTAGTTACTTATTCACTGCCACACCAGCTGCCCATTACATGGCGTGAACATTTCTGTGACGAATGATGCAATAAAATGAAAAAACAAATTGTAGTTTTCAGGATCGTTTGATAAATGAAAGCGGTTTCACTCATGCATTCAATTTATGATCCAGTGACGCTACCGCCACCGTGTTTGACGCTTAAAGAAGTCCCAAAGTCTTTGTCTGATATAGGGTCATGTTTCAGCTGTCAGTGAAATGCTCTGATGACACAGGGACAGGGACACACAGTGTGAAACCATCACGTCTCACGATGACAAACCTGCCCACCACGTTTCATTGCTGTCAGCTGATTCCTTCTGGGTGCAACTATTCCCAGCAGTCATATCCATACAGAACAGTGTGAGTGTAAATTGCAGGGCCTGTCCCTCAGTGGTAGGCATGTCTTTTTAGTTTGAACGCAGTAATGCAGACGGACGGACAGCGGTGGACAGTCACAGCGGCGTTTAGAGTGGAGCTCGGAGCTGCAGAGGGACTGTTTATGATCTTTCAGACGAGTCTTCCTGACATTTCCATCAGTCTCCGTGCTATTTCCGTGCCTGTTGTTGTTGTTGTTCTCTGGCGAGCGTGTGGTGTTTTAGCCACGCTCCCCAGGACCTCAGGCTCCATTAGTCAGCTTCTGTGCGAAGCTCCATCCCATAATAAACCTCAGCCCTGTGGCCCTGTCTCCCAGGCTTTATTACAGCCGGCCCTCTGGAGCCACTTTCTAATTATTTTACCTCAAATGCCACAAAGGACGACAGAGAGATGAGTACGAGTCCACCTTAAAGACCCCTCTCTCTCTGCCCGTCCCCTCCACTGCTCCTACCTCTCCATTGGTCTCTCTCTCTCTCTCTCTCTCTCAAATCCTGTCCCAACCTCTGTTCCTATCTGTCTCTCTTGCCAAAATGCTTGTCTCTCTCATTTCCTCTCCACCTTCCCTTCTTTCTCTCATTCTGCTTGTATTGCCCTGTCCCTGCCAATACACCTGTCTCTTTCTCATTCTATCTCTACCTTCATCTCTCTCTCTCTCTCTCTCTGTCCCTCTCATTCTCTCTCATTCTGCCTCTCTTGTCCAGTCCCCACTCTCTGCCAATATGCTTATCTCTCCGTCTTTCTGCCTCTCTCACTCTGCCGCCTCTTCTCTTTCTATTGTTTGTTCTCTCTCTTCTTGTCTCATATTTCTGCTCTTCTGTCGCACCTCCGTCCTCCTGAGCCACGTCGACTCAATTCCACACCAAGACTCACTCAGTCTCTCTCTCTCTCCCTCTCTTTCTTGTTCAATCATCCCAGTTTGTGCTGCTCCTTGCATTTTCCACACACACACACACACACACACACACACACACACACACACACACACACACACACACACACACACACACACACACACACACACACCCTCCAAGCAAAGTCAAGTCACCCTTGATTAGGTTCTTTTAAATGTGCTCCTTGAAAACGTGCCCCTCGGGTGTGTGCTTGTGAGTGTGTGTGTGTGTGTGTGTGTGTGTGTGTGTGTGTGTTCTTCCATCTTCTTTTCTCTCCTCACTCAACATCCCCCCCCCACGTTTATTAATTCATTCTTTCCTCATCGCTCTAATCCTCCACTCTTTGATCTTTCAGCTGCTCTATTGATCTTCCAGTTTCAGATCTGTTGATTCTCGGGCTTCAGTGTAATTTGGTTATTGTATCATTACTGCACTGGTCCAGATCTGCTAGGCCACTTCCTTACTTACTGCTTGGCTATTTAGCCTGGCAGCACGCCAGACACACACTCTGAATCTCTCTCGCTCTCGCGCTCCTTCTCTCTCGCTCACTCTCTGGCTCAGCCACCTAATCCAATAGTGACACTCCCCTGAAGTGGGCCGATTCCTTCTCCATTCAGAGTGTAGTACTTACGGAGGGCTCTGCATTCAACAGAGTGAGATCCAGCGTCTTCGGTTTTAGAGACCCACACTGCTGTGGAGAACAGAAGGGGAGACGTACAGATATCGTGCAGTGGTGCATCTGAATGCACTGAGTTGAGCAGGCCGAGAACTCTGAGCATGCTCTCAACTCTGGAACTTCACATCTTTAAAATGGGATCTCCAGTGGTTTTCCAATCCAGAAGACGGAGTTATGCAGTGTTACTTCACCCGAGTTACACAGTGCAGTAAGCAGCAGTAATGATAGCTCTGGATGTTCATAATCATATGTATTTTGTAATTCTGATTAGATAGATGAGTCACGCTGGGTTTGGGTTGATGAACGTTTATGTACTAAACCGTGTGCATGTCAATGAGACCGCACATTTGCGTACATGCCCTCCGGGACAAATAAACTCGTGAACTTGCTGAACATTTAATATAATGTTGCTTAAAGTCCAAAAAACATCATCGAGTGATTTCTTTTAGCGAGACGTGGCTGTTCAACAGGTTGAACAGATGCATGTGTGTTTTCAGTTCCTTGTCAGATTGGCAAAGTGAACTAATTAGCCAGCTGGGTAAAGTGAGATATCGTACAGTGGTGCATCTGGGTGCAGTGAAGTGGGCAGGCCAAGAGCATGCTGTCTACTCTAGAACTTCACCATCTTTAAAGCCTCTGTCTGCTTGTTTTATATATCCAACAAATGTTGTTCTTCCTTAATGAGAAGAATATAGAAATATATAAACCCCCCATTAAATCTGTATAATCTGTATATGTAAGATATGCTGATATAATATTAAATCCATTTATTTTAAACTATATTTGGTACATATGCAATGTTTTCTGAAATCATTTTTAGCAACGCAACTTAATATTAGTAATAACAACTTAATAATAATAATAATAATAATAATAATAATAATAATAACAATAATAATAATAATAATAATAATAACAACAACAACAACAATAATAATCATCATCATCATCATCATAATAATCATAATAACAACAATAATAATAACAATAATAATAATAATAATAATAATAATAATAATAATAATAATAATAATAATAAATTAATATATCAGTTTTTAATCACTGCACACTCAGGTTTCAAACCCACGTCCCTGTGGTTCATACAGTTCATTCAGACGCGAGTGATGCATTGGTTGTTTCCTGTTGTGAAAATCAATCCCATCTGTAACCAATGAGGTTCAAACTACTGTGGTTCCAAAAAAGGGGTGAAACGTTAGGGAAACGTTTGTACTTCAGATGTTAGTTGGTTTAATAAAGCATCACATTGGTTTAATACCCCAGAACTCAGTCTGGTGTTGAACAGAACATTTACAGCAGCAGTTCTATTGTAATCATGAAGATTAGTTTATTGATTATTAATTAAAATCATTTTTCAGATATAAAACCTGCCGATTGTGCTGATTAACGCAGGTGTAGGTGTGTTTCAGAAACTGAGGGAAGCAGCTTTGATGAACTCGTGGAATCGAGGTAAATGATGTACCCGAATAAAACCCAACAGACCGACTCTACAGAACAAATCGTTTGATTACAGGATGATGATTTTCCATTTGTACAAATTTGGGTTTGAAACGGTTCATTGTAGAGAAAATCACCAGCTCAGATTTCTGCAGATAAAAGACTCACCGTCACTCCACCACACATACAGCCGTTTACTGGAGTATTTAAAACATCTGTCCAAACACCAACCACTTCTGAGCTTCATTTGTGATACTGATGGACTAAATGTTAAATCTTAAAAAGAAGCTCCGTAAAGTTTATTTTATGGACTGTTCTGCCGCAGGGAGGTGGACAGGTGTTTAAGAAGATGGAGTAGCCACTGGAGGTCTCTAGGACTTTCAAGCTTTCACCAGTCATGTTCTTCTTGTCCTGGATCTTCTGCCGCAGAGTAAGAGCCTGTTGACAGCTGTTTAAACAGGCCGAGAGGGAGCGGAGCATAATTGACTTCACATTTACATTTCAAGCAAACATGACAGATGCTTTAAAGAGAACACTCTGAGCAGAGAGCGTTTAAAAAGCTTCAGACTCTGCATATATTACTGCACCTGCCATACTGCCGTACCACTGTACCACCGTACCGCTGCACCACCGTACCCCTGCACCTGCCGTACCCCTGTGCCTGCGGTACCACTGCACCTGCCGTACCACTGTACCACCGTACCTCTGCACCACTGTACCTCTGCACCACTGTACCTCTGCACCTGCCGTACCTCTGCACCACTGTACCCCTTCACCTGCCGTACCCCTGCACCTGCCGTACCGCTGTACCACCGTACCTCTGCACCACCGTACCTCTGCACCACTGTACCTCTGCACCTGCCGTACCTCTGCACCACTGTACCCCTTCACCTGCCGCACCCCTGCACCTGCCGTACCGCTGTACCACCGTACCTCTGCACCTGCCGTACCCCTGTACCTGCAGTACCTCTGCACCACCGTACCTCTGCACCACTGTACCTCTGCACCTGCCGTACCTCTGCACCACCGTACCCCTGCACCTGCCGTACCCCTGTACCTGCGGTACCTCTGCACCACCGTACCTCTGCACCACTGTACCTCTGCACCTGCCGGACCCCTGCACCTGCCGTACCCCTGTACCTGCGGTACCTCAGCACCACCGTACCCCTGCACCTGCCGTACCCCTGTACCTGCGGTACCTCTGCACCACCGTACCTCTGCACCACCGTACCTCTGCACCACTGTACCTCTGCACTAGCCGTACCCCTGCACCTGCCGTACCTCTGCACCTGCCGTACCGCTGTACCATCATACTTATGTACCTGCTGTATCAAATCTATTTAGAGAAAGTCTGTTCCTCAAACGCTCCTCATTACTCAGTAAGACGTGTTCAGGGTTTGCTGATTTAGTTTAGAACTGCAGGTCAATAACTTTACAGAATTAGCATCCCGCTCTTTTCAGTAACCTCTAATAGACTTGTTAATGTGTTTTCTGACACTGAATGACCCACCGCTATCTATAAACATCGATTCAAGTATGCAAACTTCGCTTGAGGCAGTCATGCAGAGTAAGAAATGAATTTTCATGAGGCATCATCGGTTTAGAGACTTAAAAAGCAGCTGAAAACTCTTTAATTTCTGTTTAATCTGTCTTTCATCTATTCGGTTTCTTTATTCGTTGTATTTCTATTTTCCGTGTTTCCCACCCAGAGAGAGCGTGGCCAATTTGTCTCTCTCAGACTCCGGCTGCTGATGGACCGTCACAGTGTCAGTTATAGTCGTAGCTAAAATTAAATGAGTTAATGATTTTAATAATGTTTACTACTCTCATCATATTTCATATTAATTATATTTTAAGTGACATCACGAGGACCAACAGCTTTTTATCCAGAACCCTAAAGGAACATGGAGAAATGGGGCTAAAAGGCTGCCCATCCCACTGTTTAAAGAGGTAGAGAACCATTAGTATCAGATCACACCATGCTTTGGTATCTCCAGTCAGAAGGTTGGATTGTGAGGGTTAACTGTATTTGATATTATAAAAGTGTGAAATGTGCCGCGTCCAGGTTCAGACTGCAGATGAAAGCCTGCTGATCAGTGGATCTGTTTCTGCTGCACTGCTCGCTCCTCGACTGCTCTTCAAACTCACAAAACCAGGTTGGAGTGCTAGACTCTCCAGCTATAAGT
Organism: Acestrorhynchus altus; assembly: GCA_034509495.1. Classification (NCBI taxonomy): domain Eukaryota; kingdom Metazoa; phylum Chordata; class Actinopteri; order Characiformes; family Acestrorhynchidae; genus Acestrorhynchus; species Acestrorhynchus altus. Next base: position 570,171 of record CM067512.1, on the reverse strand, counting down.
GAGTCCATGAATAGCTTGGTGTCAAAGGGACGGCACTTCTGCAGGCCAGCCAGTCCTCGGGAGTTCTGTTCACACTGAAACACATTGATGAAGAGTTCTAGTTCTTCTGGTTCTTTCAGATGTTATGGAGGGCATGGGGACAGTACGAGATGAGTGCTGATGTGGAGAACAGCAGGAGTGGTGTCTTCAAACTGCAGATGAACAGCTCTTCCTCCTCTCGTCCTCCTCTTAGGAGCAAGAACAGTAGGCTTCATGTGAGCTCTCATAAATGTTCAATGAGGTGGAGACTTAGGGGTTTCTCTCATCCTCTCTTCCTCCCTTTCTCTTTCTGACTTCCATTCTCAATATGTCTCTATCTCACTCTACTCTCTCTGTCCATCATATCAGCTCCTATTTCCACACAGGAGCTCTTTATGGTTCTATTATTCCAGACTGTAGTTCATCTGTTTCTCTGCAGACTTTATTATCCTCCTTTCACCCTGAACTTCAATGATCAGGACCCCACAGGACCACCACAGAGCACAGTTTGTGTTGGTCGTCCTCTAGTCCTTCATCAGTGCTCACAGGACGCTGCCCACAGGATGCTGTCAGCTGGACGTTTCAGGTTGATGGACTGTTCTCGGTCCAGCAGTGACACTGAGGGGTTTAAACACTCCAGCAGCACTGCTGTGTCTGATCCACTCGTACCAGCAACACACACTAACACACCACCATGTCAGTGTGACTGCAGTGCTGAGAATGACCCACCACCCACATCATATCTGCTATTTATCTGTCTTCCACACTTGGTCTCTCTCTTTCTCTCTCTCTCTCTCTCTCTCTCTCTCTCTCTCTCTCTCTCTCTCTCCTCTGTAGGAGAGAGGGATGAGGCTGAGGTAATTGATGAGTAGTGATGGTAATTCTGGGCAGCAGGAGGAAGAGATGCTCTTCATTAGAAAGCTCTCAAATCCCCAGGGCTGAGAGAAGCCCAGTGAAACCAGCAGCCCCAACAACAACAACAGCAGAGGCAGCGGCGGCTCCTTTGTGGCGTCCCATGTGCAGCTTATGGGAAATGAGGGAACGGTGGTGTGTAGACGGCAGCAACACGCTCGGGAAATAACACCGTCGACTCAGGAGTTTCTAAATAAAGGTGTTTCTCTGTTCAGACTTTAACCCTGAAGATCTGCGGCGGCTCGGCACTGCGATCCAAACCAAACAGTGGAAAACCTTCTCAGGTGTCTTTTAGAGCGTTTACAGAGAAGCAGACATTTCTCTTTCCTTTCTAATGCGGGAGGTTCCTACAGTGGACTGAAGAAAGATCTGAAAACTTCAACTCTTCCAGTGGTCTGTGTCTGCAACTGCACCGTGTGATGTATACTTTATGGACAAAAGTATTGGGACACCTCTTCAGTCATTGTTTCTTCTGAAATCAAGGTTATTAAAGAGTTGATCCTGCTTTTGTTGGAGTAACTCTCTCTACTGTCCAGTGAAGACTTTCTACTAGATTCTGAGGATCTGTTTGCATTCAGCAACAAGAACATTGAGGTCAGGATGTTGGACAATCACCAAGCCACCACATCCATCACAAAAGTACGTATGGAGCTCCATCATAGCACAGAACACAGTTCCACTGCTCCACAGCTCAATGTCTCCAAGCTGTAGATGGTTGAGGAGCTGAGCTCTAAACTACACCAGTTCTTTGTAACCTGTGTTTCCACCTCTGTGCTCCTCAGTGTCTGATTCATTACTCCGGTCACATACCGGTGGCACATCCTCACAGATGGTTTGATGCTGATGGCCAGTTCGGGCTCAATTTAAATACGATTTAGCCTCCGAAACGTCCTGATGCAGTGTGGCAGAGAAATGAAATATTTGTCTCTCCCTTCAGATGGTTTAAATCCTGTATAAACATAGTGAGTCTGATCGAAAAGAGCATGCAATTAAGCAACTCATCAGTTGCTCTGGAGCAATTGGGGAGTCAGTGCACGAGAATGGAGCGAAAAACCAGTCATTATATTGTAATTATGATGTGATTATATTCTTATTACCACTAATTCTCCGTCTATGCTGCGGAGGGCTGCCTGGGTGTATATCTAACGGACGGCAGACGCTGGCTTTCTTGAGTAAGTGTTATTAATTGCTGAGTTAAGATAGATGGCAGCCTGGCATCCTGTGTGTGTGTGTGTGTGTGTGTGTGTGTATGACTCAGGGTACAGAGAACTTTCTCTTTTTATGTCCTTTATTTATAAATAATGTATATGGGACACATGTCATAGGGACAACAATATGTGGACAGGTGTGTATCTACCCTTTGAGGTGCTTCGTCAGTTGCAGATGATTAGACCATTACTGGAGAGAACCTTGGAGGAGGCAATCTTAAACATCAGACATTAGCTTGGTTTGCTCTTAATTGTGAAAGTAAGTAGAAGGTTAGAGGTTGGACAATGAACATGACAATGCACATGACAACAGCTCCCAGAAGCCTTCATAAGGTTGTAGATGCATATACGTCTGATAAGGGGTTTTAAAAATCTGAAAACATTTAAGAATATTCCATTCCACGGAAAATGTGAGACTGTCTGTACAAAACCTGAAGTAGTGGTGGACCTTGCAACATGACAATGACCCAAAATAGTCTAGTAAATCGACCATCGGCATTCTGAGCATATGTAAACAGTCCAGCAGCACTGATGAAACAGATGAACTACAGTTTGTAATTATAGAACTACAAAGTGCTTCTTATATATATATATATAAATGTGTGTGTGTGTGTGTGTGTGTGTGCATGGTCCAAGCCCATTATGCGTGTTATGTGAGGCTTTAGTGTGTGATGTAGTCCCGGGTCAGGCCCTGTCTGTCATACACACTGCTGTGCATTCATTCAGCCCAACGAAATGAATGCAGAAAGAGCAGACACTGCACCGACCTGAGCCCATTTCCATATGAGTGTGAGAGAGCGAGAGAGCGAGAGAGCGAGAGAGCGAGAGGGAGAGTGTGTGAGTTTGTGTGCTCCAACAATGATGTCTCTGTAAGGTGGATGAGGCTTTCTGAACAAAGGGCAAGGGGACAGAGGCGATAAGAGAGTTTGGGAGATAACTCTGTCCCTCTCTCTCCCTCTTTCATTCTCTTCTATCCATCTCTGTTATCTGTGCTCCACCACTCAGCATATGGCAGTCCCACAGAGCGGAGAAAGAGAGATGGAGGCTTGGCTTACACGCTGGCCTCGGAAACCCTACCCTACTCTCTCTGTAGCAGACATCCATCCTCTCCCTCCACCTCTGTCTATCTTGCTGACTAATCTGAGCTCGGTAAGGTAAGCACAGTTATGCCCTTAAGATTACGAGCAGCAACAAAGAGCACTTTACTCAAAGGACTCATACCCTGCATTCTCTTCCTCCTAAGAGGCTCAAACTTCTACTCTTGGTTTGGTTAGAAACTCTCATTTTGAACATGAGAAGATGAAGTCAGATGGATCACACGTCACTCGTCTTTTATTGTTGGTCTTAAACCCTAAATTCTGTGGGGTGTTTTTGTTGTTTGACGAATCATCTTCATATCACAACGCATGTATAGGAGACACATACCAGATCATATTCTACTCAAATATGTCTTCATCTGAGATGTAAACATTCAGAGAATTCAGATATTTGTATGAATTTGACCGTGTATGGATCATACATTTACTTTATTTGTGTATTTCTTTGTTTGTTTGTTTGTTTGCTGTTGTTTCTAATGTCGATAAAATGTTGGAAATTGGTCAGTCAGACTGTTTCTGAGCTGCGAATGCAATAATTCTGATGATGAGATATTTAGAATGATTAGATTCTATATTCTTACACGATGGTGTCTATAATAATATTTATTGACAAAATACGTTACAATGGTCCAAATAAAATAACAGCCTTGAACATCTGTTTTCTGGTTATTTATGTATTTCAGTGTTATCCATTCTCATGACTTTTATTCTGAAATTTGTATCTATGTACATAAATAAATAAATATATATAAATATATATAAAATAGGCCACCGTCGCATTTATTACTACTTACAAGTCCCAAAATGTGAATCAAGTGCAGCAAATAAGCTGCTCAGACATTAGTTTGCTTTGGTTTTGGTTTGAAGTGAGTTGGATCATCATGGTCAGATCCAAAGAGCTCTCTGAGGTCTTCAGAAAGAAGGTTGTAGATGCAGATGAGTCTGAGAAGGGATTTAAAAAGATCTCAGAACAATTAGAAATCAGCCGTTCCACTGCCCGGAACATCATTTACAAGTGGAGAACATTTAGAACCACTGCCCACATGACCAGATCAGACTGTCCTACAAGAGCAGAACCACAAGATGAGTAAAGAAGATCCAACAATCCTAAAATGTTCATCACAGACTTCCGCATGGAGGAGTGGGAACGTCTTTCTTCCAGTGGATGTTGAGAACTTTACCTCACAAGAAAATGATGTTTCTAATAACGATGTTTATTAATGATGTTTAAAGACATTTCTTCAGTTGTAGGTGTTTCGTTTCATCACCTCCGTCTCTCAGTGTAGATACAGTGAAGATCAGATGTTCGGATGATTGTATATATTTGGTTATAATGGTGTTCATGGGGTGTCCTAACTTTTTCACAGTACTGTAGATGAAACAGCAGATACCGTTTGCGGGGAATGTATGAACCCTCTTCACTGTGATTAGTGAACGTTGTGTGTGAAACATGTGTATGAACAATGTGAAGTGGTTTTAACACCGTAAGAGCGTGTCTGCTTAAAAGGGTACGCTTAAACCATTACCGAAACACTTCGGCGCCATCCGTCTCCGTCTGAAAAGGTTAAATAATGCGCGGCGCGTTTAGAGCACATGCAAGATGCATGCGGTGATACGGGGTCACACACGAACTCTACAGCTGAAACGTCCAATTAAACAACAAAGGCACGTCACTCAGGATTCACTGCATAAACCGTTCCCTCACCAACGTCTGAAAACCTGCGACAAAAAGGGAGAGGAAGAAAGGAGCGAGAGAGAAAGAAAGGAGCGAGTTAGGGAACGTGTACAGCAGGGTTTGGAATTTAAATGGCTGCACTTGACGCAGCAGCGCTCTTCTCTGGTGTTCTTAACGTGTAATTAATCAATTCAGCTTCCAAAGAACTCTATTTATAACAGCTCTAAGTGCCTCTCTACAGCTACACAGCACTTCTCACAACCAGAGACGCCGAAAGGATACCACGCACACACACACACACACACACACACACACACACACACACAATATCTCAGATGCTGAAGGGTTTGATCTTAACAAGAGCTCTTTTCTTTCAAACCGGATGAATCAAGCTGTAGTTTCCACCAAAGCCCTGGTTAAACAGGAAGTTCAGGGAGGAATCGGACGCACTCAGACTGCAGGTGTGTTTCAACTGGAATTGT
>CM067512.1:552279-559779 GCA_034509495.1 Acestrorhynchus altus | reverse complement strand
TCCCAATGAGTGGAGTTCAGCGAGCAGACGTGTTCTCCAACAAACCACAGAAAAGTTCTGCAGGCTCTCGGGGCCCAGATGTGTCGAGGCTTTTGTTTGTAGTAATACAGCTGTGGTCCGACGTTCACTCATCGCAGCTTTACAGCAGCGCATTCATTAGACCTCTATCATTTAATGTCTAAACTATATGTCCACATATTTATGGACACCCCTTCTAATAATCGCATCCAGGTACTTTAAGCCTCACCCGTTGCTGACACAGATGTGCAAATGCACACACAGCTTGTCTAAAGTCTGGAACTACAATGAACTACAGTCTGGAATTATAGAACCACAAAGAGCTCCTGTGTGGTCAGAGGAGCTGATAGAGTGGACAGAGAGAGGAGAAGGAAGGTCATAAATTTATGGTTGGTCAGTGCATTTAAATATATGTGCCGCGTATGTAAACACACAGTATATATATATATATATATATATATATATATATATATATATATATACACCTATATCACCAAGTGGCAATTAATTTAACTTCAAATATGCAAGATCATCAGCCATAATGGATCAATAATCAAAAATGAACAGACTAGAATCTAGAAATAATAAATGATAATTTGACAATACTTTTATCCCGGCCTGTAGAAAGGGGTTGGATCAGTTGTGGTTTTACTGGAAGCTGATCTCATTACAGACCATCCTGCTCAGGTATCTCAAGAGCTTCGTTACAATTCAGCATCACAAAACAAGGAGAAGGCCAGCGCGGCTCTCAGCTCTGAGCAGGAGGACCATGGCCTTTAATTGATGATGAATGCAGCCGAGACAGAGCGAGAGGAGACCCCCCTCCCCCCACCCCCACCTCTCTCTCTCTCTCTCTCTCTTTTTCTCTCTCTCTCTCTCTCTCTGTCTCTCTCTCTTTCTCTCTCTCTCTCTCTGTCTCTCTCTCCCTCTCTCTCTCTCTCTCTATGCCAGTCTCTCATGTCTAATTGAATGCCTCTCCTGATAAATGGCTTGTTGAAGCTACACCTGCAATGCACCATTACGCTCTCAGCCCACATCTGCCAGTGATGTGTGTGTGTGTGTGTGTGTGTGTGTGGGTGTGTGTGTGGGTGTGTGGGTGTGTGTGTGCTTTAAGAGTGTTTGGTCATTTAATGGCAATATAACAGTTCTAAGTGTGGTCAAGTGACTTACAGTTCAAAGAAAATCACCAAATGCAATGCCTTATCAACCACCTAACAATGCCTTATCAACCACCTAACAATGCCATAGGAACCACCTAACAATGCCTTATCAACCACCTAACAATGTCTTAGCAACCACCTAACAATGTCTTAGCACCCACCTAACAATGCCTTAGCAACCACCTAACAATGCTTGGTGCCTAGCAACAAGTTATATAGTAATATAGATCAGAGATCATTAAGATTGGGGTCTGATTTAAGTCTAAATGATTTCAATTCTTCTGACTCGGTCTCACCCGGAGGCCCGAGCCCACCACAGCTCCGTGGTCAGTGACAAAATGCTATGCTATGACATGGATCTGTCTGCTGTTCTCTTACTAGATGTTTGGCAGCTGTTTGGAATTGATAGTCCAAAACTGGGGGACTGAGCTCGAACCGTGGAGATGAATTACCAACAGAAATGATATAAAGTTCCATTAAAAATGCATTTTCCCCCTTTTCCTAATGTTTGTGTTGGAGATGCACGTCCTTGTATAGTCACTGATGATCCATGCTCTGACTCACGGAGACACGGACCTCTGAAGGAGTCCCGCGGTATCTGGCTACACATTAGCAGCAGATCATTTCTGTGCTGTAAAGCTGTTTTCACATCTAAGCTCAGGTCCAGGCTTTATCAGGAGATGGCCTTTCACACTTACAGTGTACAGCCGCAGGTTTTTCATGTCGAACACGTTCTCACTACAGACAGAGTTTCATGTAGTACAGGAGGCACAGCATGACCCACTGTGAATTACAGACATTACCCCAACTTTGTTCCGGGGGCTGGAAGGATAAAACGACTGATACCAGTGATAGATTTCACAACAATTCAGACATTTGGACGTTTCATTCGGACACATACAGCTCCTCCTGAAAAGTTCTGGATTACTGTTCATGTCTGTAAGGGGTTTGAACTGGTCACCTTACGGGTAGTTTCACGTAATAATATTCACCAAAAATTATTTACAGGAGATCATCACACAGACCAGATATTATTATTATTATCAGGAGATCCTACACTACTCTAATGTGCCTCCATTTGAGCATCAGCCCCGCCCCCTCTCTCTGATCAGTCAGAGTCTGTATGCAGGTTGATCATCAGCCCCGCCCCCTCTCTCTGATCAGTCAGAGTCTGTAGGCAGGTTGAACATCAGCCCCGCCCCCTCTCTCTGATCAGTCAGAGTCTACTGGGATCAGGATTAAAACATGTTCTAAACAGCCTAATATATCGACCCTTTGACAGGAACCACTGGAACCACATCAATGTTATTGATTTCACCTGTGAGTGGTGCTAATGTTATGGCTGATCAGTGCAGTTTCAATTGCTTAGGAACTTCTTATCGTCTGCACTGACATCCACGGGATTAAAATATCGGTAGGTCCAGCTGTATAAGCTTTAAATCTCCTTTTCAATTAGGACCTGAACTTAAAGGTCTATATTTAACACACAGCCTAATTTGGAGGATTGTGTGGAGAAACGCTGGACGTACTGCTCAAAAAGAAGTGAGTGGGAGCTTCAAGCCACATGTACTGTGATCTCACTGCTCGTTAAAGCAAATTTTAATCAACCTGGCTGCCTGCGGACTCCGGAGCACCGCTGATTAAAATTGGAAGACTTTTAAATGTGCTAATCATTCATTCAATAGTTAAAGATCTCTATACTGACTGCTCTCCACCTCTCTCTCTCTCTCTCTCTCTCTCTCTCTCTCTCTCTCTCTCAATCAGTCACTCAGGCAGACCCACACGCAATCTATCACTCAAATCACCTCTGTCCATTCGCTGGTGAGAACCATCACCACTTGAACAAACTACCCCTATGATCTCTGACAAGGTGACGGACTTGCAGAAACACACGATGCCTTGATTTAACACAGCTTTTCCAACCCGTGCGACACCTGATCCGTCCAGGAACGCACCAGAGCCTGGTCTGGGCTGAAAGGGAGACGTATTATCCATAATTGGGAGCACATATTGAGCATATTCACTGGCAAACTTTCCCTAATTAGATCTGGCTCTGGGCCCCGGCGAAAAGGTTAGTGAAGTGAAGTCAGTGTGTTTTCTTAAGAGGCTTAGCCTGTGAAAGCGGGATATTTAATTCCACGATTATTTATCCTCTCTGTTATTTAATTGGCCTGCGGCGACAGAAGCCTGGTGTGGTGATCCAGACTGGACCGTGTTGACATTTCTATCCTGTGACGAGTGAGGAACAGGCGGGATGGAGTTAGTGAAAGGTAAACACAGAAATCCAAAACAGCTCCAGAAGTGGGGGTGAAGTGTGTGTGTGTGTGCGTGTGTGTATGTGTGTGTGTGTGTATGTGTGTGTTAGAGTGCTACAAACAGATGTTTATTCTTCAATTTTCCAGCCTGTTGGAGAGCTCTGGGGGCTTTTTCCTGTATTGTATATAGAACTGGCAAACACTAAAAGACTGAAACGTTCCAGACTGGAGTCAGATCTGCGTTAGACCAGCCGACGTGGAGGTTGGAACTCTGGGACTGGTTAAGTTGTGGTCAGGGTTGGCCGTGATTTAGGACTGGAGGTGGCCGGCCAGTGTTTACGGCAGGGCTGTAGGTGGCCTCGCTGGCCTAATTGAATCTGGATCTGGATCTTCACCAAATGACGTGAGGTGTGGAGCTACAGGTATTGATTTCACTGATAGACATCAAAGCAGCATCAACACCAGGCAGAGCTCTCAAAAGCCTTGTTAGCCTGTTTTACTGGGAGTGCTGTAGAACGGTGTGTGAGAGCAGTACGGTAAGACTGGAGACTGGAGACCACCTTTTACACATGGTGGTCACTACAGTGGACAGATATTTCAGTCATTATTTTCTATGGGCACAGTTGTTTTTGGAGACACGAAAAACTATTATCAATACTGCAGTCCAGGGAATTTTGTGAGCATTGCTGTGAGGATTTGATTGCACCCTCAATGTTAGTGAGTTTAACTTCCCACCTCATCCAGTATCAAAAGTCCTGTATGGAGCTCCATCGTTCTAGAGAACACAGCTCAATGCCCTCTAGTCCACACCTGGCGTTCGTGTAAATGGGTGCGACTTTAAGTATCTGAATGCATTCATCAGAATGGGTGTCCACAAACTTTTGCACATAGAGTAACAGTTTTGTGAAAGTCTCCGTACGCAGGTGCGCGAGTGAAGGCGCAGTCTGAGTGGATGGATATGTTTTTTCATGATCACCATCCAGTCACGTGAAGCCAGAGTCACGACCCATGGGTTCGCTCTCTGCTGTACGATATGCAAATGCAATTACGGTGTCTTTATCTCTTCAAAGAGCTGAGGATGAGAGAGAGAGAGAAAGAGAGAGAGAGAGAGAGAGAGAGAGAGAGAGAGAGAGAGAGGCTGGCTTGACCTGCAGTGGATCCTCATCGTCTGTGCACGGCTCCGGAGGAGAATACAAATGTTACTGCATTAACCCGCTCCCGTGGAGAAGTGACAGAGGAGAGAGGAGAAGAAAGGGCCAGAAGAGAGAGAGGCAGAATGAGGGAGAAATGGCTTGTCTTTGTAGTAAATCATATCGCCAATGAATGCTAATTTGGAGAAGCGATAGAAGTGGTAATTGTTCTTTTCAGCTGTGGGGCTCCGGCTCTTTCTGCTGCCGCGCCTTTGATGGACTGCGGTGTCAGCGGTGCATTGTGGGAGCCAAATAACCCTCACACACTCCATTTTGGTGGATGGTTTGTGTGTGTGTGTGTGTTTTACCCAACACCTGTAGGAGACACACTGGTAATTAGATACATACATCACATTTTGTCCACCTTTTCTCTTTGGCCCGGTTTGGCCGTGAGATGACACGCTGTAATAAATGAAAATATATCTTTTTTGTATTGTGTTGCTACTGTACAGAACGTTACACACTCATCCTCTAAACAATAACTGCACCCACGACCAATCGTCCGACAGCACTGAAACTCGGCGGGCAGGTTTGACATCGTGAGAAATGCAAGGACGGTCTTATCGAGTGACACTGACCGACGAATCGAAAACGATCGAATATACTGAGATTCTGGTGATCACAGATGTACTTTTTAACTATATATATATAAATATTCTGTTTTTCTGTTTATGTATTTCTATATCACTGCATTTCCATCTTGTTTTTGAGGTTTTCTCACTTCCACACAGATGGTCCGTGTTATGGAACACATTCCCAAACACTGCTGTCTCCTCGGCGGTGACTCACGTCTAAAAGTAGGAACGCTTTGTGACGTTCGAACGAGCTCTATAGACACAGACATGAGAGGAGGTGAGTTAGAAGCCTCTCCTTTTTTCTCCTCCTCTGTTCTGCAAATGACAAGTGTTTATTACTCACTTACTGCGTGAGTCAATCCCCGTTAGAAAGGACCTCTGTGGACAGAAGCGCTGCAGCCGCAGGGATCTCCGGACCGACTGTGTTGAGTTGTGTTTGATTCTCCAACAAAAATCTCTATATTTATGGAATTTGAAAGACCAGCTGTCATAAACACTGCCTGAATATTTATTTTATTATAGTTTAAATGTGTTTAAACAGTTAGTTATTAATCAGATGGAAAGTTCAGTGGATCAGGATCAGCTGGGAGTTAAGTGTCTTGCTCAAGGGCACCTACCAGTTCAGGGAATTGAACCAGCAACCTTCCGGTCACAAGGCTGGTTCCCGAACCACCAGTCCACGGCTGCCCCTCTTACCTTTACATATTATTTCATAACCCTTACAGCAGGGTGGGGAACCGGGGGAAGCGGTCCGGCACAGCTTCCTGATTTCCCTGTTCCAGGTAATTAATATGTGAGTTGAATCAGGTGTGTTGGGAAGACAAAAGCACAAGGAGGACTGAATAAGAGGACAATGCATAGACCAGTGATGGACTGCCCCTAGTGTCTCCCTAGGCTGCTATGGGTGTGGGCCAGTGAGAGTGTGACCTACTTCCCCCTGTCCCCAGCAATGTTAGGAGCAAGTCTACGCCACTGTATTCATGGATGATGGATTCATCAAGGATGGATGGATGAAACCAGAGTCAATGCAGCTGAGACAAGATGTGGAGCCAGATTCACCTACTCGAGTGGTAGACCTGCACCCTTCTCCTAAAGCAAGCACTTGTCTCTGACCTCTTTGATTAAATAAGGAGAATTTCCCCCTGGATTCCCAGTTTGACCAGGAAGTTCATTTTATGTACGTTCCACTAAAGCTCCACTCCTGCAAGTAATGAAATGAAAGTGTGGAGTGATGCAGATCCCTCAGACGCTCTCTTCCAGCCAAGGCTGTCAATCATTTCATTTCTCAGTGTAGCTCTTCTTTCTTACAATATAACAGAGTAACAGTTTAAAGAACAACACCGGCAGCCTTGAACAGGTGTTGTCCAAGCATTAGCATGCTCATACAGTTTCAGTAACTACACTGTTACTGATCTTTAATACCGGCTAACTACACTGCTGCACTCACTGATGGATCCAACAACCTGGGTTACGAAACACTGCTCTAGATCTGTTCTTGGACCCACCAGACCATGTGACACCTCAAGTTCCCAACACCTAAACAAACCAACAAAGAACATTGAATATCTGGTAGCCTCTGTGTGGAGGTACTGTAGATGCAAAAATATCATCTCCCCAGAGAACGGAGTGAATGCCGTGATGGATTATGGCTTCACTGTAGGTCTGAACCTCTCCAGCTATTCTGAGGTGTTGGAGACCACTGTCAGGCTGGAATTCTGAAGCGCTTGAAATTTCTCAGATATCTGTGGGAATGAAACCTTCTAATGGTGTAGGAGGCATGCGTAAGATCAGCGGTCAGATTTGTATTTGTCATACACTGATCTGAATATGAGCTGGAGGGTCGTGGAGGTCAGGGAGGTTCCGAGAACGGCCTGGTGTAAAATCAGGAATGAATCCGCCACAAATCCACCAGCACTCCCCCAAGGCTCTGCTCGCCGTCACAGTGACATGAAAAACGCATGCGAAACCCTCCGGACAAGCCTCAAACTCGCCTCGCCTCAAACGCAGCCCACTCGTTACCCCGGGTTCACCCAGGGAGGTTTACAACAACCATTTTTTACTGCTCAGCTTAATCCTTCCAGTTTATTTTCTTTGAAGCCGGGCTATGGGAAGAATGGTCTGCACACACACACTCACACACAGCGTGGACCCTCCCTTCTGCTAACAGTCAAACCAGCCCAATGTCTGATTCAGCAGACGATCTGCCAAAACCATGACCTTCAATCCTAGCATGCAACTCACTTACGCTCCCACAGATGGGCTTTTTTAAAGAGCCCATTTCATGGAAACCGAGATGTGCCTG
>CM067512.1:539779-544779 GCA_034509495.1 Acestrorhynchus altus | reverse complement strand
TCTGTCTGACAGGAATCAGATTAAATCAGTACATGTTTAACCGTCCCAGCGAACAATATAATCACCCTAAACCCTGAATTTTAATCAAATAAAAATATTCAATATTTATTATTATCTAAAAAATGTGTCTCAAATTTGAATAGAAAACATAACTGTTTGGTTTAAATTTTAATGTATTTTTGTTTTTATTCTTCTGTTCGGATCTTGAAGAAATATTTGCGTGCAGCTTTAATGATGCAATATTATTTACTTAATGACTTTTATTTATAAGTATTGCATCCAGTGACCCACATAAATAAAGATTTTTCTCCTTTTTTGGATAATGGAGTGTTTGGGTTTTTTCAGATTTAATAATTTTAATAATTCAGTTTTAATCAAAATTCCTTTTTTTAAATAAAAAACGGTCTAAACAAATAATTATATACTCAAAAATACTAAAATGAGATACGAACAGTCTAATTGTAAGTGATGACTTAAAAGTATTATAACTATTATTATTATTATTATTATTATTATTATTATAATTATTGTTATAATTATTATTATTGTTGTTGTTGTTGTTGTTGTTGTTGTTGTTGTTGTTGTTGTTGTTTACATGGATAGTGTTGCAGGACTGTCCATTACTGGGAAAATGGGATTAAGTATGTTTAGTAGTAGTTACTACATTACCCAGCTTTCATTGACCTGGTTAATAGAACGTGGTTACATTTTACAGGAACTTCACTTTATAACACTGATATAACCGTGTCCTACATACCAGCCACTTCTAAATGAAAATCTCAGGACACCTGTCTGTGAGTTTAATGTGGGTCGTGCAGAAAGACAACGACCCTAAGCTCACAAGTCACTCTACTAAAGAAAGTTTAAAGAAGAATAAAGTTAATGTTCTGGAATGACCCACAGTCCTGACCTTAGTCCAGTAGAAATGTTGTGAAAGGTTATGGAGCTGAAGCTGGTTTGTGGAGGAATGGACTACAATGAGTGCAGGACGGATCAACAGTTACGGAAACGTTTAGTTACTGTTATTGTTGCACGAACCAGATACAGAATCACAGGTCCACGTACTTTTACCTCACAGATACTGTCTCTACTGTCCAGGGATGATGTTCTACTGGATTTCACAGCCTTTCTGTGAGCATTTGGAAGGTGGTGCTTCAGACAGGCTCTTAAAGTGGCTTGTGTAAACGTGACTCACCATGCAGCAAGAAAAGTTGCGTTGGCTTCAACTTTATGTAAATGACACGTGGCAGCCGCACCACTGCCTAATCAGGCAAAAGCAACATTACGGTGTCCATGCACAATCAGACTGTGCCTACAGATCCGTCTGCATGCATATATTCCTGTACATATGCAGCACGGCAGCTGCCACAACCCTCGTCTATCTCTGGCGCATGGTGTAGTTCATTAAAAGTGTATAATCTCCAAGTTTGAGCAGGAATGAGAACTATTTTAATTACCGTGATACTAAAACTGTGGTGATTGTTGGGCAGGAGGTGGATGTGAATGCAGGGTAAAGGAATTTATACAAAACAAAAAGAACAATAAACCAAATTACAAACAAACAGACAGGAAACCTAAACGTTTGCACTAACATTGAACTAATGTGGAGCGATGCATCGTTAAACCAAATAACGCCTGAATCGGAGCAAAAGGTTAAGTCCCGTAACTTTACGGGAACCACAGTAGCTTGAACGTTGGTTACAGAAGTGTTTGGTCTGATTTTTACAGCAGGAAACTCACAACCAGCAACACACACTAACACACCACCACCATGTCAGTGTGACTGCAGAGCTGAGAATGACCCACCACCCACATCATCTCTGCTCTGTGGTGGTCCTGTGGGGTCCTGATCATTGAAGATCAGGGTGAAAGGAGGAGAATAAAGTCTGCAGAGAAACAGATGAACTACAGTCTAGAATTATAGAACCACAAAGAGAACCTGTGTGATCAGAGGAGCTGATAGGATGGACAGAGAGAGGAGAAAGAAGGAGGAGGTCATAATGTTTTTATATACAAATAGCTGTCTTCATTTTTCTCCTGATCATATAATAATAATAATAATAATAATAATAATAATAATAATGAGGAGAAGAAGAAGAAGAAGAAGTGTGAAATACAGAACACTGCTTTAGAGAGACGGTTATCATACCATGGAAACCCTTTGAACAGTGAAATCAGCTGTTGAGTAGTGAGTGGTGGGGTGTGATTGTGCTGTGAAGTGTGTAAGTAGGTGCGCTGCACACTGAGCGCTGAGTGTTGTAGTTGTGCTCACAGTAATCATAAAGCCGTGTTGTATTCTGCAGTAATTGTAGGGATTTGTCATGCTTGTCATTGTATTCATGGTATGATTATCTTTTGTTGGCTCGTTGCTTTGACGTTGGCGTCTGGATTGAAATTGAGCGTTTGTGTGAATATTCACTCTCCTGCTGCTCACTTTTAGCCATGGCTCCGTGATCGGTTCTGGCATTGTGTGGTTCTTGGACCGGTTCCGCCGTGTGTCTTTGGCATTATGTTCTGTATGGGCCATTACAGTGTATGTGGGAGCGGCTTGTGTTTATTGCATGGGTTTGTATTCAGCTTCTTGTGGGGACCTCCTTCAACTCACCTCTGGCTCAGTGTGTGTGTGTGTGTGTGTGTGTGTGTGTGTGTGTGTGTGTGTGTGTCTGACTGAGGCAGAGTCATTGTCCACTGGGTTAAATGAGTCTATTATCGAGACTGCTGGGAGATTGATAATAGTGGCGAGGTCACTTCCTGTACAGTCTGTGCTCCGTTAGTATGATGGAGTGATACAGGAGCAATGACCAAACACACACACACACACACACACACACACACACACATTGTACTATGTATTATCCTTTATATTTGGATTATTTATACATTTATATTTTATTTTGTAGCAGTGTGTGTGTGTGTGTGTGTGTGTGTGTGTGTGTGTGTGTGTGTGTGTGTGTGTGTGTGTGTGTGTGTGTGCGATGAAGACCAAAGGTGATCTGGCATCATACATAATTGAACCCACACAACATCACCAGTCATACTTTGGTGAAATGCTGATAGCAATCAAATCCTCACAGTAATGCTTCAACATCCATTGCACAGCTTTCTGAGTAAACGCTGTTACTGCAGCAGGAACATTGGAGGAGCTCTAGCTGCTCACGAGGAGCTGAAGAAACTGCTCAGGCCTGCAGAGCTTCTGTTTACAGTGTGTACAGGGCAGCACACACACACACACACACACACACACACACACACACACACACACACACACACTCACACACACACACTCACACACACACACACGAAAGGAGCCAACATTGTCCCCTAACCCATCTCCTCTCAGCTCGACTCGGCTCGGCTTTAATGGAGCAGCACTTTATTTTGATAAAGACGTCAAGTTGAAACTGACTTAGAGCCCGTCAGCACTCATAATTGCAGGAGGTTCCCCGAGAAGACCAGAACAAGACCCTAAGGAGAACACAATCAGTTTAAAGTCTCTCTCTCTCTCTCTCTCTCCCACTCTCTCTCCCTCTCTCTCCTCTCTCTCTCTCTCTCTCTCTCTCTCCCTCTCTCTCTCTCTCTCACTCTCTCTCTCTCTCTCTCTCCCTCTCTCCTCTCTCTCTCCCTCTGTCCCTCTCTCTCTCTCTCTCTCTCTCCCTCTCTCTCTCTCTCTGCTCTCTCTCTCTCTCTCTCTCTCCCTCTCTCCCTCTCTCTCTCTCTCCTCTCTCCCTCTCTCCTCTCTCTCTCTCTCTCTCCTCTCTCCTCTCTCCCTCTCTCTCCCTCTGTCTCTCTCTGTCTCTGTCTCTCTCTCTCTCTCTCTCTCTCTCTCTCTCTCTGTCTCTGTCTCTCTCTCTCTCTCTCTTCTCTCTCTCTCTCTCTCTCTCTCTCTCTCTCTGTGAATTGGATCAGCTGCTCTCCTGTCGTTTGTCTCACTGCTCAGCTGTGATTGAGAGTACCAACTGCAATGCACACACACACACACACACACACACACACACACACACACACACACACACATTATGACATACTGTGTGGGTCTAAATTACCTTATATATGTTTCTTTTCTCTGTTCATCTAATTGTTATTTAGTCATCTGTTCATTAGTTTATATTTTCATTTTAAGCCATTTTTTTAATAATTCATTATTTTATTAATCCATTTTAACAGACTTCCCATTCAATCATTTTTACCATTTTCTCATTTAATCATTATGAATTAAAGCTTTTTCATATTCATTCATTCATCCATTAATTAATTAATTCATTCATTCATTCATTCATTCATTTCTCTTTTTTCTGTTTATACTGAACATATGATTGAATTTTGTATTGTTTTATTTTTATAAATTTCATTGGTGTAGTGTGTGTTATATTGACTGATTCATTGTTTTTGGTACCTCGTTTAGTAAATTGTACAAAATGTTCTTGCTTACGAGTTACGTCGTCATGCATCTGTTCATTCATTCATTCACTTTCATCTCTGAGTCATTAATGAGTGTGTTTATTCATATCCCGTTGTGAGGCTGCTGTTATGATAAAATGAGAAACTACAGAAGCAGTACTGTGTGTGTGTGTGTGTCTGTGTGTGTGTGTGTGTGTGTGTGTGTGTGTGTGTGTGTGTGTCTGTGTGTGTGTGTGTGTGTGTGTGTGTGCTGGGGTTATGGTTAAGGTTAGGTGTAAGGTTAAGGTGTAGGGTGTGTGTGTGTGTGTGTGTCTGTGTGTGTGTGTGTGTGTGTGTGTGTGTGTGTGTGTGTGTGTGTGTGTGTGTGTGTGTGTGTGTGTGTGTGTGTGCGGCGGTTATGGTTAAGGTTTACGTTATATTATGGTTCAGGCTTAGTTTGGGTGCAGTGGTAATTAGCCAGTCCTGACAAATATAGTTAAACAATATTTGTTGTTTAAACAATGATATTAAACAATGTTAAACAATGTGTGTGTGTGTGTGTGTGTGTGTGTGTGTGTGTGTCTGACAGAGAGAGAGTGATATTGATTATATCAGAAGGTATC
>CM067512.1:524779-534779 GCA_034509495.1 Acestrorhynchus altus | reverse complement strand
GAAATCACGCTCAGTGGCGGTTTAGTGAAAATCGTGGGCTGTACTGAAGCGGGTGAAAGAGATGCAGATGTGTTGCTTCAAGGTCTTTCAGAAAGCTCGCGGTAAACGTACAACTCTGCACAGCTACTTCATCTGAAATAGATCCTCTGAAATGAGCGCATTGATAAATATATCCCACGAAGAGACACTTTCTATAGTACGAAGGAAAATGTACACATTTGATGGGAGGATGAAACCATGCACGTAGGCTGTATTTCAATAGACAGGTTTAGAAAAACCTTCTTCTCGACCTTCTCTCCTGACCCCGGCCTTTAAAACACTGTTTAACGTGGTTTCATCATGTAAACAAGCACTTTGTTCACCAGCCACCATCACTTACCGCTGGGTTCTCTCCTGTATTATCAGAACACAGACCCTCAGCATGAGAACCCGAGATCTGCACTTTGTAGTTGTAGGCTTCATACCTCAGTATCAGAAGAACCTACAGACACAACGCCACAGTGAGTGATCCAGCTCGACAAACAGCTCAAATCCACTGGTTTACAACTGAATTAAATCCCAGTTTAACTATCAAAGCAGCCTCCAGTGCATGTTTACTGCTCTGTCCACATGAACATGATCAGAGAGAGGGGGCGGGGCTGATGATCAACCTGCCTACAGACTCTGACTGATCTCTTTCTTTACTCACACAGTGTTCAAATTTCAAAATAAAAGTACTGAGAAGGGATCATTAATAAAATAATTTAAAAAATAATACAGTAATGAAGGGCATTTGGGTTTTATTTTTATTTTATTTGGACCATTGTCAGATATTTTGAACTTATTATTATAAATATCTTTGACAATCTAATCCTTATAAATGCTTACAAGCAAATAAATGTAGGTGCAAATAAAAAGTTGATCAAAACATGATCAAATTCATACAAATATATAAATTCTGTTCAGCCCTTCAATCCTTTACTATAAAGCTCATAACCTCTTCCATATCCAGCTCTAATTCTAATGTACAGTGACTTGGTGGTATTTACCTGCCTATCCCAACCCACCGATTGCATTACTGCTCATTATGGAGGATTTGGCAGATACTGCCCACAATGCTTTCTGCCTACTAATGGAAAGTAATCATGTATAACACTGTGAACATAATCATGGCAACAGTTTTATCAATTACTTTCAGCTTGTCAGCTTTAGTAAATCACATTAGAGTGAAAATTGATCTGTTTACCTGATTGTTGGTTGTCAGTCCAGCATAATGGTTCTACACTGGGTCATGAAAATATCTGCACCCAGAAGGAATCAGCTGACAGGAATGAAACTTTGTGGGCATGTTTGACATTGTGAAAAAGTTCCCTGCTTGGCTGTGCATGTGACCTAAACGAGAACGGCTTTATCGCATTATCCTCTTCCACGTGCTGTTGTGTTGGAGCATGCTTTGTGAGTGAAGTATGCCACGGAGAAGAATTCCAATGCATTTCCAGCAGTTGGAAGAGTTTGGGTGAGAGGACACATTGTAGGGCTCCAGGAAACAGGATGGTTTCTATCAATGCATCGCACCACATACCACAGCACTCTGATGGTACCAGTGTATAGAAGAAGGATCTGGGAGACCTATACGAACCACGGAGAGGGAGAACCGACGGGTTGTCAGACATGCACAGACGTCACCCGACGGCCGTGATTTTGGACATTCAGTGAGCAGTGAGTCCTCCTGTTAATGCAGCACCATTGGCAGACGGCTGCATGATACAGGACTACGTGCACGCAGACTGTTACGACGACTGCCCTTAACACCACGTCAACGTTGCCAAAGACTGCAATGGTTTCGTACCAGATTGTCATGGAGTCACTCAGATCGTCAGTGGTTCATCTCAGTAAAAAGTCTTGTTTAAATCTCAGTGGAGACGACCAACGAATCCAAGTGTGGAGACATCATGATCAGGACCAAAATGTCACATGTCACACTTTCAGAAGGTCTGGTGTGATGGTGTGGGTGTTATTTCGTACGATGCCAGATCGCCTTTGGTCTTCATTACAGACACTTTAACAGACTAACGTTACATTAATGAGGTTCTGCAACCAGTGTTCTACAGAACTGATACACCATTAGAGCAGAACTCCTGTCTTAATTAAAATGCAAGCTTATATAAAGGACTATTTCCTGGAGTCTAGACATGTCTTCAGTGCTAATTCTGAAGGCATACTGTTCTAATGGTCTTTAATAGCAGTTGGTCCAGAATAAAACATTCATGATGAAAGTCTGATTTGCAGGCTGCTTTGTAAAGCTGCTCTAAAGCGCAGTGAGAAAGGTTTACTCTTTCATTGGTGGGAACAGTGTTGTGACTACTGTGAAATGCCAGCTAACTGCTTTCAGCTCAGGGGCCGCTGATGCATCTAACACTTACAACTCCCTGGCACTCATACAGCATCTCTAACCACAGTAGTGCCATGAGTTATGCAGTGCACTTTAAAGTGGTGGATGAAAGTCTGACTCACAGCTGACCATTGCACTGATCCTGATCTTCTCAAAGCCTGCTTGCAAGTTACAACTGATATTTGTATTGGTTTCACAGACTTATTCAAGTTCAGGCCCTCCTTCATGTCTCTGAAGCCTGGACACACCACAGAATTCTGAAAATTCAGAGCTTATCTCACCATTAGCGTTAGGCCGTCTATGTCCAAATGACAACTGTAGTCTGATCTGATCAATATTTATTGATCTACTCATACAGACATCGGGTCTCTCAGTACGGCATCGGACGTCTCTGCATGGAGCTATAGAGGTTCCTAATGGTATGCTGTGATGATCCATCTCATGCAGCTTGAATGTTCTCAGTTCTGCAGATGGTGTGGTAGGGGTGGAGTGTTGATAGAGCGTTCAATAGCGTCCACACATTTTCAATCAGGAACAGGTCTGGAGATGAGACCGACCACAGCGTAGTATCTGTCTTCAAGACGAGATCTTGAGACGGCAGCAGTGTGTGGACGAGCGTCGTCCTGTTGGAATAGAGCACCGGAGTGTGTGTTCAGAAAAGGTAGAACCACTGTTTGTAGAACCTCATTAACGTAACTTTGGTCTGTTAAAGTGTCTGTAATGAAGATCAAAGGTGAGCTGACATCATACGAAAGTGCACCCACACCATCACACCAGACCTTCTGGACGTGTGACAACAAACGGTTGGATTCATTGGTCATCTCCACCTAGAAAAAACAGGACTCGGCATGACCCACTGCCATTCTGCTACACCATCGCAGTCTTTGTCACCGTTGATGTGGTACTAAGGGGCAGTCAGGTCTCAACAGATGAACTTTAGTCTGATAGAATGGACAGTGAGAAGTTATGGTTGATCGGTCTTCTCACCCACTCACCCAGAGAATGGGGCAGTTATGCTCTTGGTCTAGACTCCCAGCCATAAAGAGCTGTTAACATCAGGGCTGAAACACTGTGAACATTTCATAACAAATGACATGGACAATTCCAGACCAGCAGAAATGGTCCAATAGGACTTGGACTAACATTCGTTCACTGTCTTATAAAGTTGCCACTTTGGACATTTCATATATCAATGAAATAGCATTGTGTGTCATTTGGCTGGGTGGTAGGAGGCTCACGGTAATAGATACTGACGAGGAGGCAGGGAGGTGCTGGTTTGAATCTGTGCTGAGCACTTGGTGAAATTGGCTTTGTACTGAGGGACTTTCCTGCTTTGACCAGGGCTGTTGTGCCCTTGAGAAAGGCATTATCCTCAAATTGCTCTGGAGGTGCTGGAACATGGCTGGCTTGTTTCTGTTCCCCCTTGACAATTTCGATCTTCAAAATGTCTCTGCGGCCCTATCCTAGATAAGTAAATCCCCCTTTTCCATCCCATTTTGCTTCTTATAATTGAGAGTCAAATGTTTGAATCAAAAGAACACTCAAACTGGAATCTATTATGAGAAGAAAACATTAGAAATCATTAACCACATCTTCAGTACACTCAGACGGCTGCTGTTCGAAGTCATCAGCACCATCTAATGCATTTCTCTAAGCAGCCATTTGGATTTGCTTGATGTCAGAGACCTCATTACCTTCAGTCTCCTGTTCTGCCGTAGTGCGTGATTCTTAATTGCAGTCCCTGTTTAGTCGTTAAACGACACGTCTGAAGTACTTGCTCATAATTCCTATTGAAATCTTTTCATTTCATCTATGCACTTACCATCCTTTGACTGGGTCAACGTGATTATCAGCTCATAGAAGAGCCAGAAGGAGGACGAGGGTTATTCTGGACGGTAAGGAACGGCAGAAACAGCTGCATTATAATTGGTTGAGGAGCCGGGGTTTGTACGATACGCTCCTGAGTGAGAATGAAAAGTGGAATGACCTTTGTTAGAACCATGGAGCCTCTATAATGAAGGTACTTGTTAATTAAGACTTCATAACTTTAATTATGTTGCTGTCCAAGCCTTTAGTTTCATACCAACTGTCACGGCCCTTAGAGGTCCTGAGCTTCTGCTCTTGATTGCGTGATTCCGTCATATATCACGATTACTGCAGGTCTAATTTAATGCTTTTTAATATGCTTTCAATGCCTTTTTTAACATTTTTAATGCCATAAACATACTTACGAAGGTTTTCTACTGGTTCTGCTGGAAGCAGTGGTTGCTACCAGGGGCAGTACTGGGACCAGGGTATGGACCTAAAGCCCCGGGTCTTTTGAAATTGAAATGAAATGAGCACAGAGGAAGCGCGTCCTTTCAAATGGATGAAGTTAAATGAAACCCTGAGGCTGAGCCCCAGGTCCATATGATGTCTCCGCACGGCCCTGGTCACTGAAGCAGCGGTCATGGTCATGGAAACTACAGATAGTTACATACAGTCTCCATTCTCCATGCTGACCACTAACAGTCTGCAACCATATTTTAAATTCTTCACCTTCATCATTCTCTGCTCTCACAGTTTACACCTCCAGGTTCCAGCCCACCACTGCCAAACATCTGGTGTTTGGGCAATTTTGCACTGGTTGGATGCAAACCTGTTGGCAGTGGAACTGGTAATTATTTTTCTTCTAAACTAATGTGGGTTGAAATCAAATGTAATGCTTTTAACGCCATTGAGGCCTTATTTTTCCACAAGTCATTTAACGACTTTTCCTGTGGAAATCCATCACCAGCTCTCAGAACCAGTAAAAGAGCTGCTGATGGATTTCTTTTCTTCTTTTCACCTCCTCCAGTGAACATCTACCTACATGTAGGTGTATGTGTTCATCTAAACAACAATCTGTCAGACACCACACACGCCCTGTATAAGAAAGACCAGAGCAGATTCCACCTGCTGAGGAGACGCCGGTCCTTTTGAATACAGGGTGAACTTCTCCACTCTTTGTGACTCTGTGGTGGCATCAACCATCTCCTATGGCACTGTCTGCTGGGGAGGTGACATTACAGCAGCAGACAGGAAGAAACTGGACAAGCTCGTCAGGTTCTGTCCTGGGCTGCTGGACCCAGTGGGGAGGTGGTGAGAGGAGGACGTTGGTCAAACTTATATCCCTAATGGAGAACACCTCTCACCCTCTATAGGAGGCAGCTTGACCACGGATAACCATCAGAGACGGATACACTTCTGTTATAAAAGACAGTTAGGCCCAAAAGGGAGTTCACGCTTGGAAGCAAGATGGATGCATGATTAAACTGCATCCTGAGCGTTGACACAAGGGGGCGCTACAGTGTCTTGTACCACCAGTTTGTTTTTTGTAGTAATGAATATTTCTAAGAACTGACCGAAGATGGTTAAAAAAGATAATAATGTATAAAGTTTTACCAAATATTTCTCTTCTCTGCTGTAAAAATGTCATTTTGGATTTTTTTATGACAGTGCTTCTGTAATTACAGCCAAAAATAGATGATATGGACTACAAATATCTGCTGATTACAAAACCACTAATTGTACAGTATTGATGTGTAATTACACAGTTATTAAAACCCCTTCATAAGAAAGTGGTGCTGTTCAGTCTGACAGTCTTCCTCTGCTGTGAGTGGAGTTCATTGTTGGAGGTTGCTGATGACCAGAAGCATAGAATTTCAGTGCTGCAGACCGTGTCCTCAGAGCAAACGCTGTACAGCTTCTGACTAAATCTGGCCTAAAACATACGGTATTTCAGCCTTAACCAGCCGAGAGGGGGTCAACAATGAGAAGAAGAGAGAGACAAAAACAGAACCACACGCAAACGAGGACCCGCATGCTGGCGGCAGACAAGTCTTGTCCCAGCAGAAAGATCTGCCCTTCATCAAGAATATCAGAAGAGATCGGGAGGCCTAGGAGTGTTTTTGGAGTGTAAAAATGCATCGGGCTGAAGGAGACTTTGATATTGGAACGTTGGAATTAGTTAGAACTGATAATGGTACTGGAACAGACCACTGAAGATGTGTCATATCTATATTAGGAACTCCCAGTCCAAGTGAATGAGTTTTGTAAACTGCATTATCCTGAAATAATGTCAGTGAGATGTTTATAGAACCGTCTACCGTCTCTGACATCGACTGGAAGAACGACGTTCCCACTCCTCCATGCGTAATTCTTTCAGCTCTGTGATGTTTCAGCGTCAGTCTTTGTACAGACGCTCGTCCGTCCTCCTCAAACCCCCTCTGATACAATAAAGATCTCATAGTGGTTTCTATGATGGAGAGATCTCCACACCCTGCTGCAGCAGAGCAGCTCCAAACCATCACACTTCCACCACCATGTTCACAGCTGCTATGAGCTTCTTCTGCTCAAATGCTGTTTGGTTTGTGTCAAACATGTCTTCTATTACTGTGTCCAAATAATTGGATGGCATTGGCTGTGGGTTTGTACTGTACGTGTTGCTCCTGGGACACATTTAGGATTCCCAAATGGTCCCCACTGTTTCAATCCACCTTAATCACACATGGGTCCAATTTAGACCCCATGTGCAGTGTTCAACCCATGGGGTCCATGTTTAACTCATCCTGGTCCCATAAGAGACCCTGGTGAGCATGTACATGTGGGGCCAACATGGACAAACAGTAGTGGGTACTGTCCCTTCTACACTACAGCCTACATCTCTCTCTCTCTCTCTCTCTCTCTCTCTCTCTCTCTCTCTCTCTCTCTGTCTCTCTCTCTCTCTCTCTGTCTCTCTCTCTCTCTCCCTCCCTCCCTCCCCAGCGCCCTGTAATTGTAGCTGTAAAGTAAGTCGGCGTGTTTGGAGCAGCCTCTCCTGGCCGGGATCGAATGCTATAATAAGAGCATTATAAGCCATGTTTATTCCTTATGCATAATTCATGCCCTGGTCTTAACTTCTCCAGGGGTGCTTTAAGGCCGGTTAAAAAAGGCAGAACATGTTTCAGTAATACAGGGCGAGCTATCGGAGCGAGCACAGACACCTCAACACCAACACCGAACCCCACAATGAGGCAAATATACAGCACACGCTATCAGAGACACGTCAGTGGATGTGAACGGGGAGGATAAACGGATAGGATATACAGAGCTGTGTGTGGCTAAAGACGAAAGGAGAGAGAGAGAGAGAGAGAGAGAGAGAGAGAGAGAGAGAGAGAGAGACAGAGACAGAGAGAGAGAGACAGTCAGAGAGAGAGACAGAGAGAGAGAGAGAGAGAGAGAGAGAGAGAGAGACAACAAAATTGCACCCACACTACGGCATCAGGCCTTCTGGATGTGTGACGTCTGACGTCTCACATCAGTTGATCCTGGCACTGACCACGGTGCCTCCACACATGGATTGTTGGTCATCTCCACTGAGACCAAAGTTAAGTAGTGTTAAGAGCGGTCATCGTAATGTGTTGCTGTAGTGCATGAAGTCCTGCGTCGCGTGGCCATCTACAGGTTTTCACCATTTGAGAAAGAGACAGAAGAAGAGAGACAATAAGAGCAGTCCACTGAGGACAAGGTGTGGCCAGAAAAAGAGAGAATATGGTTAACTTCCCCCAGTTTCTGGAAATGGGAAAAACCATAACAGGATGACTCATGGAGAACATCACTGCTCGCTCAACATCGGCAGTCATTACTGTCGGGTCACTCATGTCAGACCATCCGTCGAATCTCCACTATGGTTCGCTGAGGTCTCCCAGATCGGTTATGTCACTGGTGTGTGCCTTCTTCTATCCCCTGATGCCAACAGTGTGCTCTGGTGATATCTACACCACTGGTATGGAGTGCAATACATCGATAAGTCCGTCCAAGTTCTCAGAGCCGTGCGATGAGAACTCTTCCAACAGTTGGAATTGCTTTCAAACTCGTCTCCAAGGCATACTTCACTCTCAAAGGAGGCTCCAACACAACAGAACAACTCTCCATCCATCCATCCATCCATCTATCAATTTGTTAAACTATCCACCCATCTTTATAGCCAATCATTCATCATTCTATATATTCATTCATCCATCTATCCACCCATCCCAATATATACATCCATCCATGATCCATCCATCTTTATGTATCCTCCTCTCTCACTCTTGATCTACCTGTCTGCTGGTCTCATTCTTCTAACTCTCTGTCACTCTCTCGCTCTCTCTCATTCTCTGTTTCCTCACACTGTCCTTCAGGTTGTTTGGCTCAGAACTGGCCTCTTACACAACACAAAAACTTTGAATAGGGCAGACTGACCAAACTGTCACACACACACACACACACACACACACACACACACACACACACACACACACACACACACACACACACACACGTGGCCAGGGCATGCAGGGACAGACAGAAGCCAGTTCAGAGGGTGTGAGTGTGACAGTGTGTGACAGAGTGTGACAGAGATCCACCACTTCAGTGCAAAAAGCATCGAAAGAACCCTGGAGATGAGTCGGGCTGTGACAGGCCTGACACACACACACACACACACACACACACACACACACACACACACACACCGCACATCATATGGCCCTCCAGCTGTAAAGACAAACATTAAGGAAGAATATCTCTTCATAACTGTTTACTGATGAACCCGGGCAGACCGACTCCAGATCAGTCTGAACCAAAATCTCATCAGCACCAATTCGAGTGGTCCACGGACCACCTGGAGTGATGGACAGAAATGGGCCACGATGGGGTTTCTCATCCCTGGAAAACATGCATGGTTTGGCTGTGAAGTGGCCCTAAGTGTGTGTGAGTGAGTGACGGCGAATGGTTCCCTGCGATAGACTACAGATAGATGATGAGTGAACACTGTTTACTTCCTGTTGTATTTAATACTGTAATATAAACAGTGATGCATTTTCCTTTAACAGTGTAAAATACAGCTTTTATTACAGCGCAGAGAAGCAGATCTGAAACTGTGGTCAGCGAGGCAGCAGCTCGATTTTATGAAAACTAACTTAATCTGTTTGGACTCCCACAGACATCTGAATTCCCTGAATTGGCCATGTCCTTAAACACACACACACACACACACACACACACACACACACACACACACACACACTTGCACACCCCCTACAGGATTAAAAACCACCACTGGCTACAATCTTCACACACACTCACAAACAGTCTTCAGAAGGAAAGTGGCCACTGGATGTGAGCTCTAAATGAAAGAAAGACACACACACACACACACACACACACACACTCACACACACACACACACATACACATAAATGTGTATGTCCTAATATATTCTGTATACAATAATAATATGAGGAAAGCCATCGTCAGGCTATCTGTTTCAGACTGTTATAAACTGTTACGGTGTACTGTAGTGTTACTGTCCTCCCATTAACCATAACAATATGACCACCTGCATGTGTCCACATTGATGGTGCATTCTATAAGCTCCTCTTTCCATGCTGGTACCAGTGGATCAGACACAGCAGTGTTGCTGGAGTGTTTAAACACTGTGTCCACTCACTGTCCACTCTATCAGACACTCCTACCGAGTGTCTCCACCTTGTAGATGTAAAGTCAGAGACAGAAGCTCATCTGTTTCTGCACAGTTTGTGTTGGTCGTCCTCTAGTCCTTCATCAGTGCTCACAGGACGCTGCCCA
>CM067512.1:519779-522279 GCA_034509495.1 Acestrorhynchus altus | reverse complement strand
CAAGACAAACTCGGAATGTTATTTTGAGAAATCGTCCAGTGCTCATCCAGCCGTTACATTATTCCAATTCCTTTCCTTTTCTAATGCGGGTCGGAACAGCAGGAGCTCCGTTTACCCAGCAGAGAGGGACCCACGCTGCAACTGCAGCCACAGAGTCATAAATTAAAGATGCCTCATTCATTTTTCACGTTTCTCAGAAAACAAGGGATCCGGGAATGTTTGGATACGTGGAATACGTGGGTTATCCCACACATCAGGAACAGTGTGAACACCACTTCATCCAGGGTTTCTTCTAAAATCAATGCTGCAGTACAAAGGAAAATGTGGGATGAGTCTCCTCTTTCCTAGGAAGGCTTCAATCCGGAAGTTGGCACATTGCTGTGTGAAGGATTTGTTTGCATTCAGCCACAGAAGATCATCAGTGAGATCAGGGACCAGTGTTGGATGATTAGTGCTGCCACTCAAGCTCATCCCAGTGGTATTGGATATAATTTAATCATCAGCTCAGAGAACCTCACAGCCCGAAGCTGGGGGGCTCGGAGCCCCTCGTAGGCCGTCTCTGTAATTAGACACGGTGAACTTCAGGGTCATGTGCTCACAGCGGCTTCAGACCATCCTGTTCTATTGGACATTGATTTCTGTAAATTAGAAATAGGGGCATCTCTATATACTGTGTCCTGTTTATATACTGTAGGAGTAGTTATTTATGTACTATATGGACAAAAATATTGGGACATCTGCTCAAGGGTATTAAGAGTTGATCCTGCAGTTCTTGGAGAAACTACTCTACTGTCCAGAGAAGACATTCTACTAGATTCTGGAATTCTACATAAATAAAAATAATGGGATTCATTTAAGCCACCACTACATTTTGTCCATCCATACAATATTTTCCCGTCTGCAGTTTCCCGTTCAATATGGAGTGTCCTGAGCCAGTTCCAATGCCGAGATTCCCATTCTCGCTGTCTATACTGTATTTTTTCGACTATGTTTTTCCATCTGTAATATGTTCCTGGGCCAAGCTGGTGAGTCCTGGGCCAGTCCCCATGTGGACCCTCCCATTCCCAGTGCCTGCAGAGCAGATGGGAAGACTGAGGAGGAATATGTGGAAAATGGGGGCAAGCTGATTTATTTATGGAGTAATTTCAATCCTGCTGTGATTACAGAAGCAGCAAAGCTCGCAGAAATGATTCATCACATGCAAACAGGCGGCAGGGCTGGGTGCGGCATTCCGGCCCATTTACACGGGGCAGAACTTTGCCATTTCCCAAATCTGGGAGAAACGGTGAGCAACGAGAGAGTCTGCAGAATCCCCAACACACCAACCCACCCACCCAGCACACACAGACAGATGGAGTGTGCTGTGGTGGAGTATGAATCTTTAAACAGGCCAACATGCTCCATTCGAAGTAGGCGATGAAAGTTTGATCAAAGTTCAGGAGCATCTTCTGGATGTCGCAGTCTATTGTCAGAGTGATCAGACCAGATCAAAGGAACGGGAGAGAATTTGGAAGGAATTTGCTGAAGGAATGAGGTGAAAGTGGGACTGAACACCTGACATCCTGATGGTGAAACACTCTTTTGGACCTATAACCTTAATATAGAGACCGTACAGACTGTGAAGCTCTTTCATAATGACAGAGAAAAGGCAGCATGATGGACGTCTGGACACGGCAGGCCAATGAGTATTTGGAATAATGGCACCACCAGCCGATGAGAGCTTGTTGTGAATCTGTAACCCAATATCTGGGTCAGTGATGTCATCAGCCCCACCCCCCTCTCTGATCAGTCAGAGTCTGTGTGCAGGTTGATCATGTTCACGTGGACAGAGCAGTAAACATGCACTGGAAGCTCCTTTGATATTAAACTGGGATTTAGTTTAATTTGAGTTAGATTCAGCAGTTTTCTGAGCTGAACTAATCTCTGATAATTCATCACACGCTGATGAGAGCAGGCTCAGATAGAGTCCTGACACCTCCTGAGTTATGAAGACAAGGACAAGGCATGTAACTCCCTGCTCTAAGAGTCACAACCTACTTTCCTCATCACTGTATGTTCATGACATAGAGATCGTTTACAGATCACATATACTGACCGCACTCCAGCCAGACAAGTTACATTAGCACACACACACACACACACACACACACATACACACACACACACACACACACACACACACACACACACACACACACACACAGGTACTCAGGGGAGCAGTGGTGTTCTGCTGGCAGATGGATGTGTCCCCTGGATATCAGCACTCTAACCGATATCGCCAGTTGGCTCTAATGGCATTTAGCAGGTAAAAGAGCTGCATGCAAATCCGCGCCAGACAGGCCTTCTTCAGTGGCAGCTTAATCAACCACAATTTGCATAATAATTAGGTTACCATCATTGTTAAAATGCTGCAAAACAAAAGACACTTCTCCAATTTGTCAGATGCCCAGGCCTGTGCTGTATATAATGTACACACACACACACACACACACACACACAC
>CM067512.1:459796-500617 GCA_034509495.1 Acestrorhynchus altus | reverse complement strand
CACACACACACACACACACACACACACACACACACACACACCTGTCAAGTGTCAGTCATGTTCTTAATACCCGCAGTGCTTTTGCTCAGAATCGATTCCACTACAGAAAAAAAAACAAAAAAAGAAGGTTTAGGTTTATCCACTATTCACACACACACACACACACACACACACACACACACACACACACACACACACACACAGGTTGATCATGGTGATCTCAATCAAGAGCAAACCACACTAATGTCTGCGGTTTAAATACGTCCTCTCATTCGCAGCTGATGTTCCTCAGCTGATTCTAATTTCAGGTATTTTATGTAGTAATGAATGTGGGCGTGTCCTAACAAATGTGGGCGTGTCACACTAAAATGACATTTCTATTAATTATGTTTATAAATTATGTTTGAAGATGTTTCTTCAGTTGTATGTGTTCTATCACACCATGAACAGACAATGGTATTTATGGGGTATGTCCTCTCATACACAGACACTTATGGACATATGTTTACACACATTACCAAACTCTCTATCCATTATCTGGTTCATTCTGAACACACACACACACACACACACACACACACACACACACACACAGTGAGAGTCATTACAGCTGGGGCTGAAAGTGAGTACTGGAGTCTTTCGATGTGTGTGTACGGGTGTACGTGGTGTGTGGGTGAGTATGTGGTGTGTATTTTAGGTGTATTGTTACTGTATGTGATGGAAGGTTTTCCCACGAAGCCTCTTATGCCTGGTCAGAACGTGAGAGAAGTCACCTTGAAATGGAAACATGAACACGAAGCAGAACGTGAAGGTGTGTGAAGAGCTTCCCATCACAGAGAAGTGTTTAAACAGGTTCTGTTTGTTAAATACCCACGTCTAATGCCAGGCGTGGGCTAGAGGGGTGGAGCAGGGGTGGAGCAGGGGTGGAGCAGGATTAGGTTTAAGGTTATTTCCAACATTATGGTTAGGTGTTGGGTGAAGGTTGAGGTCAGGATTGGGAATAGGGTTCAGGATTAGGCTTTTACGAAAGGTTTAGGGTTAGTGAGAATTTTAGCTCTTTGGAACACACACACACACACACCACACGCACACACACACACACACACACACACAGGGGGTATGTTCGTGGTGGATAGCTCCTCTTTATGCGCCCCAGGCCTCACATTACAGCACAGCAGAACAGAGAGAAGGCGAAACCTCACCTCCATTAAAGCTAATGAGTGATGTAACGGCTGCTGCTACAGTAAAAACCATCTCTCCAGGTGCAAACTCACCGCCACCACCTAAGTGTGCTTTTATGACAGCAGTTAATGCAACCATAACTGCTGTAGTTAAGTAAATTTCCTTGCTGCTGTTACTGTAAGTGGACTGCCTCCACTGGGGCAGCCGTCGCCGTCACTTGGGCTCGTGATTTCCGTCCTTTCTTATTAGACTTGACATCTTGGGAAGCGAGATGCCTCCATACCGACGCTGCCTTCAAAAGTAAGTCATCCAAAAGTAGCCGGGCAGCTCGTAGTATAATCTCTATATAAACGGGACGAGCGTCACTGTGCTCAATGCTGAACGTCAGCTAGATGGATATAAAGCCCCCCACCATCACGGGGCTATAGAGCAGTGGACCTGTCCACTCTGGAGGGATGATGAGTAATGCTCATTGCACTGTCCACTGGGGTACACAGCAAAGGTCCACTGTATAAGTGTACAATTAAAGACTGCATCATAATTGAAAACAATGTCCAGGATTATTTGAGTATTGGACAGTTCTGATCACAGCACTGACAGTGACGGGGTGAGAGAAGGTCCACCAGGTGGACATGCATGTGTAGATGCCATGTATAAGAGATGACTTCCTTTGTGGGTAGAGCTTAACTGGTGGCATGAAGTCACGGTTTGCATAGTGGTGTCAAGTGTGGGAAAATGGGGATACAGATCATCTGGACATCTTTTCCAGACACCTTGACAACCAAAGCTTGTCCGACACTAACAATCTGTCCAGATTTCCTCACCCTTACTCCCTGTCAGCTCAGTGGATGGACACCTTTACCCAAAATCTTAACCCATAAGATCCAAATGAGATTTAGGCCATACTCAGCACAAAGACACACATGCATATCGTCCTCTTAGAGCTATAAGGTTCTTCTGGTCAGTTCTGCGGTATTGAGTTTTAATGGTGACATTGACACACGATAGAAACTTTCTGTTCTAGATAAAGAGTCTAAAATACACACCTCAGAGCACACCTCACATGGTGTTACGTTTCAGAATAAGGATATGTAACTCAGTTTGGAGTTATGTATCGTACAGCTCTGTACTGATAATGAAATCTTGCCCATTTCTGCCAGGCGAACCAAGCTGCCAGTTACGTAAACGTGATATACTTCCCAAAATGTTCTACTGGCCTCTGGATCATCTGTCGATGTTGCCTCCATTTTGGTCCAGGCAACTTAATAATTCCCATTACACTGCACTGAACAAAAGACCTGATTTATGAGCTGCTTGGGGCTGTACAAAACACCATCCAGTCCAAACCACATCTCAGGGAATTACCTTCCACAGGTAGGAATCCCTGTGGAGATCATTGCAGAAACTGGTTGTGAAGGACCTGCATTGACTTTTAGAAGCAGTTCTGATCTGGTTTTTATCCACAAACTGTGAAACACACTGTTGGTCCCTGTCCATTAGTTTGTCTTTGGGACACTGAGGAGGAGGAGATGTCTGCCGCTGCTGGTAGACCAGCATGAGCGACGCTTCCATCCAGCTGCAGATTCAGCTCCTTCCTTCACACTGCGGCCTTTAGTCTACATGACATCAGTCCTTCAACCATCATTAACACCTGCTTCATGACCCTTTTTCCACACGTCCAACCAGACCTTCACTGCACTGAACCACCTCTTCTTTATGTATGATCCAGTCGCACGTCCTGCAGATATATATAGACCCTTCATACTTGCGCAGCGCCATCTGCAGGAAGCTGAAGTTACTAACAGCAGAACTACTGCTAAGCTGCAATAACAGCAACAGGTTTGTCTGGACATTCGATTGTTGACGATATAATTCTATATAACCTACTGAATTTTAATGCCATAACCCTGGACTTTGACACGGCTAACACAAAGTGTGCTTCAGCAGACGGACTGTAATATCAGGGTGTCTAATAATGTGGCCAACAAGTGATTTTCATGTTATATAAAAATGAACAAAGGGTCTTTGATCAGGTCTGTGACTGTAGAGCCTTCAGTCATCAGACGTACGGGCCCTTTGACATCATGTCTTACAGAGACATATCTCTGCCTCGAACCTCTGTTCTATAGGTGCTGTGCTCTGCTGCTCTGCTGCTCTGCTTTAAGGTGAAGAGTCCAGCGTAGGCTGAGCGTGATTTAGACACTAATTAATCTGCAAAAGTTTGCACATCGAAACGCAGAAGGATAAGTCCATTAATTTTTCGGCAGTGTGAGCCGGGGGCAAGTTGGCAAAGGTCACACATGACAGCCTTTTAAGGCTCCAACATAATGAGAGCAGAATGGACAAGAGCTGGTGCGGATGTGGACACAGCGTTTATTAGGACCACGGGAATGAGGACAGAGCTCAGAGAAAGATAGAGGAAGACAGACAGGAGGTAGAATATTCAATGTTCAGCATCTACACTATGTGTCCAAATATTTATGGACACCCTAATGAATGCATTCAGTTAATTTAAGCTGCAACCATTGCTGACGCAGATGTGCAAATGCACACACAGCTTGTCCAGTCCCTGTAGAGAAGTAAATGGTGTTCCTGACAGTGGAACGACTGATTGTTCTGAGATCTTTTAAATCCCTTCTCAGACTCATCTGCATCTACAACCTTCTTGCTGAAGACCTCATAGTGAAATCAGACAGTCTCCTCCAAAGTCCTCTCTGAGGATGGTCTAGTCATTAGTAGCTTGTGTGGACCTTAAATGTGAAAACTCAGCTCTAGATAACGCTTCTCTTATAGAATAGAAATAATGGGATCTTCAGTAATTGACAGTCTCATGCTGAGTTACAGAAATTACAGTCTGCTATAAATGCAATTACTTAAACAGTCAACACTAATTATCGTACAACAGGAGCAGGATGTTAAAATGAGTAAAGTAGGTGCAGTTCAGTGAGGCAAACAACACCAACTTTAATTATGTTTACACTGACGGCCAGAATGAGCCGCAATATAACAATATAAACTTTAAGCTTGAATAATTGTATTTACACTGAAAAAATTAACATGCAACCTTTTGATTATATATATATATATACAGAGAGAGAGAGAGAGACAGAGAGAGAAAGAGAGAGAGAGACAGAGAGACAGACAGACAGAGACAGAGACAGAGAGAGAGAGAAAGAGAGACAGAGAGACAGAGAGAGAGAGAGAGAGAGAGAGAGAGAGAGAGACATTAGGCCTGCAGACATGTCACTAGCAACAGATTGTGACCTTTTATTTCCATCTGACTGATGCTGTACTCTCTCTCTCTCTAATTACAGTACAGCACAGTAGGGTATATACAGTATATATATATGGTATATATATAATAAATATGGATATATATACTTCAGTCAAAGTGCCTGAGATTCTCAAGATTTTTTGTGCTTCAACATCAGGTTTAAGATCTGCCTGTTCACACCCCTCACAGTAGATACCGGAATGTTATATAGAGTTAATTACAGGTAGACGCTCTCACTGACACTGACTTTATGTTTATTTGGGTTTATTCTAATGTTATATAGAGTTAATTACAGGTAGACGCTCTCTTTGATAGAATAAACAGGACATGTACAGTATGTTACTGGATGCAGTGTTTTCAATAACTCAACTTTTTTATACAACAATTAATCAGTCAAACAACAATGTCACCTACTTTGTCTTCATCATATGTATGAGATTATACATCCCTTCATTAGAATTCACGGCTCGAGCGTTTGGCTTTATGTACAGAAAGATAATTATGCACATTCATGTTTATCATTGTTTGCTGTGCTGAAATCGATCTCATCTGGTTCAGATAAAACCTTGAGTAGTGTTTGTCTCTCTCTTCCTTCAGCCACTCAGCTACACACACACACACACACACACACACACACACACACACACACACACACACACACACACACAGTGTCCTCCTCTTCACAGTGTGCAGATCTTATCTGAGATGTTAAATTCTTCTTTCCACTTCCAGCACAGTTAACTCATTATGCTGCTGAACGTCTTTTGCAGACAGGCCTGTCTCGTGTGGGGTCACCATGTATAAGCCTTTTGTTTCTTTTTATAGGCTGAGCACCCCCCCATACACACACACACACACACACACACACACACACACACACACACACACACACACACACACCCAGCACCACCCCAGCCCTCTCTCATTGGGACATCAGAACATACATTCTCACTCTTTTCACTTCACTAACTCAGAGTTCATTCATGAATTTAAGTTCATTAATGGTCCTCTGTTCTATTCATATGGAGAGAGAGAGAGAGAGAGAGAGAGAGAGAGACAGAGAGAGAGACAGAGAGAGAGAGACAGAGAGAGAAACAGAGAGAGAGAGAGAGACAGAGACAGAGAGAGAGAGAGAAACAGAGAGAGAGAGAGAGAGAGAGAGACAGAGAGAGAGAGAGAGAGAGAGAGAGAGAGAGAGAGAGAGAGAGAGAGAGAGAGAGAGAGAGAGAGAGAGTGGGAGGGGTCTCGATTCTGGAGTCCAGGAGCTGTCGGAGATGAACGGAGTGAAAATATTGAAAACATGATGATTAAACTGCACTTCAATCCAGCTTTAACACTTTCTGCTTTAATTCCAGTATGATGGACAGCGTACTGCACTGGACTTATCAAAGGACAGCTATTTCAGAGCTTGTTTACCAAAGTACAGAACGCCATAAATATACCTTCATAAAGAAAAACAAAAACCTCAGCGTGTTTTCTGAAGACGTTCAGGCGTGAACCACAGATGGCAAGGATGAGGCTCAGATTACATTACCCAGCATTTCAGCTTCTGCAGAACTTTATTTTGCTCTTTCCTCACTGATCTAAACCCAGACTCAGCATCAGATCATCAGAGAAGCACTTATTTACACTGCATTCACTGGAAACAGTTGAACATCCTGAAGGCCTGATGGAATTCTGCGTGAGAAGAGTTCGCTCCAAATAATGATTCACGTGAAGTTAATTGAAATCTACAACCAAGCAGCTTAACGTCCAGTACAGGACAGGTCAGGCCTATTGCCGAGCAGATGTTAGACAGACAGTAAAACGACTGCACTGCCATTATTTGACCACACCATGATGGAGCTCCAGTGGCGTTCCTCCAGTGGTCCAAGAAGCCACCTTGCGGCGACGCAGACTGTGATTTGCCTAAGTGATATTGTCAGAGTATTAGCGATGGATGAATAAGGCAGACGGGAAATCGTTGAGCGGCGTGACGTGGCGTACGATGGATGGGTCGGGAAGCCATCTCTTCTTCACTCAACCCGGCTCTTTACATTCCAGCCGCTCCCTAAAGGAAGCCAAGCAGAACACAGAGCCATTAGCATAACAGCCTTCTCTCAGAGTCAACACCTGGCCAAGCTTAAATATGCACGGCGTTCGCTGAATGTAAAGTGAGGAGGACTTTCTGCAAGCATGGCTGCCGTTTCCACAGATCATTACCATAAGTGATTACATTGTGCCGGGAGAAAGTCCGTATCACCAGCAGCCACCGCGGTGGAAACCGACAGGCAGAGAGCGAGCGTGGACGTGTCACGACGGGAGTAGGTGACGAGAACATAAGCATCTTTTCAGGATATTGCATTAATCTGTGGAGGTTCTGTCAGAAACTTTAGAGAACATCTTTGAACCTTTGAGAGAATCTAGAAGGTGTAATAAGAAATAAGTGGAGTGGATCAGATGCAGCAGTGCTGCTGGAGTGTTTAAACACTGTGTCCATTCACTGTCCACTCTATTAGACACTCCTACCGAGTGTCTCCACCTTGTAGATGTAAAGTCAGAGACAGAAGCTCATCTGTTTCTGCACAGTTTGTGTTGGTCGTCCTCTAGTCCTTCATCAGTGCTCACAGGACGCTGCTCACAGGACGCTGTCCGCTGGACAGCACTGCTGTGTCTGATCCACTCGTACCAGCAACACACACTAACACACCACCACCATGTCAGTGTGACTGCAGTGCTGAGAATGACCCACCACCCACATCATATCTGCTCTGTGGTGGTCCTGTGGGGTCCTGATCATTGAAGATCAGGGTGAAAGGAGGAGAATAAAGGATCAGAGAAACAGATGAACTACAGCTACAGAGTGAGTGAGTGAGTGACTGAGTGAGTGAGTGACTGAGAGAGTGAGTGAGTGAGTGACTGAGTGAGTGAGTGAGAGAGTGAATGAGTGAGAGAGTGAGTGAGTGAGTGACTGAGTGAGTGAGTGAGTGACTGAGAGAGTGAGTGAGTGACTGAGTGAGTGAGTGACTGAGAGAGTGAGTGAGTGACTGAGTGAGTGAGTGAGTGAGTGAGAGAGTGAATGAGTGAGAGAGTGAGTGAGTGAGTGACTGAGTGAGTGAATGAGTGAGTGAGTGAGTGAGTGAGTGAGTGAGTGAGCGAGCGAGTGAGTGAGTGACTGAGTGAGTGAGTGACTGAGTGACTGAGTGAGTGAGTGAGTGAGTGAGTGAGTGACTGAGTGAGTGAGTGAGTGACTGAGTGAGTGAGTGAGTGAGCGAGTGAGTGAGTGAGTGAGTGACTGAGTGAGTGAGTGAGTGAGTGAGTGAGTGAGTGAGTGAGTGAGTGAGTGAGTCATTGTCAATGTGCTGTTAAGTTTTGCATCTGCAGGAAGAAGTGAGATGTTTTTCTCTTTTCAGTGGAACCTTTTTATCCGACATCTATCTGAACAGCTCACACTCCGATATCGACTTACACACTCACACCGTTTTCCTTTCCGCTCGCAGTTCTGAGGGACGCTGAGTTGGATTGAATAGTGAGTCACATTTCTGAGAATGAGATATGTGTCAGATTTCAAAACCACAGCGACTCATATAGGACCTGAAAACCTCAGACTCGGTGTGTTTACGAGGCACATCTGTATCATACACGATGGAATTCGATTGGCTTTCCCCTGAGGACTGAGCGGGGCCCGTGATACACTCGGATTCAAAGGGTTAAGAAATGGAGCTGTATGTTCAAGGCGTTCCATGTCCATTCACAGTGTTTTCCTGAGGGTCCTAAAAGGACAAATGGAAGAGTGAACCCCTGATACACATGCTTTCGTCTGTGGACGTTTTTGAACAAAGCGAAGTGGCGACTGCAGCTCCTCCTGTTTACAGTACAGAACGCCCAGGGGAAGCTCGCGCTGCTGGATGATAGACTTATTGTGCTCTCTGTGCTGTCTCCCCAGAGATAGCCGTCCATACGCTCAGAGGGTGGAGGGGGTGGAGGGGTATGAATGAGCCTCTGCTCGCAAAGTGTTATTAAATGTGTGGGTTATCACAATAGCCAGCGAGCGTAGGAGAGCCTGAGCAATGTCCTAAAAAAATGTCCATTTACTTTCTGAAATGCACAAATATATAATTAAGAGCTCTCTCTCTCCCTCTCTCTCTCTCTCTCTCTTTCTCTCTCTCTCTCTCTCTCTCATTTTTTTCACCAGCCTGTCATTCTCTCGATGTGTGCTCGTTGTTGTCCAGGGGGACTGCAGCCGTGTGTAGAAGCTCACGCAGGGAGGCTACATTAGTGTTATCACGTGGCACGAACAGGCCCGCCATGCCTGCGAGCTCCAGGCGTATGGAGCACACTGTTCACACACTAATGTAAAGCTTAATTATGAACTCTCTCTCCAGTTGTTCCACGTCCCCCCAGCCCCCTCCCCACTCCTTCCCCCTCCATGTTCCACTCATTAGCCAGGTGGATGAAGGTAAATTGATGGAACGATAAACAGACACTAAGGTGCTGGTGAACATGCAGAGCCCCACGTTTTAATGCACAGAGGAGGCGGGGTGGTGCGGTGGTGCGGTGGTGCGGTGGGGGGTGGGGGTGGGGGTCTGCTCACCACACTATGAAGTGCTCAGTGTTTCATTTAAAGCAAATCATACTTCTAAGCCGTGATGTTGGTCTGGATGGATGCTATCAGGCATCCGGCTCTCTCACTCCACCCACACATTCCCCATTCATCTTGCTCTCTAATTCGAGGTTAATTAAGAATGAGAGACAAACGTCAAGGCTGCTTCACTATGCATGGCATAATGGATTTGACCACAAGCAAAAGAAACCCTGGCCCTCAGCTTTGGTTATCACCAGCATCAGTAATGAAGTGAATCATATCTGCATTACTGACACTCTCGGAGAAATGTCTGCACTCCACTGAGCCCCCTATACCTTAGTCCTCGCAGCTGTACCACAGCACAGGAGACAAAGAGTTGTGTCCTTCACAAGTTTCTACATTGTTGTTCTTCATGACCCACCTTCTCTTGAGATTCACCTTGTACAGAGGACTAAAGATAGAAGATAGAAGACTAAAATAAGTGCAGGACTAGTACTTTGACCCTCACATCCTTTGACCCTCACAGATATGAAATACGGGATCATTATACGGGACTAAAATTAATGCAGAATTATAGAAAAATATTAATGGATCACAAACTTTCAAGCATGACTGTGGACGTTGAGTATATGAGGTCAGTAGAAATGCTGTTCGGTTGGACAGCAGGCTGAGGGATGGTCCTCTGTTCTGTCCTGTAGGCAGCTGTCTATCATTGTGACTGAGCTCCTCATGTTCTGCGCTTCCCCACGAGGAACACACGGTCTGTCTAGCTTGTTCTCTTACTCTTGAGCATCCAGTCCTGTATTCTTCTCAGATGATCTGCCGTTTGATCTGCTTGATTGCTTGTGTTTTGTTCTGAAAATCGAGCGCGTTCCCTTTAAGAACACAGGCGGCTGAACCGCACCATGGCGTTGTGTAAGGCAGTGCTAATAGGTTATAACTGATAAGATCCAAAATGAATAAATGCCAGCAGCCTACAACAGTGACTGCAGTCCTGCAGTTCCTCCCTCGCTCTCAGTATAT
Source organism: Acestrorhynchus altus (assembly GCA_034509495.1). NCBI lineage: Eukaryota > Metazoa > Chordata > Actinopteri > Characiformes > Acestrorhynchidae > Acestrorhynchus > Acestrorhynchus altus. The sequence continues at coordinate 490,574 of CM067512.1, read as the reverse complement.
GGCTGGAAGGGTTATGGCTCGTAGGCGTTGGCACTCTGGGATAGTGTAGAGCCTGTGGTCTTCAGACAGTCTGATGGAGGGAAACAGGCCGCATGTGCCTGAGAACTGGTTCGCTGTTCAGGTCGCCGAATTGGAAGAGTGTAATACTCGACGGTTCCTCATTAAAAAACGCAAACTTTGAACGCTTTTCTCCCAGCAGACGACCGACTGGAGAGAGAGAGAAATAGATCATTGGATCATGGATTCACGCTGCCATCAGCAAAGTATTTTTCCCATCTGAAGAGTAGAGCTAGAACCGACACACATGACCACCGTTAACACTACATTCACAGTTACATTTTGGCAGTCGCTCTTATCCAGAGCGAAGTGCCTCACTCCGAAAATATGCTTAACTAGTTCATAGAAACTAGAGTCCAGAGATTCTGCCAAACACGAATATCAGCGAATGACTCAACTGTTCTCCACTTTGGTTCCAGAACAGAAAAGAGTCTGGACGCTTCTTTTCCTGCATCTTGAGGGACGGTGGGTCAAGCTGGGAAAGGTGGGAAGGGTTCTCGGTGTGGATCAGGTTTTGCTCGTTGTCATCAAGTATGGAGAGAAGGGTCCAGTTTGGGCTTTGCAGGCCAGCGTCAGGTTCAGCTACAGGAACCCAGTGAAGGGAAGCAGTTACATGGTTGAACCTGGGAACGTTGAAGACGAGCCGGAGCGCAGAGCAGAGCGAGATTACTGCTCGTTTTAAGAAATCTTACCCAGTGAAAAGTCTTTCCTCATTGGCAGATTTTTTGGTGTAATATATAATTCATATAAATAAATACAGTTACATCATTTTTACATGTTGTTCTTGTTTTCACGTGTAAATTAAAGCTTTTGTGAAAGTTCTCAATGTGACTCAAATGCCACACCTTCCTTCCTTCCTTCCTCAACCAATCACGTGCCTCCTGGCTTTTATTCACACGCCCCTTTACTGTTTTGCAGATGGTGAGGTTTCATTTTTCCCTCCTTCCTGCCCACCACCACCAGTTTGGTTGCAATGGTCATCCAGGGCATTGGTTCTGGCCCTGCCTTCTGTACTTGGCAGGATCTGAGCAGGCCAGATGTTTGAAGACCTGGTCCAGCTATGGGCCGATGGCAAAGACCTTAACTCATAAATATTAATGTTCAAATTGGGGTAGAAATGGAGTTTCTGCAGTGTGTTCAAATTTCCTTGGCTCTGTTTTACAAAGTTCAGACAAACAGACAAACTTCACTGCTGACCATTTGAGCCTAAACGATTTGAAATAAGGTCAGATTTCTGGGTACAGACGGAAGTAGGTGAGAAGAGCAGGTGGGCAGATTTATTACATAAAATAATAAAATTATTACAAAAATAAAATTTCAGAGAAGAAATTCGATTTGATGTGTGTCTACAGGACTTGTTTTTTTGAAGGTCTGCTGTGGTCTCCCTCGGAGCCTTCTCAGAGGGGAACACTTAGAACCGGTGAGGACAGGGGTGTGTAGACATCCCACTGTCCAGCAGCTGAAACGATAACAACCAGAGAACAGAAGTTAGGACGCTCGTGTTTATTCTGCAGGTGAGTAAACATCAGTAAACACCTGCCTCTGCCAGAACCGCAGCTTTATTATGAAGCCAGAATGAAATCTGACTCTGTAGTTTAGTGTAATAACTCGAAACTGTCAACAACAATTACAGTTCTGTGCACCGCTGTGTTTTAGAGGCATCCGATCAGCACCTCTCCATCAAACGCGTTATTCTTAAGGCCTGTATCCAGTCTCTGCTGTCAGCTCACCTTTTCAGAGACATCAACACACTTAGCTTGACCTTGGTGTCTGTTTATGGGCGAAACTGAAAACTCGAACACATCAAGATGCAGAATATGTTTTAGGTTCTCATTTGACCCGCTGTGTTCTGCACACACTGGAATTAATCCTCCACATTTAACGCATACACACACAGCCATACACACACACACACACACACACACATACACTAGTGAATTCACACACTAGGGGGCAGTGAACACACGTGCCCGGAGTGGTGGGCAGCCCTATCCTCAGTGCCCCAGGAGCAGCTGGGGAGTTCAGTGTCTTGCTCAAGGGCACATCAGTCACATCCTGTCAGTAAAAGGGACTGAAATTAATTATTAATAAATATGCAGGTCAAACGATTGGACCTTTTGTCTGACCTGCGTGTTCTAGGTTTAACTCAGCCCTGCAGCTCTGAAGATGATTAGTCGAATCAGGTGTGGTGCGAACAGGGGAAGTATTCTTAGACCTCCTGAAAATAACTCTAATAATAATATTATTATAAATAATATCTGAGATACATACATTTCAGGTTTTTTGGTGAATAAAAGTTAGTCAAACTACTAAATAAATCCCACAAAACTGGTCTTGGGTCCTAAACTTGAAATAATAATAAGTAAATGAAATGATGAACACACACACACACACACACACACACACACACACACACACACGCACGCACGCACGCACACACACATACACAACGAAACTGCCGACTGATCCCCTCTCGCTTGAATGTCTTGGACTCATGGACCTCAGTCTCTGCACAGTCGGGCGACGCCCCTGATAGTGGTGATGTCACAAATTAATGAAAGCACTCCAGAAATCAAACCATCACACCAGTATTGTTATCATACTGGTGGGCTCTGTTGAAAGCTGTATTTGGTAGATTTTTTTGGATGTGTGTGTGTGTGTGTGTGTGTGTGTGTGTGTGTGTGTGTGTGTGTGTGTATCTGTGTGTGTGTGTATCTGTGTGATGGATGGTGAGGTGACAGTGAGCAGATGCGAGTGGCTGATGAATTGCAGGGACATCTGAAGTGAGAGAGAAACAGAGCTCAAAAGCCTGGCTGTTTCAGTATGCACACACACACACACACACTCACACACACACACTCACACACACACACACACACACACACTCACAAATGTACGCAAATGCACACAAATAAACAGCTAAACTCTAACACCTACACACTTGGTGGCAACCTCGCTCAGCGGTTGCATCGTGGGACATTATTGCCTCTAGCTACAGTCGGCCCTCTCCCGAAATGAAATAAATAAACCGGCACGCTGAAATCTGGAGCCATCTGTCAGCGCTGACACTGTCAGATATGCACCCAGCCACCCAGCGCCTATCAGTCAAAACACACACACAACTTCAGATACTACTTCAGCTCGCAGATTCACATCCAGCTCTCCAGTGTTATCGCTCAAACGGCCACAATACCGAATAATCAGCGCCGTAAATAACGCGGTTAAGTAATGATTATGGGGCTGCTAATGGGTCAGATAATGTTAATTGAAGATTAACAGTGTGGGAGTGTGAAGGGTGACGGCTGTGACGGGTGTCGTGGCTCAGGCTGATAAATGCACATAAAAAGTCCAAAGCTGCACTCGTTCTTTAAGGTTAAACACACTTTTGTTTTGTTTTCTTCTGAGGTATGAAAGATTAAATTAGCATAGCCCGCATAAGTAAATGCACCCACCCGGCATGTTTGATGTATGGAAGTGGTTATGGAGCCTGATGGATTCTTGCTGGATCACAAAACCAAACAACACTCAAAGCGGCCACAAGAAGGAACCGGTCAAATTAACTGGTTGGCTTTGCTGGGAAGCCCGAGAGTACATGAAACGCGGCTCATTTCCAAAGTCGAGCAATAGCAACGTAAGTGATTTTTATGCTTTTAAGTTATGAATCAGATTTAGAGTAAAGAAAACAGAGATATAATTAAATAAAAAAGAGAAAAACACACTTTAAACAAACAAAGACTCACAAGTGGAGCCTTTAGAGTAAAGATCTCTGCACTCTTCCAAATGCTTCCTCATTAGAACTGTATTCTGACTGTAGGTAACAGTGACATTCAGTAGATACTGCCATTAAACACAGCCTAAACCAGCCTTAGTCTAAACCCAACCCAGTCTGACCCTAAACCAGCCGTATGCTAAAGCACACACACACACACACACACACACACACACACACACACACACACACACACACATTGTGCACACTGATCAGCCCTGGTCGGTGTTGGGTCTGGGAGTGAATGGAGTACAATATTTTCATGTTGTTGGACGAGCAGTTAAACTGCGTCCCTTTCAGCCAATCAAACGGTTGCCTGTCTAACCATCACCTCAGAGTCACATCAGAATGTTCTTACTTTAAAGTTTGAAACACTGACAGGGACGATTGTTTCTGTCTCCACTATCACCATGCAAACATACACTCCATCAGAGCCAGGTTTACTTGGAATAAAGTACTTTTTCATTCCTGATATTAGTCGAGTAAAGTCCAAAAATTCATGATGAAGTCATTTCATCTCATTAACATTCATTAAAATGAAGAACAGTGTTGTCCTCTCCTTGGTGATTATCGACCTTATTACGAGCTTTGGATTGAAATAATAAATTCTACTGTATATCGGAGGAGCTCAGCTTTCCAAAGTTATTATCCTCTTCCCAGCAGAACTAATCACAGCAGGGATTTTGTTTTCGAGACCCTTCCACCACTGTCATGGTTTCATTTAGAAACTGCAGTTACAGGCATAACGGGCTGAAAACTACTGGCTCAAATGTGGCGACAACTTCCAGTGCAAGTTTTGAAAAGTTCCGAATATTTGACGTCGGAAAAGCCCGATTTTCTTCTGGATGGATGCAGAAATACTACATATCCTTTCAGTGGCAGCGATGATGAGAGTAGAAACAGTAGAGAAATGAAGTGTTAGTGTGTGGAGAATGAAGTGTCCCTGCAGCGCAAGATAGCAGAACACATATCACCAGTAAGAGCGTGGACGAAAACCGCCTACTGACAGAGCTGGGAAAGGGTCACAGAGCTGTTCACACGGAGAGAGACGTTCAGAGGCTTTTATGAGCTGTAACAGTGTTACGGGAGGTTTGTTCTGTATAATTCTGTAGTTTCTGTGTCTTGAAAATAGGATATATAAGCAAATAGGGGTCTACAATACACACACACACACACACACACACACACACACATACACACAATGAAAATGAATCATGTACTACAACAGACTTACCTTAACATCACTGTCTTCTAATATATGGACAAATAAACAAGAATGTCTTAACGTCTACACGGTTTCCACAAACATATTTCATACTTATTCTAAAATTAATGGACGAATTAAAAGTCATATTTAAATTCTATTCTTCTGTGGTTATAGTTACGGTAAGTGTAAGGGTTAGGTTGAGTTTACACTCTGTCACACTATGGGACGGAGAGCAGGAAGCGGACCTCAGCAGGACCTGACCTCACTGGTGCAGTAGTGTCTGAATGCAATCAAATCCTTCCTCAGAGCAATGTTCCAGCATCTAGCTGAGATCCTTCCCAGAAGATTAGAGGTGGTTACTGGAGCAAAGTAAGAACGAACACGGCTCCTACTCTACATTTCTGAGGGAACCCTGGACGAGCCTGTGTCTGCAAACGTCTGGACGTGTAATGTGTGCAGTTCAGTGGCGAGCTGTTTGAACAGGGACGGGAATTAATCACCACTAAAATACACATGACACTACCGTGTGGAGAGCAGGTTAGTGTAATTGTGTCATTGATTCTTATTGTCCTCTCTTGTGTTTTAATGAGATGGATGTTTTTGGAGGCCCCTGTGCCCCTCCCCCTTCTGTCCCCCTTAATTGGATTAGTTAATGGGGATGAATGAGGGCACAAGTAGGACATTATCATGGGAAAAGTGGGAGAAAAACAAGAAACTGGGACTCTGGGTCAAATAAAGGCCGGTCCTCCCCCAACACACACTTATAAAAACACTATATATATACACACACACACACACACACCGTCTAACACAATATCTCCATTCTCAGCCTCATATAAAATATGAGTCATTGAATGTTGCCCTTGCACAAAGCAATTTGATGCTTATCGGCCTTTGCGCGGTGGTGGCAGGCAAGCATGTGGTATCTGCTCTCTGGAAATACACTGCTGGAATGGATTGTAAGAGCCCCTCATATTCTGGGCCAAGCTACACTGTAATAGATGGTTACCTTGGACTGCTGGAAAGCAGAAAAAGCATTATCGATATTTAAGCCTCGGTTTCTGCATGCAGGTTTGGGTTTTTGTTTCGTTTTTGTTTTTTGCCTCCGCCTGAGGAATTCAGCCCAATGCGAGGGTCAGAGCAGAGCTGTTTAAAGTCTCTCCGGCTTTCACAGGGCCTTCTCTTAGTCAATAATAAAAAATAAAAAATCACAACGTAACACTCCGCTCTCTGTAGTTTCTTCAAACTCAGTACAGGAAGAACTACAGCACTGGTTGCAGAACCTCATTACCGTAACGCTGACCACAGTGTCTCCACACACGAATCCATTGCTCCTGTCCTCCAGAGAAAAGCGGGACTCATCACTGAAGATGACCTGCTGCCATTCTGAGTAACTCCATGACAGTCTGCTATGACATCATCGTAGTCTTTGCTGACATTGACATGGTGTTAAGGGCTGTTGTCATAACAGTCTGCGTGCACGTGGTCCTGCGTTGTGCAGCCGTCCTCCGATGGTGCTGCGCTAACAGGATGATTCATGGAAGGCATCACTGCTTCACGTCGCGGGTGCATGCCATCTTCTCCCCACTCCTGCCAGCAGCATGCAATGGTAGTTTCCACACAAGCGGTGCCCACCAAGTTACATTGCTGTCTGCTGATTCCTTCTAGGTGCAGCTATTTTTTTGGATTATTAGTGGAAGTCTTGGACCTCCAAACATGATTAAAAATGACATTTTGGCTCTTGCTGTAGTCACTATGTCCCCGAAGATCTCGTCTGCTGATTGTCCCATTATTCTAGTTTGAGTCTAGTCTTAGAAAGCAGTCACATGGTGTTTACGGTGTTGATGCATATATTCATGTCATATTTTTGTATATTAGTGTTGATTATGTTGGTGGGCCTATTTTAAAATCGTGCTCTCAAACACATAGGCTCTGAACATCATTACAGAGAAAGTCTGGTGGAGAATTGTATGGTTGACGTGTAATTTGCAGTGGAGTTTCCACAGCGAAGAGTCTGAAAATTGCAGGGACGCTTTTGCTGCAATAACAGAGACCAGCTAGAAGCACAGTGTCAGAAGACCAACACTTACAGACTAATGCGTATGTTCACCATGCTTTCTGCTCGACAGGAGAAACCCAACGTGACAGGAAGCGCTGCTCTTCTCCCATCACAGGATTTCATGGTGAAATGACGTGGGCGGTCAAAGCTCACTCTAATTCCAGGATGTCGCTCCCCTGTGAGAGTCCGAGAGCTCCGGCGAGATTGTGACACGGCTTCAATTCATGTCACAACAGTTTACCCTCCTGAACAGAGCGTTTGACTTTCAGTAAATAACAGACATGTCTCAGAGCAGGTGTCCTCAAACATCCTTCTGCCCAGGTGGAAGGGATGGGAGAGGTTTCGCAGCAGCTATGAAGAATCTGAGGAGCATAATGTGCTTCGGTTATTCTCTCAGTATGGTCAGCTGTTTAATAGAACGGTGTCCACCTGTAACTAACTCTATATAACATTAGAAAACAGCGAGAGCGTTGAACCAGCAACCTTCCCGTCACAAGGTCGGTTCCCAAACCACCAGACCACGGCTGCCCCTGCACATTAAACATCCGTGTGAAAGTTCCTGTTTCTATTCTAAACATTGAAGACATTCCCAAACTTTTGATGGGCAAGCAGGACGGGGGTAACAGGGGTCAGCGGGGTCACACTTCTGTTTATGTACATCCTTTTCCGGCTTTGGTTTTGCTGTGTGAGTTAAAGGCTGCCTCCTCTGCACAGCTCCATTAAGAGTGTTAAATCCTCCATTAAGGCATAATGAGGTGTGAATGGAGCTTATTAGTGAAACTTGGTCTCCCTTTGGGACGACTCCACGGAGCAGTGATTGACAGGTGAGCTGAGTGACAGCTTGGCTGTGTTAATTAGAGCCCAGGTGCCAACACAGGTGGAGCCCCCCCCACACCTGCCGGAGCTCGCAGCATAGCGGCGGTCCACTCTCGCAGCATATAATGAGGAGAGCTTTAATGATATCCCAGCACCAGGCAGCTCAGGAAATGAGCAAAACGCTGCCTATAACCTTTATCTGTGACAAGCTTATCGTTTTCCAGGTTATGAGAGTGGAATTGATTCGCCGTGGAATCAGGGATCAGCGTGGTGACTGTGATTATGACAAAAACGATGGTGATAAATTTGATTAATTTGAGGCACAGTGTGGTTATTATTTTCCATTGATGAAGACACATCTTGTTATTGGGATCATAGTGGGAGTAGATTAGAAATAATAAAAAACGTGCTGTAAACTTCCACGAATTCTTCTTTTTCACTCGTAGTTCATCCAAACAAGTATTTTAGACATGTGGACAAAGAACATGGACAAAAGGCAGCACCAACAACAGTTTGTTGTCTCACGTCCAGAAGGTCTGGTGTGATGTTGTGGGTGCAGTTTCATACGAGGCCAGATCCCCTTTGATCTTCATTACAGACACTTTGACAGTCCAACGTTACGTTAATGAGGTTCTGCAACCAGTGGTTCTACCTTTTCTGAACACACACTCCGGTGCTCTATTCTAACAGGACGATGCTCGTCCACACACAGCTGCCGTCTCAACATCTCGTCTTGAAGACACAGATACTACGCCGTGGTCGGTCTCGTCTCCAGACCTGTCCCTGATTGAAAATGTGTGGACGATATTGGACGCTCTATCAACACTCCACCCCTACCACACCATCTGCAGAACTGAGTGAGAACATTCAAGCTGCATGAGATGGATCATCACAGGACACCATTAGGAACCTCTACACCTCCATGCAGAGACGTCTGGCGTGTTGCGTTAAACCCGACGCCGTCCTGAGAGACACCACTTCTGTATGAGTAGATCAATAAATATTGATCAGATCAGACTACAGTTATCATCAGTTATTGATCCTGATCACCTTCATCTTCCTTCACTATAGAACTGCAGTCCCACATGTCCTTCTGAGGGTGTATATTCAAATTGTGGAAATGAGGTCAATACTAATAACTCAAAGTATTTCATTGTAGGTCTGTATGCACACAAAAACAAAATCACTCATATATCAAAACGTTCACACAGTGCAGCACTTCAGAACACAGGAACATCTGCTGTATGAGCTGAGAGCTTGCTGACCAACATCTGATGTTCCTACTGATGCATTTCTATCCACTCAATTACATGAATGCGGGTAATATTCAGAATGAGATAGTTTTCTGATTATGCATCTCATTTCATGGCCACAAAACAATGACGCGTTTCTGTGCAAGACAATTAGTCTGTCATTTGCAATTACACTGAGACAGTTGTAAGAAGAGACAGTTAGACTCGTTAAGTGACAGTGAGACTGTGATTCTCAGTGTGAAGATTATTGTTATGAGTATTTCAGTGACAGGAATTAAACGCTCTGCTCAAACTGAGAAACTGTGATTAAACTTCTGTAATTCAGCCAATTAAAACCCTGAGAGTAGACATTTTAGAGCATCCTCCTCCACGATCGAACATCAATGAGTGATCAGAGTGGACTTCTCGATAATCATGAGGAATAAAAACGTATGTGAGGAAAACAAAGTTTAATCGAAGGTCTGGATCCATACAAATCATAAACAGACTCTTACAAGCTGGATCTTATAATATTAGTTATTAAAAGTAGATCAATAACTAACCAAAGCACTTCAGGTCTTATTCCAGTCAGAGCGAACGGGCATGGAAGGGGCACTGTTCCCCGTATTCTGCATCACAGTAACAATTTGTGTTAGATCCTCCAGTGGACCTCATGATGTAGAGAACCGTATAACTCATCCACCATCTTCTAAAGTAGAGGATCAGCATCTGAAAGAGCAACATTTATAACATCTATCCAAACATCTGTCTGCTCTCAGTTTTCTGTGGAAGAGAAACCAACACCAGGAAATCCTGACCCAGAGAAAAGGTTTGGTTCTGAAGCGCCAGTGAAGCAGACTCGTGGAGCAGATAACTCATAGGATATCTTGACAGCTTCATAAGCCCAGTGCAATTATCAAATAATCCATCCCATGCAGCTTGAATGTTCTCACTCAGGTCCTGCAGATTGTGCGGTAGGGTTGGAGGCATATGAAACCAGACCTTCTGGACGTGAGACAGCAAACCGTTGATCACTGCGCTGACCACGGTGCCTCCACACACAGATTCATTATTAGAAACAAAGAATGGTGGCACAGAGGACTTACTGGTTTATGGTTGCTGATGTAATATATGTGGTTTGTATGGAATTGTTAGGGGGTTGCTATGGTATCATACATGGTTGCTGGGTTGGCATTTGATATGGTTTCCCAAGCAGTCAGTATGGTGTGTTAGGTGGTTGCTAGATGGTTACTATGATGTTGCTTAGTATGGTGTTGCAAACAAAGAAGATTGTATTGCAGGAGTGTTATTGTATCCGAGGTGGTTGCTATGTTGTTGCTTGGAGGATGCTCTGATAACCTAAGTTGTTGCCATTGTGTGACAAAGTGTTTGATTCCTGAAGTTTCCGGAATCCATTATTTAAACACTTTTCCAAACTTTGTGGTTCCCTCATGCAGGTGGTCTGATTGTCAGGCTTGTTTTTTTGATTACTCCTGTTCACGGGGTGACGCTCCATACACTCACTCCTTTTGTACACTCGCACAATCATCCAGCAGTAATCCGACTACCCTCCGTCTGCTGCGGCAGGTTTACCTCCACTGTTCACCTGCTGTGTGTGTGTGTGTGTGTGTGTGTGTGTGTGTGTGTTTGTGTGTGTATGTGTGTGTGTGTGTGTGTGTGTGTACACATTTACATTTGAAAAGCTGGTGAGCATGTTGTCCATGCAGAAGCTGATGGAAATTGGCCATCATCAGCATGCTGTGTTTCACCTCACTGTAGAGAGAACAAGGACACACGCACACACACACTCACACGCACACACACACACACACACACACACACACACACACACAGTGCTGCGAGTTGTATCACAGCAAGAGAATTCTCTCGGGGCTGATGGGATGTCAGCATGTGTGCGTAAAACATATACAGCAGTACTGGGACACAAAAGAATTGGGACACCTGCTCCTTGGGAAGAATTTCTATTAGATTCTGCAATATTGCTGTAAGGATTTGATTGCATTCAGTCACTAGATCATTAGTTAGTGATGTCAGAATGTTTGATGATCACCAACCCACCCACCTCATCCGTAACTCATCCGATATCAAACGTTCTGTATGGAACGGGAAACCCCCCCGCATACAGACTCTGACTGATCAGAGAGAGGGGGCGGGGCTGATGCCATACAGACTCCTGACTGATCAGAGAGAGGCGGGAGGCTGATGCTCAGCCTACCTGAACTCTGACTGATCCAGAGAGGGGCGGGGCTGATGATCAACCTGCATGAACTCTGACTGATCAGAGAGAAGCGAGGCTGATGCTGAACTGCATACAGAGTCAGCTGATCAGAGAGAGGGGGCGGGGCTGATGATCAACCTGCATACAGACTCTGACTGATCAGAGAGAGGGGGCGGGGCTGATGCTGAACCTGCATACAGACTCTGACTGATCAGAGAGAGGGGGCGGGGCTGATGCTCAACCTGCATACAGACTCTGACTGATCAGAGAGAGGCGGGGCTGATGCTCTGAGTATGCTGCCATGTCATGTAAGTAAAACCAGTGCAGAACAGGTATGAATGAGCGTGCTGGATTAAGGTGAATATGTATCCACAGATTACTTAAATACATAGTACATCATGGTTTTATTAAAGTGGCACTGAAGACTGTGGGGAGGCTCCGAGTGCTGGGAATGGCCTGAGGCCTGTAGGTCTCTCCACCTGTAAATGGAGCTCCTGCAGAGGCGTGGTGTGGCTTCATTTTGTGCTCCATTGCTCTACTTCCTCTGGTGGCAGCTGGGCCTGCCGTGACCATTAATGTGGGGAAATTAAAAAAAGAAAGCGTGGGGACAAAAAAGGAAAAGAAAATCCATCTACACATAGACGGCTGGACATGACAATCTATTACTCTGAGCACTTTCTGGTTGTTTTGCTTTGTCGCGTGGCATTAATAGAGATATTCTGGTACATTGCTGAAGGGCTTGACTCACAGCAAAAACAAGCACCCAAACTGCACCCAGCAACGACCTTCTCAGCACGTTCCTGTTCAAGCAATTTATGTCAAAAGATCTCCTGAGGTCTGTATGTCTGTTTCTCATATGTGTGTGTGTGTGTGTGTGTGTGTGTGTGTGTGTGTGTGTGTGTGTGTGTGTGTCTGTGTGTGTGTGTGTGTGTGTGTGTGTGGATTATGTGTGTGTGTGTGTGTGTGTGTGTGTGCGTGTGTGTGTGTGTGTCTGTGTGTGTGTGTGTGTGTGTGTGTGTGTGTGTGTGTGTGTGTGTGTGTGCGTGTGTGTGTGTGTGTGTCTGTGTGTGTGTGTGTGTGTGTGTGTGTGGGTATGTGTGTGTGTGAGTGTGTGTGTGTGTGTGTGTGTGTGTGCTGCTACCAGGCTGCTAAATACTGATAAGAGAAATCCAGCGAATGGCACCTTTGATGCTGATCACAACTTTCATAATTTCATACTTGGACTGCAGACACACAGACATAAACACGGCCGAGCTCATTTCTCCAGCAGGAAGAGAAACACACACAAGAGTGTCTGACGTCGAGTTTGAAGTGAATCAGACAGCGAGGAGAAACGTGTGATGTGCGACCAGCATGTTTACCATAACTTAGCGATTAAGAAGAAATGGCACTGTGTGTGTGTGTGTGTGTGTGTGTGTGTGTGTGTGTGTGTGTGTGTGTGTGTGTGTGTGTGTGCGTGTGTGTGTGTGTGTGTGTGTCTGTGTGTGTGTGTGTGTGTGTGTGTGTGTGTGTGTGTGTGTGTGTGTGTGTTTTCATATCATGTGAGTTGTTATATGTATATATGGATATATAAGACAGTATGCATATAATAACTAGAAAAAGAAGAACTGGGCTGGTGTCATGTGCTGGTAATTATAATCTGGGTGGTTTCTGTGGTGTTGCTAACTGGTTGCTATGTCATTCCAGGTGGTACAAATGGTATCCGAGGTGACAGTTTTATGAAATGATTCTAAGAGGTTGCTTTGGTGTGACTAAGTGGATGCATAAGTGTTGCAAAGCGGTCTTTATGGTTTTGCCAAATGCTTGCTTGGTTATTCCAGGTGACTGCTTTGGTGGTTGGTAGGTGGTTGCTATGGTGTTGCTGGCTAGTATGGTGTCCCGGTTAGTTTGTATGGTATCCTAGATGTTAAAAGGTGGTGTCTAAGTAGTTGCTATGATGTTTATGATGGTGTACCGGCTGTCACTGGTAGTTGTTTCATTCAAGGTGGTTCTTATGGTGTTGATAGATATTTGCTGTGGTATCTCAGGTGGTTCTTATGCCTCTAAGTGCTTGGTTTCTGTGGGCTATAATTTTGCTATATGCAACCATTAACAGGACCTTATTCACCGACTGTTCTTAAGAAGACAACGTGTTCAGGAGCAGAGCCGTGAAACCTTCATCAACAATCTGACGTAGACTTAAAGCAAATCCTCAGGATGATATGAGTGAAAGAGGCCTTCATTACAGTCTTTTCTAACAAGTTAATATTGTTGATGTTCAACAGCAAGAAGTTCAGCTTCAGTTGGAATCAGAAATACTGAACACAGACTGAAACATCACAGTGCATAGTGATCATTTCTACACTGGAACTACAGATCACCAGTCATTATGGAGCTCCTGTAAAAACACCTCCTGCAGCCCAATTCTCACACACCTCATTCAGCCGAGGAGTGTGGAAGGCTGAAGGTGTAGTGAGATCAAGCGGAGAAGATGAGGATTGGGAATGAAGTCTGCAGGAACGTCGTTCTCCAGGAGCAGGGCTGGAGACCAGAGTTCTATTAAGTTATTTTCTATCATTCTATGTTTGCTTTTAGTTAAATCCCTTTAAGAATACATCTCTAAGAGTGTTCTGTAGATATAGATCATTATATGGATCACACTATAATGCAGCACAGCGTCAGAAAACCCTTCAAGGGTACGGCAGGTGCTTACATTCGGCTCTGAAGCCTTGAAGGAAGAAAAGGAAAAATCTTGTCCACAGAATCACAGCATGACGGAAACACAAAAACATCAAGATGAAACACCTGCAGGGGTATTTAGATAATGCACTTCACTGCAGGCAATTCACAAGCCATTGTATTTTCGGCATTCCGGTTTGAACACCTATTCCCACCAACCTCTCCGAGAGGCCACTCAACCTGCAGTGGACTTTGGCACTGGGAGGATGTTTCCGCCGTTTGAATCCATCACGTGGCTTTGCAGAATGAGTGATCATCACCAAACCTGGGGCTACAGATGAGCCTAGTATTGGAGCATGTGCAATATTTCTCATAGCACGCAATCATTTGTGGTGCAGTTGTTTCCTGGACTGTTCGATCTAAATGAAATTTTACATATTGCAACTTTAATGGAAAACTGCAGACTAGATCTTCAGGAATGAACGGATTCAGCCAATTGAATTTTACCATTCTGTGCACGAGGTTAGATGATGATTTGCAGACTCTGTAAACATCTGTGGTGTAATTCCAGATTGACGAAAGTGCTTGTACAGCAATTATGATCATCTCTACACTGATATCAGTATGTAAATTGATTATGAAGTGGCACTTCTTTAGGGGACGGCTTGGGAACGCCCACACCTGTGGACGTAGTGAGGTGTATCTTGTGAGTGAGGCTGAACACGGGTCAGAGTTCTGATGGTAAGGAGATGGGAATTACTGAAGTTTGAGTGATGGTGAATGATGGTGGGTGCAGATGGATGGGACATTCCATTTCCTGTTGTGCAGGAATTTGACATTCCATAATCCACAGTGTCAGGTGTGTCCTGGGAATACATCACAGAATGCATTACCGCCCACAGTGGACAGTGCAATGGCCTCCCACAAGTGCTTAATGATGGTGACTGGTAAGAATTGTCTTTGTGAACAGGCAACGTCTATATCGCACAGCTCAGTACAGCGTTCTTTATCTTTCATCCAGACGCTCCCAGATAATGGTCCCCAACAAAGTCCGCACCATTTCCAGTCTGAACGTCTCTGTACCTGTTGCTGTGCTGTGTCTGACCTGAGCTGTATGCAGTGTTCTGTGCAGGTCCTGGAGTTCTGCCTTTGATCGCCTGTTCAGATCAAATGGATTTGTGGTGGGATGCAGTGAAAAGTAGACACAGGTTAGTGCGACACTCTCCTGTTAGTGGTTATGTATAAGTGGTCTTCCACTTACCGACCTTAGTGCTCTTTTTCACTTTCAGGGAATGAAACCCACTGGCTGAGCTTCGTGGAGGTTTCAGCGGTTAAAAGTCTTGGTTCTGTGGTGAAAGTGGTTTTCAGACTGAGGAGCAGATATACTGTAAACTGTGAGGAATCTAAGAGCAGTCCTTTCAATACTGCTCTGTAACTGACCCCAGAGGAGATGTTCCTTCATGTTAAGGCAGAAAACTGGCCTGTGCTCACACAAGCATCCTACCATCACGTGACATTGTAGTCATGTAAAATGAGGACACCTCATTCAATTTTTAGCTCTTCATGAACAAATATGGACATAGCAAATTCTTACTGAAGAACAGGTTAGGACTCCCTTTTGGCTGAAATAACCTCTGTTAGACGTTTCCTATAATCATCTATCGGTCTCTGACATCGTCTCCTCCATGCAGAGTTCTTTCAGCTGCCCATGGGTCCTCAATGAAGGTGACCGGTGTTATCTGCCTAGAATTGTCCGGCCGAGTCGGACGACGTCAGACGAGTCACTCTGGCAGAAATCACATCCACATTCAATGCAGGACCATTCATAGTTTACTGGTCAGTACAGCGTTCTTTAGCTACCATGAGATATGAGGATAGAAGGCCCACCAGAGTGGGTTTCAGACTGACGGTTTGGTTTGTGTACGGTGAAGAACCCATGACGCCATGGACCCCAACTGTCAACAAGGCACAGGGCAGGAATAAAAAGATCCCACTTCCTACTAAAGAATGTTAGGGAATCCCTGTGACTAAAGTAACCTCGGTTAGACGTTCCCTATAACCATCAATCAGTCCCTGACGTCCACTGGGAAGATGTGTTTCCCACTCCTCCAGGCAGAGTTCTTTCAGTTGTGGGATATTTGAGGGGTTTCTTGCTGCACAGTCCATTCAAAATCCCCCACAACATCTCAAAAGGATTCAGATCTGGGCTTTGTCTTGGCTATTCCACAACTGGAATATTTTAGTCATTGTCTTGTTGCATAGTCTACCAACACTTCAGCTTCAGTCTCTGTACAGATGGTCTCACATTTTCCCCAAGCCCCCTCTGATACATCGTTTCTATGATGGAGAGATCTCCAGGCCCTGCTACAGCAAAGCAGACCCAAACCATCACACTTCCACCACCATGCTTCACAGCTGCTATGAGGTTCTAGTGCTCAAACTCAGTCTTTGTCTAGGTGTCCTCTGGTAAACTGTCTTGTTGTCAGTGGTGCACGCGTTAAGAGGATGACTCATGCAGGGTATCGCTGCTGGCTGAAGCATTTTTCTCGCCGATTGCACTTCATACTGTTCGTACAGTGTCTCTCAGATATGACTGATCTCCACACTAAGCTGAAGACACGTTCAGGAAACAGGGAAAGCTGCTGCCTGCCTGGGTTCATTACTACCTTTAAGAGCTGGGTGTTGAGATCTAATCAAACACCCTCCTATTCCTTCAGTTCACTACAGACATGTTCCTCAATACCAAAATAATGTGAAGGACAGATTCATGCTCTTGGCAAGAACATTCTTGACAAGTTACATTGTAAGAACAGACTTCCAAGAACTAGAAACTGAAGAATGTACTTAAGAGCTTGACGAATGCACAGTGCTCCAGCTGACGTCCTCCCGACTAAATGCACACCAGCCATCATTTGTACCAGATGATAAAAATACCCTCCATGATTCTTTTGGCCACTTATTCTTTTCATTTCTTAGTTTTTCCTTCTTTCTTTTTTTTCAAAAGCAGATTCAGATACGCTGTTTGATCCAACCACAGTTACCACGGAAACAAAAGTGTGCAATTTTTACATTAATTGAAGTGTGTTCTGCTAAAAGCCACATTCTGCATTTGCAATCCAGACCAGACCCATTTGTGCTCCTAAGAAGAAGAGTTTTATTAAATGATCTGAAAATACTGTATCTCTACATCATATGTCCAGATGTTTGTGGACGTCTCTTTCTTCTAAGGATTTTTGTTTCTGGTTCCTTTCATAATTTCTTCTTTGGTTCCTCTCCTGGTTTCTGTCTGGTTCCTCTCCTGGTTTCTTCTGGTTCCTCTCAGTGTTTCTGTCTGGTTCCTCTTAAGATTCTCTCAATCTGCAGTATTTCTTTATTATTATTATGATGTTGGTTTGCTCAAATGAGGCCTGGTTCTCTGTAAAGCTGCTGTTTGTTTTGTTGTGAAAAGCTCTATAGAAATGTATTTGGAATTTGATATTGATATCAAATGTTGAGATAAACCTCAGCACTTCCTTAAGTCTCCCATTTAGCTACACTCTGACGTAGTTCTTGGCTTGAACACACAGTTCTAGGACACACACCCTCCGGACTCTCGTGCAGCTCATTTGCAAAAATAGTTAATCCATTGAAAAGTAAATTAGGGTCCAAATTTTATGGCTTTACTCCAAAGAACCCTTTTTGCACCTTTATTTAAAAGCTTTAGTCGGAAACTGTTTTAAATATATCAGTTTTACACACAAAGTGTGTTTTTCTTTCATTAAAAAAAATACAATTTACAGAAACGTGTGGTCTGATGTCCACAAAGCAGAAGGAGGCCATAATAAGAAGTGTTTCCTCAATTCAGAATGAAATAAAGAAATATAACACCTTCAGGAAGACTGACCAGACTCTGCAGATGTGATACACTCATATCTGTCCTCACAAACACAGCTTGTTGGATTTAAAAGGTTTCAGATGGTCTAAGCTGGTCTTTGATGGTTGAGGTGGTTGAATAACTGGTCATACAGGTGAAAACATAGCCTACACTGGTAACCCAGCTGGTTGACCAGCTCTTGACCAGAACTCATGACAAAACATAACCTGTGCTGTACAAAAACCAAGCTGGTCAACCAGGTTAATGAGCTTGACCAGTTGACCTCATAAAAGTGAGCATCAGCCGTTTTTGAAGGAACATCTACCTTTTGAAACATGTCCTATGGACTGAGGAAGATCTATTATCCATCCATCTTCACTGCTATGCCTTTTGGATTTCAGCTCATGTTTACTCAACTATCCACAGAAACTGCTACACTATATGGACAAAAGTATTGGGACATCTGCTTATTCAGTATTTCTTCTGAAATCAAGGGCATTAAAAAGTGTCCATTATCACTTTTGTTGGAGTAACTGTCTCTACTGTCCAGGAAAGACTTTCTACTTGGATCTGAAACATAGCTGTCAGGATTTAATTGCATTCAGTGATAAGATTGTTAGTTATGTCAGGATGTTGGATGATCACCACCCTACCTCATTCCATCTCCCCAAGTCATCTCAAAAGTCCTGGATGGAGCTCCATCATCCCAGAGAACACAGTTCCACTGCTCCACAGCTCAATGCTGGGGGTCTTCATACCCTCTAGTCCACACCTGCTATTAGACATGGAGACAACAGAGTCACGTTTGTTTATCTGATCCAGAGAGTCCTATTCTATTGGCAGTTCATCTCTACAGGGACTAGACAAGCTGTGTGTGCATTTGCACATCTGTGTCAGCAATGTGTACCGCTTATAGTAGCTGAATGTGTTGAATAGAAGGGGTGTCATACAGTGTGTTCTGATTGGGTGCCCTAATTTTGCAGGCCACTGTAAAATATCAATAATGAGGAGTGAAAGAACGGGGTTTGGGGTGAATAAGGTGTAACGTGGTCTCCTGTGTTCTCTGCTCTTCCTCTCGGTGTGATTTACAGTGTGATTGATTTTTTCTGGCTCCTGGTATCCAGCCCTGTGTTCTGACATTCGCCTATTTCTGTAGACTTTTCAGATCATTTCCTCTTCAGTAAGTTGTTTTCCGGTAACTCTCGTTTTTCCAAATGCAGTGAAAATCCTGCACATGAGTCCTGTTTTACTCCTCCTCCTCCTCCTCCTCCTCCTCCTCCTCCTCCTCTCTAACCACCCTTACGGTTCGCTGACAAGGGTTTTTTTTCTCTTTTCTTTTAAGAGATACAGTCTAGACAGCTCCAGTCGCTTTGGTCCTCCTGCACTTTGATCAAGCAGGACATGTGTGACAGTCATATGTCGTGACTGACCTCAAGTTTAGTAAGTAACAAAAAAGACAAAGCAAGAAAAATCAATTACACCGTAAATTAAACCGAGAGAACGAGCCCTGCAAGGATGAGAGCAAGAAAGGGAAAAGAAGGGATGCACTTCAGAGAGCTTTCTCCAACAATACATATTTCATGCTCATAAACTACACGTCTGCTGTAATGAATTAAACTTAATGATCTGCCGAGAGAAGGAGATTTTACTCCATAAAAGCACTAAAAGTAAGTTAGAAATAAATGAAGTCATCTTATAATATTACAATTATAATCTTATATTATATAATATTAGATACTGAAGCTACGTTTAAGAGGGTTTTTGTGTTCATTAATTATATGGAAAACAATGCAGACTGGAATTGGGGTCTGCAGTGTGTGTGTGTGTGTGTGTATCTCAGCATGCTTTCGACTCCTGACTCCATGAGAATGATTTCATGAATGTTTGGCTGCCTGTTTGAACACAATGACATTTCACGCACCGGCAAATCAAAACAAATAGCCAAGAAAAGCGAACCTCACTCGGGAATCAATCCCGACTCACTGTTAGAGCAGAGGAAAGTCAAACGGAGAAACACTGAGGAGGACAAATGTAGCTTTTTGCCGGGGCTAAACTTCATTTGCTTCGTAATTTAATAGCGTCTTAAAAAAGGTCACGGTGAAATATATTGTGCCTCCCAAACATATCCAATTCCGTCATAATTAAAAATAGATTATCCATCTCTGAGTTCAACATTTATCATAATCGTTGTCGCTGCCTTTTTAAAGGCTTAAATAAACTAATGTAAAAATCCATAATTCTTTATGACACAACAATAATTTGTTTATGGCCCTGGTGTATGAGCCGGAGGCGAGCCGATCGATACGACTAAATCCGAGCTCAGAGTTTGGGTTGTTCTTTCTGAAGAAATGTGCCTCCGTCACACCGGAGAAGTGCAATTCTGACACATTTTCCCAGACGCTGATCCATGTTCCTCAAATCAGGACGAGGCTGGCCCGTCTCGGCCTGCTCCTCTGTCGCGATGCCACGGCGCTGAATGTGGGAAAAGCGTGACATTTGATCCAATACGAGCCGACTGCTGGATTCCGAATCGCAATTTACAGCCTGTAAACATTCATCTGCTGAAGTCACAGCGAACAGTGTAGTCATTAGATTCACCACATCACTGCAGACTGACAGACACACACACATACACACACACACACACACCCTCACACACACCATCACACACACACACACAGACACACACACTGAGGGCCTGACTCAGTCAACACCTGCTGTTCAGAGCTCTTTGGGCATATGTGTGCATGTATATGTTTGCATGTGTGTGTGTGTGTGTGTGTGTGTGTGTGTGTGTGTGTGTGTGTTCTTCTGAGAGAGAGGGAGGGAGAGAAAGAGAGGGAGAGAGAGTCCATGGCTGTTCCCGGAAAACCTCATTAAGCTTTAATTCATCTGCGTATCCTATTTCTATAATAGAGGATTGATTTTTACTTTGTGCGGCAGACCATAAATAATTCTATTTCAAATATATTTTGTTCTCTCCTTGTTCAAGAGAGGAAGTGTGTGTGTGTGTGTGTGTGTGTGTGTGTGTGTGTGTGTGTGTGTGTGTGTGTGTGTGTGTGTGTGTGTATCAGTCTGCGTTCTTTGTTTGTGGATAATGTATAAATATAAAATCTTTATATTTTCCTATTAAATTGTTGTTTTTTTTATATAACTTCGTTTGTAGGTTTTATGTTAATTTATTGTTGTCATTTAATTATAGGCAGCAAACTCAACGTACAAAGATCACTGAACAACGGTGGTGAGCAGGGCAGGGTTGCAAGGAGAAGCTGCTGCTCTCCGTAAAGAACATTGATGGACGTCTGCAGTTTGATAAAGACCACGTGACTGAACAGGATTGTTATGTTTGAAGAAAGGAAAACTCTGCGTTCCACCATAATTACACTGTTCCATCTGTAAAACACGGTGGTGGTAGAGTCATGATTTGACTGTTTTGCTGCATCTGGTCCAGGGCAGCTGGCCATCATTGATGGAGCAATGAATTTCGAATTATAAGCTCAATGGCATGTCTGTGAGCTGAATCTCAGAGAATGTGGGTCATGCAGAAAGACAACGAGCCTAAATTCACAACTGGTTCTACTAAAGAACGTTTAAAGAAGAATGAAGGTAATGTTCTGCACTGATCCAGTCAGAGTCCTGATCTTAATCCAGTAGAGATGTTGTGAAGGAGCTGAAGCAGCAGTTGATGGAGGAAACCACCAACATCACAGAGCTGAAGCTGGTTTGTGGAGGAATGAACTCAAATCAGTGCAGGACTGATCAACCGTTACGGAAACGTTTAGATACAGTTATTACTGAACAAGAGGAGACACAGCAGATACTGAAAACAGAGTCACAGACTTTTACCCTCAGATATACTCTGCTAGAAGATATATGAGAGATCTAGTGATCACCAGTGACTGACAAGTGTTGTGTCTGGAAGCCTCCTAGCAATGAGGGAGGAGACTCCACATATTAGTGCTTTTCCTGCTCCAAACACACCAGATGAACAAACAATCACATCAGATCCGATTTTGTTTTGTAGAGCTGACAGATTCTTTGGGGTTCGTGATCCCGTGACACCGATCAGTCATGCAGTGTGTGAATCAACCACTAAAAATTCCCAATTACAAGTCGACAAGTTACACAACGTGAAGAGCACAACGATCTGACCACTGGAAAAGTCACGTTGTCTGTTCCTGGCTTGAGCTACTCTTAGATCTTCCCAATAGGGGGCAGCACCACCTGCTTTAAGCTTGGCTGGATGTGTTTGCTCTGATCATCTTCTCTCTCCAACTGGGCCGAAAGTAATTTCCTAATTTGATTTCACAGGATAAAAAGCGACATTTGGATTTTATTGAATCATAACTTCAAAATCGTGTAGCGCAGCATATGCAGGCCGCGTGACCTAACGTGATTAAACCAGGTTCTCCGGACCAATAAAGTCTGTCCTGTCCAAAGACACATGCTTTCAATCAGTCCATTAGTCCGGCGTGAGTGTGATTGATTTTTACTCGCCGTGTCTGTTTTCAGGCTCTGCTGGCTTTCTGGCGGCCGTCGCAGATTCCTGCCGTTTTCTCTTTTATTAAGGGTGAACTGCACACCCTGAGCTGCGACCTCTCTCTCTCTCTCTTCATCTCTGTCTCTCTCGCTCTCTTTTCCCCTCATCCTCTTCCCTGGCTTCATCGTGAGCCTCTGCCGACGCTCCATCCTCTGGGAGGACGCTGAGCAATAACGGCGGGAGGAAATAACGCCATAATCAAATCTAAACGTGCCTCCTGTAACCCCGCTGATTCCTTAATTTATTAGAACGGAGGAAGAGGGAGGGCTGGAGAAGACTCTGGAGACGCCAGGGCTGATATAGTGTTTTATTGCCTTGAGTTACCTTCGAAAAAAAGTCATCCTTTTGCACTTAAAGTACGAAAAAAAAAAAACCTACGTTTCTTTTTTAGCCGCGATAAAACCCTCAGAACTGCTATTTTTCTCCCTTGGCTTCTCCTTCTTCTGCTTCTCCTCCATGGTGCTCTTGTTGTGCTATGGCCTGATTCAGAGGTTTTGTAACTCATCAATCAAAAGCAGAGCCCACGCTCGCTCTCCCAGAAATGAATACAGAGGGGGAGAGAGAGAGAGAGAGAGAGAGAGAGAGAGAGAGAGAGAGAGAGAGAGAGTGAGAGAGAGAGAGAGAAAGAGAGAGAGAGAGTGAAAGAGAGAGAGAGTGAGAGAAAGAGAGAGAGAGAGTGAAAGAGAGAGAGAGAGTGAGAGAAAGAGAGAGAGAGAGTATTATAATTAAAGATAAATACTATCTGTTTTCTCATATCTGTCCCTGACAAAACGATCTCATTAACAGCTCACTGCTGTTCTATTGATCTATTGTTTATTGTTTTACTTGTTTCATCTGATTTTTCTCAGGAGTTTGATTAAAATTAAAGGATGATTGTATGAGATGTTTCTTGCCATCATTCCAGAATAAAGGTCCTAACGTTTGTACTAACTTGAAACACATTCATTATTTTGGCATTATTTTGACGGTGGTGTTGGGTGGGGTTGGCAGGTGTAGGGTGGTGTTGGGTGGTGTTGGGTGGTGTAGGGTGGGGTTGGGTGGTGTTGGGTGAGGTTGGGTGAGGTTGGGTGGTGTAGGGTGGTGTAGGGCAGAAAGAGGTTGGGTGGTAGGTTGGGTGAGGTTGGGTGGTGTAGGGTGGTGTAGGGTGGTGTAGGGTGGGGTAGGGTGAGGTTGGGTGAGGTTGGGTGGTAGGGGTGTGTGAGGGGTGGGGCAGGTGAGGTTGGGTGAGGAGGCGGGCGTGGCAGGCTGGGTAGCAGGCCGGGTGGGCAAAGAGTGAGGCTGGGTGGTGTAGTGAGGTTGGGTGAGGTTGGGTGGTGTAGGGTTGGGTAGGTGAGGTTGTGAGGTTGGGTGGTGTAGGGTGGTGTAGGGTGAGGTTGGGTGAGGTTGGGTGGTGTAGGGTGGTGTAGGGTGAGGTTGGGTGAGGTTCTTTTTCACAGCATTTTAATTTTGTAGGATGCACTGGAACACATGCTGCAAAGGGCTCTTTCAGGAATGCCATAGAAGAACATATATATACAGTATACAGCTCGACAGGCTTGGAGGAGAATTCCCATCAGCCATGTTCCATCAGCATGGTGTTGCTTTCTGTTCCTCTTGTTTACTTGCTACTGTTACTGATGAGATGGTCGAACCTCTGAGCCTATAAAGCACCGCTGAACTGAAATAACTGAATAGAGAACTATAGAGAGCTTAGGAGAGAGAGAGAGAGAGGGAGAGAGAGAGAGAGAGGACAGAGAGAGAGAGAGCGAGAGAGAGAGAGAGAGAGAGAGAGAGAGCTGCAGAGAGAGAGAGAGAGAGAGAGAGAGAGAGACAGAGAGCGAGAGAGAGAGAGAGAGAGAGAGAGAGAGAGAGAGAGAGAGAGCGAGAGAGAGACAGAGAGAGAGAGGGAGAGAGAGAGAGAGACAGGGGGAGAGAGGAAGAGAGGGGAGAGAGAGAGAAGGAGAGAGAGAGAGAGAGAGAGAGACAGAGAGAGAGAGAGAGAGCTGAGAGTATAGAGAGAGAGAGAGAGAGAGACAGAGAGAGAGAGAGCGAGGAGGGGAGAGAGAGGAGAGAGAGGAGAGAGAGACAGAGAGAGAGAGAGAGAGAGCGAGAGAGAGAGAGAGAGAGAGAGAGAGAGAGAGCAGAGAGAGAGAGAGAGAGAGAGATGAGAGAGAGGGTGAGAGTTTAGAGAGAGAGAGAGAGAGAGAGAGAGAGAGATTTAGATTGATTGTAGCTCCGAATCTTTCTGTGTATCTGTTCAGAATCTACCCAGCTCCTAAATCATTACTGTTCCTGATGAGCAAGGTTAATCCATTGCTACCTGACAGCTGTGAGATAGGACGAGACACACACACCGGCTCACCTGTCTCTACAGTTAGGGAGAGATTAATGCTTACTGACATGGCCTGAGGCAGCCTGGGTAGGAACTTATCGCCCAGCTAGGGCGCGAACGGGTCCCAGCTTTATACTGTAGAGTGTGTTGAGCTCAAGTCGGTGTATATTAACTACTACCTAAACCTCACATCACGGTATTACGATATTACTGAATGGAATTCCACCTTCATCGGTCATGGCTTATCGGAGTAACTGTCTTCACCGGCCCAGGATCACTAGAAGTTTGGCTGAGCTACAAGAGTCAAACTGAGGCCCAATTGCCCCTATATCCATAAGTCCCAGGCGGAGCTCCATCATTCCAGAGCAGAACACAGTTCACTGCCCACAGCTCAATGCTGGGGGGTCTTTTATACCTCTAGTCCATTAATCATAAAGCCAGGACATGGAGACAATAGAGTCATAAAAGTTATTCTGCCCAGAGAGCCCTGGCCTGTTAGCACTTACTACGGCAGGTCTATAACATTTGGGATATACAGTAGGTGTCTCCCCAAAGGCAAGTACATTGTGTCTGGAACATGTGTATAAAACAACAGCGCTTAAGTTTTATTAATTATTGGTAGTGTTGAACATTATCTACACTAACATCACAGTTACTCTGACGCTGTGCTTGATGAGTCTGACTCACCGTGTACTGTCAAAATGTCTTTAGCTGAATTTTTGACCAGGGGGAGGGGCCTGTTTGGTATGACCAGGGGGAGGGGCCTGTTTGGTATGACCAGGGGGAGGGGCCTGTTTGGTTTGACCAGAGGGCGGGGCCTGTTGGTATAACCAGGGGAGGGGCCTGGTTTGGTTTGACCAGGGGGAGGGGCCTGTTTGGTTTGACCAGAGGGCGGGGCCTGTTTGGTATAACCAGGGGGAGGGGCCTGTTTGGTTTGACCAGGGGGAGGGGCCTGTTTGGTATGACCAGGGGGAGGGGCCGGTTTGGTATGACCAGGGGGAGGGGCCTGTTTTGACTGCAGCCTGAGACTGTACTGCAATACCCTTGTATCTCTGCTCTCAGGGCACCGCACTGCTCACTGGGCGTGTTCACTAATGTGTGTGTGTGTGTGTATGTGTGTGTGTGTATGTGTGTGTGTGTTCACTGCACGGATGGGTTAAAGCTGGAGGTCAAACATAGAACTGTTTACTGCTGACAACCGAACTGTTTATTAAGATCTTTGTTTTGTATCTGTGTAGCTGATGCTCTTACACCACCTTCATGCTACATACCTTCTGTTCCACCACAATCAGCCCATAAGCAAAAGCAGAGAACGGAAACACTTAATTTCAGTGCCTATGGGTGCAGAGCCTAGAGACTCAGGTGTGGAGAACTCTTAGGCGTTTTCTGGTGAGCTGCTGATAGTTATTAAATGGGTTCAGGAACCGTAACTGTGCCAGCAACATCATACCCACCCGGGGGAAGCCTGGCGAGAGGCTTTAATGACCAAACTCTGGATAATATCACCACTAATTACACTTACACTTACTTTCAGACCCAGGGTTGACGAGAGGGAGGGAGATCTATACTCTGGACAAGGAAATATATCAGCTTACTCCAGTTTTGGTCCTGGAATGACATTCTGCTAAAATAGTTTTGGTGTTGAATGTATTCAAATCAATATATTTGTGCATTTATTCTTTTTGTATTTCTTCCCAAAACAGAAAAATCATCAACACGGTGCAGCAGCAGCAGCAGTGAAGCATCTGAATGCACTGAGGAGAACATCCTGAACCCCAACCCAGACTTACCCTGAACCCCAACCCAGACTTACCCTGAACCCCAACCCAGACTTAGTCTAACCTTAACCAGTTACTAACCCTATTCCTCAGTCTGATCCTTATCTTATCCTAAACCCAAAACTGAATCCTAACCCTCAACCTAATCCAGATCATCATGATCATCTAAGCTTCTGATCGGTTTCTGCTCTTTTACTGGATTTTTCTGGGAGGTGGATCTACTCTCAGCCTGCTCTGGTAGAGTTTGCTATGACCTCCAAAAAGACACAGTTTATGAAAATGCTGCTTCTGTATTACAGAAAAATTCTCCTGCAACAAGGCAACACAAGCTTTCCCCCTAAAACCCGACCCAAACCGCTCCAGTCCAGGCAGAACGTGATCAATAACAAGCAAAACAACACATCTCTCACCAGCAGAACCATCATCAGCTGGAATACGGTTTGATGCAGGTCTTTCAGGGGCTGTTCGATGCATAGAATCGATTCAGTGAAATGGGTGAAGACTTTGATTGTGGAGAAAGAGAGATGAGCCAGACGTTTAGCTCAAAAATCTGAACTCATATTTTAGTGGACATAAACAGTGACCTTCACCGCTGTTCAGGTATTGTTCAGAAGATCCAGGTACTGATAGTGTAATGTTCACCCAAACATGACTAATGTTTCTATTTCCTACATAAAGTTCTATAAAAAGCCGTTAATCAGAAGCTGGTGTTGCCCAGCACAGCGTTCCGGTCCCTCCCGTCCCGCAGTCTCGTGAGGCCAAGTGATTGATGGATCAATCACTGGTGATGGAGGGCTTCATTGAGACCACACTATCTCCCGCCCGGCAGGCTAAACTGCTGCAAATCCCCTGGTGTGTTAATACAGATTAAAGAGTGAAGAAATGCTACAACACGATTCCTCTTTATGTTTGTTGACGGAGACAGAATATCATCTTCTTTCTGTCTCCGTCGCATCCAGAGAATTTAGTGTTTTATTCAAATTGCTCCCAATTAATTGTTTCAGAAGTCTCTGCAATGCAACCAATAGGATTAGGGCGTTTGAGAGAAGTGGTCTCGGTGAGGCTGGAGAAAATAAAAAGAGAGAAACTTCATTAGTCCAAAGCTTTTGATCAGCTACTTACTGAAAATCTCTTGCACTGCCTTCGCTTGCTGCAGACGCTGCATTTATTTGTACACCAGAGTGGTGTTTTCTCTTAAGTGTAATCTGTGTTTCTTAACTAGGAGAACATGAAAATGAAACCACGCAAAACAGAAGCTTTTGGAAGAAAATCTCAGTCTTCTACTCAGCCGCTGGTTGAGAACAAACACGGTTGTTACTTTTTTCTGCCCTCAGTTTCTCCGGCCTCATATCTCAGGGATTTATGTGGACACCACAAATCACTTCCAAAGCAAGCAGGAGTAGCAGCCTACCTCTAAAGCTCCTCAGTCATTCTTAATCTGCCCGCCTGGTCAGCTCCCCTCATCGGAAAATATTCGGATTATTTACCTCCTAAACGTATCTTTTGAGTATGCCTCAGTTGGGAGGCGGGGTGGTGAGGAGGCTTGGCTGAACATCGCCACAGATACTGGTTGTTTTAATGCACAGGGCCATGTGGCTTTCGTTGCGCTGTCTCAGGAGTGAAGAGGCTCCATTATATTACTGCATCACTTTGTCAGCGTCAAAACCTGACTCTCTATTTCTCTTCAATCAGGGACAGGTCTGGAGATGAGACCGACCACGGCGTAGTATCTGTGTCTTCAAGACGAGATCTTGAAATGGCAGCAGTGTGTGGATGTGTATCGTCCTTCTGTTGGAATAGAGCACCGGAGTGTGTGTCTGGAAAAGTAGTCCACATTGCAGGTCATCTCCAATGCACAAGCTGGATTCTATCTATCTATCTATCTATCTATCTATCTATCTATCTATCTATCTATCTATCTGTCTCTCTCTCTCTCTCTCTCTCTCTCTCTCTGTACAGATGTACAGAGCATGCAGATGACAGCTGAAAAAGACGTGTAACAATAGAGTGTGTTTTGCGTGAGAGCTGAGAGATTTCCATCGTGAGAGAAAGTGAGCAATCGTCTATCTATTGTTGTGCTACACAAAGACTCTTTCACACCAGCATTAACTTCAGCAGTGTGTGTGTTCACTGTCCCGTAACACACACAACACATATTATTCACTGCAGTCTCTGCACTTCATCATACAATCACATCTTTTTCCCTCCCTCTCTTTCTCCTTCTATACACAAACAATACACACACACACACACACACACACACACACACACACACACACACACACACTGCAAAGTGTCCACAGAGCTTCACTTTCTGCACATTTTATTATGTTTATTCCAAAATGGATCTAAATTATACACACAAACGGTTGTGATGAAAGTGAGAAACGTTTGATTGAAATCTTTACAAATGTATTAAAAATAAAACAGCTGAACAGCATCTCGTTTCCACTGATCTTCCTTCAGATGTTTCTACAGCTTGATTGGACACTTGTGGTCAATTCAGTTGATTGGACAGACAGATTTGTAAAGACATACCTGTTTATATAAGGTCTCATAGTGGACAGTGCTGGTCAGAGGCAAACCAAAGCATGAAGTCTAAGGAACCATCTGTAGACCTCCGAGATAGGACTGTATGGAGCACAGATCTGGAGAAGGTACAGAGACATTTCTCCTGCACTGAAGATCTTAATCAGCACAGTGACCTTCGTCATCTGTAAATGGAGGCAGTTTGGTGCCAGATCAGCAAATCTGACCATACAGGAGTCACATGACACAGATCAGACACAGCAGAGCTGCTGGAGTGTTTAAACTGAGAACTGCCCACCAACCAGAAATAAAATGACTGTAAGTCCCCTTTGGGGGAAGCCTCTCTCTCTTACCTGCTGAGTCTCTTCTCTCCAGCTTGTATCCCGTCAATAATTCAGTGTGGGTTTAAACGTTCTAAACACTCAGGTTGGCTGAGCTTTGCTCGGAGCGGGCAGTAATGTGCGCAGATGATGATATCTCCGCAGGTTTTGCGCCAGGACGGGTTTGGAAGACTATAGCCATTGCGAATAAATAAAGACGCAGCCCTGATGAGAGTCAGGATAGGCCGCCTCGCTACCATTGCAAATAATGGGTGGAACTGGAGATCATAAGTATCTAACGTTCTGATCCTATCATATCGTGTACGAGATTTAATGCCATGAAAGGAGAGTGTGGGCCGCAGATACTGTTTACGTCCTCAGTGTCTCATATTATCTATATACTGCTCTCAGTGTTACGCTCAGACCCAGACGGAACACAGCCAGGACAGATCAGGAGAATTCTAACATGATGAAATGATGTTCGCTTCTTACAGACTGTCAGATCGTGAAATTTAGTGAGTTTTTTTCTGCTTGTTTATTTTGACATGTAACAGTCTTATCATTTTCAGCTTTATATATTTTGTGTTTTTCAGATTGAGATCTTATTTTTATATATATATATATGTTTAATAAGGTCATTAGTTTAATCTATTCATGAAGTCCAAATTGCTTTTGTTTGAGAGAAACTTCGTCTATATTGCTTGTCGCCAAAAACATGGTACTGATGCGTGATCCAAGACCGCAGAGCAACTTACTTTTTTTTAAGAACTTTGAAATAAATAATAAATAAAACAACCTGAATGTCCGTTATCATTTTTGTTTTGTATGTATGTATCAGTATTATCCCCTTTATCTTTATACCTAACTCTTCTGGCTTTCCTGGCACGGCCAAGGATGTCATCAGCCCCGCCTCTCTCTCTCTCATGGATCAGTCATCAGAGTCTGTAGGCTGATCATCATTCTGCCCTCTCTCTGATCAGTCAGAGTCTGTATGCAGGTTGATCATCAGCCCCACCTCCTCTCTGATCAGTCAGAGTCTGTATGCAGGTTGACTACTCTCTCTGATCAGTCAGAGTCTGTATGCAGGTTGATCATCAGCCCCGCCCCCTCTCTCTGATCAGTCAGAGTCTGACATCTGAGGAACAGGATCAGAGAGTCAGTCTGTTAGTTATGATCTGTGTGTCATGTCTGTAGGTAACTCTGATCCTGAGAAACGAAATCAAAACGGTCGTGACTGCTCATATAAAGTGGACTCAGGTTCCCCAGGAGAACTATGTTTAAAAGCTGTCAGATCGTAAGGATCATTCCCTATTCCAAATCATCTTCTGACTTAATGATGATCAGTTAAAGCACCCACTTTGAACTACTGCCTCACCCAGACGATGCCCTGAGAACCACTACAGAATGCTT
>CM067512.1:449796-454796 GCA_034509495.1 Acestrorhynchus altus | reverse complement strand
TTCTGTGAGATCACTAGGGATCTAATCCTGACGATTCCAGCAGCAGAGATCGCGCCATGACAGCTAGGCTCACTCAGGATGTGAAGTTTCCTCAGTCTCATTAAAACACACAGTCGAAAGTATGATGCCGCCAACGTGATGCTTTTTAAACACACCAAAGTGTTGTTTTAGATCAGCGCCCAAACTTTCATGTTGGGGGTTTGGGGATTGAAGGGCGTCTGCTCACCTCCGTCTGAACAACAGATCAAAAAAACTAAAGGCATGGTGTCAGCTCTTTCTCTCCTCTGTTTGCTCATCCACACTGGGTGGGAGGGAAAGGTAAAGGAGGAGAGCAAGGTTATACTGAACCTTCCACTTATCTGTCTCTACCATATTCTCTCACTCTATCTCTATTTCTGTCTCTTACTGCCTTGTCTCTTCTTCATCCTCTCTTTAGGGATGGATAGATTAGAGCAGGTAAAATGAGAGAACAGAAGTAAGGGGAGAGTGGTCCTGAACCCTATTGCTGTTGACCTGCCTGCTGAAGAGCTGATTAAACAAATAAAAGTGCCTGCTGGCTTTCCAGTGTGTGTGTGTGTGTGTGTGTGTGTGTGTGTGTGTGTGTGTGTGTGTGTGTGTGTGTTATCCAGGCTTTGTTGGATAAGGAGATAGAAACAGGTTCAGTTGGGCTCAGTGTGTTCAGCCGTTAGGAGAGTGGACCTGAACGTGGGGTTTCCCACACAGTTTGACAGAAGCCTTAATCTGCAGAAAGTAGCTGGGGGTAGTTGCATACAGGTGGTGTGGAGCTTGCTTGGTTCTGAGTGCCATCTCACCTGACATGCACGGGTTGGTCACCATCATACACACACAGCACAGTTCAGTGTGACACCCACCATCACATTAAAGCCCCTCGCAGTAAACGTCCTGAAGGGATTTTCCATCTCTGTCATTTTCAAAGTGGCCCCGCTGATTTAGCTCTGTTGTTGAAGTAGGTCACACACACACACACACACACACACACACACACGCGCTACACATTAACACACACACACTCTCTGCATGAAGGTGATTGAATGAGCCGGAGTCTGAAAGAAAATTCCCATCTTGGCAGCAGGGTGGTACTACAGTAATCCATAATTTAATAGTGGAGGACTGAGTTTGGAGGTTCATCTGAGGTGAGGTCTGGAGTTGTATGATGGACGCCAAGAATGGTATAACGCCACATTGACTTCACATATTTATTTATTTATTTTACAAAAACAACCAGGACATTTTTGGTTTCTGAAGAGACACTTCTTACATACAGAAACGTACAAACTCTATACGTCAATAAAACGTAGCTCAAATGATTTCAGATTTTATATCCGCTACAGATAAAGTGACGATTTTGGCCAAGTGTTGATCAGTTGGCTCTGAGAAGTATGTTCCAATCCAGAAACTCTAATTAGAAATCATGTTTATATACCACCAGTCCTTTGAAAGTTTGAAACGTACTGAATGTACATTTTCACGCAAAAGGACGCGGTATCGGGGAAATTTGGCATACTGGTCATGTGTTATTTTCTCCTCTAATCCAGTTTAAGTATATTACTCTGAGCTTCTAATTGAACACTAAACACATTAAAAGTGAGCTTTTGAGCTAATCTTCATAAACAGATTATAGTTATACCTTTATCTGCTTCTGCAAATCAACTCTTCCTTTGATACAAACCTTGTATCTCCATTTTCACTGTTTAATAGAAAGTGAAATATATATATATATAGTTTTTTGCGCAACAATATGTTTTCCGTAATGTTTAGTCTGCCAGGAGCTCAGAGACTCATCACTGAACCTGTTTAAGAGGGGAATATTATACACAGTGCCTGTATGCAATACAGTGAAGACAAATATGGTTTTGAATATAGCTAATGCAGGTTTAGTCCACATTAGTGCTTCCAAAATAAGAAAATCAATCAAAGTTTGTTTATAAAGTGCTTTTGACAATGAAGGCGTCACAAATAAAGTTTACACAGAAACCAAATAGAAACTCTTGAGAAAAACAGACTGTAGGAAAACTCCTGAGACTGGGAGGAACCAAGCCTCTCAAAATACAAACGCAAATCCTGTTTATTGATTAGTAATTAAGTCTGATTAGTAATTTATTCAAAAGGACATATTTTGACTGATTATATAAGGTTGTACCACATTGTCTGACCTGCACTGAGTGACCCCATTCAGCGGGCAGTGATGCCCTCCGTGAGTCATCCTGTACATGGTAGGATCATACAGACGAACGACCAGAATATTCACGCCCAATCGCCGCCAAAGTTCAAGAAAAGACACTGTCTCAACACTGCACCACCGTGATTGATCAGAACTGAGGGAGTAATGACTGTGTTGATGGATCATCACAGGACACCATTAGGAACCTCCATGCCATGAAGAACCGAGGCTCTTCTGAGAACCGGATGAGGTGCTGTCCAGTGTTGGTGCAGTGATCCTGGTCCTGTAACGTGATCAGTGAGTGTAGTAAACAGATGGATACAGTCCTTTCATCATTCCACTTTGAAACTGACTCTGCTCCTCTGCATTACTGGAGGACTGTACATTATTTCACTGTGTGGGTGGTTAGAAGGTCATCTGGTATTGAGGCATGCCCCCTGTAAGCATGTTTTAATCAATTTATTTATTTTCAGCCTCAAAATAAATGCTTTCCAAACATCTCCTGCCACACACGGGGTAAATGACCAACAGCCAAACCCAAACCCAAAACCGGTTATCCACTAAATTCTAGGACAGCATTATCTGTTCCTATTTATCTAGGCCTTTCAGCCCAACACACAGGCCAACACAACACGGCACACAATTCTTCACTTTTGGACCAACTTCCATTACTGAAATGGCTGGTGTCCAAATGGAAAATCGCTCATCCTCATGTCAAGCTCAGATACAAAACACAACAAAATTATGCTGTTTTCTTCTTCCCATGCAGAGCTAAGGTCAGGAGGAACATTTTAAACAGAATTTCCTTCCCTTCCCTGCATAGAATAAAGATTTTTTAAAGGCCCGGAGCTGGATCTTTGTGAACGCCCACAGCTAGGAAAAACCTTGAGTGCATAAAGAGGACAATCAGCTATCAAAACCTAACAACACAACAACACAGAGATGTGCTTTCTTGAGGCTGAAACCCCGTCTCTGAAACCGCCCAAGGGTCTGTCACTTAAACAGCTCCTGTTTGAACAGTCAGGGACACAAGCTGGGAGAAAATATGGGTGCAGATCCACCCAAGGGTGCGTTCTTTAAACGCACAGATTAGCAGAAGAGAGTCAAGCCCGGTAAACTCGGAGGAGGTCTCCACTCAACCATGCCCATCTCTGGCCCAGTACACCATGCCCAGCTTGCTTGATTATAGAAGGAAAACCAGGAAAATTAAAGGCAACAGTTTAAAAAGGCAGCACATTTACTATATCAGAGGCAGCATTTGTTTGGCTTCACCCCCAAGGAACAGTGTGCTCCTGGGTAACTGCACTTCAAACTGGGATGGAAACATGTGGATAAACAGTAAATAGTAATAATAACAAACAACTGTGTCTGTAGCCTTTCATGACTTTCTTAGTTGACCAGTGTCTGCACTCTGCTACCAGGTCTCCACTGTAGCCGCTGTTCCCCTGATGAACAGGATTACTGGAAAACAGAATAAAGATCAGACGGTCAATGAGTTTCCTATTTGTTAAACACAAATTTTCAGAGCAGCACTGGTTCTTCAAAAGATTTATTGGGACGTAAATCTAGGAAGTGATCAGTCAGCAACGATCAATAGGTTTGAAATCCCTGCGTTTAGAAATCAGCAGGCCAAGGTTGAACCACACACTCATTAGGGTTCCGATTGCTCCTGAAGGTCTAAGAGAGTCCGAAAGGTTCAAAGCACCATCAGTAAGAGGAAGCCGGTCTCACTTTGCTGGGAGTCCCCGAGAGCATAGCTGGCCTTGCTCTCTGAGGGCAGGACGGACCTCCAACAGCTCCCATCACTCAAAGGATGTTGACCAGCCAGGTCATAACTGACCACTTCCAATCATAATCGGATCACGGCATTTTCCGAATTCGTTTGAACCTGAAGTAAACCGCTGATCATGTAGGAATTGGGGTAGAGAGGTGTAAACAGCCTTTCCCACTCTTTTAATCTTCACTTCTTCCTTCTGTGGAATATATTTAGCAGTGCTGGTGATGCATAAGTGCAGCACAGATTAGAGATCAAGTCAGAACTCACTTTGCTTCCATCCACCAAGTGAGCTCCTCCCATCCTCATTTAGCTCCAGTTGCATTCTCAACTGTTTTGTGTGTGTTTTTGGAACGAGGAGGAACGAGGAGATAATAGGTATTGATGATGATGCCATTTAATCGGCGATCGTCAGATTTCAGATGGGCCAGAGGGTTTTTTCATCCCCCCTCAGCAGACCTTCCATGACCTTTTGTACTAATCCCTCCCACCAAACAGCGCGTCTGTGGGTAATCCTCCTCCAGGTAACCATTATTAGATGAGTGTTATCATGATCAGACTCTGTGTTCTGCGAAGAAAACATGGGCCTTGGGTGGCACCAAACTTCAAGATCTGTTCCTCAGATTAGTGCCTCTGCCATTATTGTAATGAAATTTATAATTCAATCATCCGCTTGCTGCAAAACCATCACGCTGAACGGGACGAGAGACTACTCAACTGACACGAACGGATGAAACGTGGATGTTTCCACCCCAACCTGTTCAGGATAATGTAGGTCACAGGATGAAGTACGCAGAGGTTAATGGCTGGTTTTGTTGTTATTGCATAGCTTGATTGCTTGGAAGTGTCTAATGTTTTGGTTATTTTAATGCAGTCGTTGGGTGCCTGTTTTGTTGCGTCCTAAAAATAGGTCTGGGAGAAAATAAGAGCTGGCGACAGCGAGGGATGAGTGTCCACGTTCATATTGTTTCTTTGCTGCTTACAGTGAAATGAGGCATTTAGAAATGCCAAACAATGGCCGTATTTCCAGAATATTGTAGGAAA
>CM067512.1:427296-439796 GCA_034509495.1 Acestrorhynchus altus | reverse complement strand
TGAGTTGGATGGTTTAGCTGCTCTACGAGCAAGATCAACATGACCAGGCTAGACAACCAGCATGACCAGCATGACCAGGTTGACCAGGTTGACCAGGTTGACCAAAATCCAATACAACAAGGCTGCTCACGACCTGGTTGACCAGCATTTCAGCCACGTTGACCATTAAAACCTTCCAAACCATCTGAAACCTGCTACCAGCACTAAGCTGCATCCAGCAAAGAAAAGACAAACAAATACCTTTAAGGAGTAAAATGGAGAATAAATGTTTCATACTTTGAGAAAATATTCAAGATGTGTGAACTCGATCTTGTAGAGGTTGAACAGAAAGGTCACATGTGTTTTGAGTCTGATGTTCCTTCCAGATCCCTCTCAGATGGGTTCTACCTGCAGATGAATGGCTCTGCGATTTCCTACATGTATTAAAGTTCTTCTATATAGAACACATGCATGTAAAGACACCTGCTCCTCCAGCGCTTCTTCTGAAATGAAGGGTATGAATTGGTTGACTGTCACTCCTTGTTGCAGTAAAGGCCTCTACTGGGACGACGTCCCACAGGAGATGTCTCAGGAGCCCTGTTTGTGATCACACTTACGTTTCATTTAGAGAGCAATTCTGTCTCAGATGTTTCAGATGTTTCTTCTAAAATAATTTGGGAGAAATAATACAAGACAAAAAAGATATCTTTTGAGGCTTTGTATCATTTATATTTACGTTTAATGTCTAATAGAGTGGACAGTGAGTGGACACAGTGTTTAAACACTCCAGCAGAACTGCATCTGATAATGTGACCTTAGAGTGGATTTATGCTAAATGCCATAAATGTGACTACTGTGTTCATAAATATTTGGACACACAAACAAGCCTCTGAGTGTGTGTGTGTGTGTGTGTGTGTGTGTGTGTGTGTGTGTGTGTGTGTGTGTGTGTGTGTGTGTGTGTGTGGTAAACAGGCACTGATTTTTTCACTTTGTCTGTCTCTCCGCTTCCCTTTATGGCTTCCATCCATCTAGAAAATAATCGTTCTCTCCCTCAATTCACACTCTCGCGCTTCCTTTCTCTCCGCTCTCGCACCCTGACTTTCCCGCTCTCTCTCTGTGTGTCTCTAAACAGCCAGGCTGAATGACTCTTTATCCTTCTTGTCAATGAGGAAAATCATTTCTGTTCTTCTGAGAAAAAAGGGAAAGTGTTTTTACCGATCCTGCCACTCCAAACCATCTTTCCCTTCAGCATTTACTCTTTTCTCGTCTCTCTTTGCTTTCCTGACGCCTCCTTTCCTTCCATTTCTCCTTCAGCATCTCAGCATCCCCAAAGTGTCTTCAGGTATTACACTATGTGCTTAATCTCTCTCTCTCTCTCTCTCTCTCTCTCTCTCTCTCTCTCTCTCTCTGAGTGTAGCATGTCTTCTCCTTTCTCGGAGTGTGGCATATAACTCCTCAACTCTCCTTTGATCCCTCCTTTCTCTCACTCGTTCTTTCGACATCACCTTCTCTCACTGCACCCAAACTTTTTCTCTCTTATCACTTTGTACTCTCTCTCTCTGTCTCTCTCTCTCTCTCTCTCTCTCTCAGTAGCTGGTTAATGGTGTGTTGGAGCATGCTCTCTTGCCCTTTGGAGCGTGGAATCTCCTTTTCACACCTGGCTCTGTCGCCCTGGTGACCACGTCCATGCTGTTGCTTTTCCGGCTGACTGCTCGGACAAGGGACGTCTGGGCCTGCGCTCACACACTCCCTCTTTCTCTCTGTCTCTCTCTCTCTCTCTCTCTGTCTCTCTCTCTCTCTCTCACACACACACACACACACTCAGTTGGCTCAAAGGCCCACACTTTGGGCAAGGCTGAATTGGACTGACTGGAACACAGCTGGTGGAACCTGAGGTCTGTGGTCTCCTGTCTGGCGTGGAGGTACAGCAGTCTGGTCTCAGTCGGAATTTGTACTGTATGGAGTAGATTCTTATAAATTCACACATTAGCATTAGAAGTGTTTTAGATGATGGGTTCATTATTTACCTGCACGCTGGGTCCTCTGTTAGTCACTATCACTGTCTCACACACATCACCGTCGACTTTCTCATCTGGTTTCTTGACCTTGTCGTAAAGTGCACAGAGAGCAGCGTGGAGACAGTCTGTCTATGTATTAAGCTTTATTTGTTAAGCTCCCTTCTTATTAACGTCATTTTCTATCGTATCGATCTACGACTCCGTTCACGGTACATCGTGGAAGCTCCACCTCTCGGCCCAACACACCTCATTCAGCACGTTGGTTAAATAGCGATATAACAGAAATGTGCAGCTGTTATGTGTCTGTGTTTTGAACATGTCTATGTCTGTCCTGTAACTGCACATGGACATGGTCATCCTAAGGGATTACATTTCAGAAACCATCCAGTGTGTGGACGAGCGCCGTCCTGCTGGAATAGAGCACCGGAGTGTGTGTTCAGAAAAGGTAGAAGCATCGGTTGCAGAACCTCGTTAACGTAACGTTGGTCTGTTAAAGTGTCTGTAATGAAGATCAAAGGAGTTCTGACATCGTACGAAACTACACCCACACCATCACACCAGACCTCCTGGATGTGAGACAGCAAACTGTTGATCTTGGTGCTGACCACAGTGCCTCCACTCACAGATTCATTGGTCAAGACAAAAGTGGGACTCAGTTAAGATGAGCTTCTGCAATCTTTGGTGATGTTAACGTGGTGTTGAGGGCAGTCGTTAATGTCTGCACGACCAGCACGGAGCACAATTCGTAGATAAGTGTATTTTTATCGTTATGGTTACAGTAGATGGAAAAGATCAGATCAGCAAAAGGACACGTGCCACCTGAACCTGGTAATGTGAAGTTCGTGTGGACATGATCTGAGCGCACAGAAAATTAAGCTGTGTGTCGAATAACACACTCACGCTCCGAGGTTTGTTCCCTACTCTTAAACGTCCTTTCCTGTCCTTCATAATCCAACGGAAGACGCTCCCTGTCTGAAGGGCGTACACTGAGTTTTCTTTGAAATCAGGCTGTGTTCCACACACTCAGAGCTGCTCCAGCCTGAGGAGCTGAACCGTCGGATCCTGTCTGTCAATCCGGAGATGTGCTAACAGCTGATTGTATCCGTTTTTTAAACATCTTTCCAGGCCAAACAAACTGTGTTAGCAATCTGTCAATCAAACGCAGATGATAATGCTATTGATGGGGAAAGGTGTCAGAAATGTGTCTCTGCAGAAGGACAAACGATTAGTCACTGACTCTGTAGGTGGATCGTGAACTACAGCAGCCATCATTCTTCATACATTTACGAGCACAAATTCACAACCTTTCAGCCGTTTACAAACAATTAATTAACATAACAAATTCAACACAAAGTGTCACTTTAACCTATAA
Organism: Acestrorhynchus altus; assembly: GCA_034509495.1. Taxonomy (NCBI): domain Eukaryota; kingdom Metazoa; phylum Chordata; class Actinopteri; order Characiformes; family Acestrorhynchidae; genus Acestrorhynchus; species Acestrorhynchus altus. Next base: position 436,427 of record CM067512.1, on the reverse strand, counting down.
ACTTAAATACTTTAATTCACCAAAAATGTTCGTAGTATTTAAAGGAGACAGTCCTGATATTGTTATTGTTAGCAGATCCATGGCTAATCTAATGTGTCTCTATTTGAGATATAATTGTATTTTTATTATATTATTAATATTAAAAAACACAGAAATTACAAAAAAGATCATATAATTATCAGTATTAACCCTTCTCATGACTTTTATTATGAAATTTGTTCTGTGAGCAAACAAAGAGAGCAAACAGCCCCTCCCTTTTCATTTTCCTGTATAACCCAATATCTGGGTCAGTGAGTCAGTGAGTCTAACCCTTAACCTCAACCTTCTTCTGCAGTGTCCATCAGTCCCTCCTTCATTACCTCCGTTATCATTCCTGAGGTCATATCAGGAAGGAATGTGTGCAAAACAGCGCCACCAGTTGACAGGAGCTCCTTATGAGTCATAAAACGTGTATGAAATATCTTCATGCAAATGTTACGGTCGTATATATACGATATGAATTTTATGACGCCTTGTTGGCCCGAGGTCTTTCCCGCGTGACGTAATACTACATTTGAGTGCTGCTGTCTGGACACGCTGGACAAACCATAACAACGGTCAACAGCCAATAACTGCTTCCAGTGATGAATGCTGAACAGAAATAACAGGAAAAAGCAAATATGATTAAAACATGAGGCTGTGGATTTGTCATCTAATAAATAATCCTTTAATTCTTAATTATTCAGACGTCTCAGTCGAGTGCTCGGTGTGGAAGCAGAGTTTCTACAGAAGAGCTTAAAAAGTTCATGTTTTAAATCAGAGTCAAACACAAGAGGCGTTAGGAGAACAAGGTGTACCGGAGAGGCCGATGTTCTGATGAACTGCAGGACGAGGGTGTGTTCTCTCTCTCTCTCTCTCTCTCTCTCTCTCTCTCTCTCTCTCTCTCACACACACACACACACAATTCCCCAGCTACCCAATTCTCCCATTATGGGGTCACCTCGGCCACAGATTCAATTTACCCTCATTATCCTCCCCGTGCAAATGGGTCGTCACAGCAACGCAGAGCAAGTAGGCCACGTGTGGAGGAGTGTGTGTGTGTGTGTGTGTGTGTGTGTGTGTGTGGGGCCGGGTAGGGGGGTACAGCACTGTCCACCCCTGTCTAGTGTTCTAGAGTGCTCCTACACAGGGGTGGACAGTAACAAACTGAATGCAGTCTGCTATTGTACACTATACGCCCCAATATTTATGGACACGCCTTCTGATTAATGCACTCAGCTACTTTCTGTTGCACCCACTGCCTGAGTCCTGCCAATAGAATAGGACCCCCTGGAGCAGATAAACAAACATGAACCTATTGGCACCATGTCTAACTAATACTAAAACTAAAACTAATATTAATACTAAAACTAATACTAATACTAAAACTAATACTGATACTAATATTAAAACTAATACTAATATTAATACTAAAACTAATACTGATACTAATATTAAAACTAATACTAATATTAAAACTAATACTAATACTAAAACTAATACTAAAACTAATACTAATATTAATACTAAAACTAATATTAATACTAAAACTAATACTGATACTAATATTAAAACTAATACTAATATTAAAACTAATACTAATACTAAAACTAATACTAAAACTAATACTAATATTAAAACTAAAACTAATATTAAAACTAATACTAATACTAAAACTAATACTGATACTAATATTAAAACTAATACTAATACTAATATTAATACTAAAACTAATACTAATACTAAAACTAATACTAAAACTAATACTGATACTAATATTAAAACTAATACTAATATTAAAACTAAAACTAATATTAAAACTAATACTAAAACTAATACTAATACTAATATTAAAACTAATACTAATATTAAAACTAATACTAATACTAATAGTAATTCTTTTGATATTAGATGAGTTGGGGAATTAAGATGAACTCAGTAACACTTTTGTTGCAAATGCAATCAAATCCTCACAGCAATGCTCCCAAATTATAATTAGTCTGAACTGACTTAACCCAGACTGGGTCTCCTGGTGCTTCACTCTCACTTTTACAGAGTTCTTGTAAACCCTTGCAGGGTTCACTTCAGTACAGCTGTAATAAAGAAAGTGTGTTTATTTGAGATTTTATGCCTAATCAATAACCAATAACCAAAGTGCATCATGGAGAATTTTCCATTTTTTTAGCTAATGAGACATTTTATGGTCAGTTATGGCAGTGAAATGTGCTCATCTGCTCCGTCATTTAGAGAAGAGCTCAGGTTTTTCTTCTTCACTGGATGAAAAACTTCATCCAGATACTGAAGCATCTAAAAAATAGAATCCAGTCCAGTTTCATGTTTAATGTGAACCTTTCTGTTGATCAGCGACTGCACTGTGTTTAATTAAAAAAGAAAACCTGTCATATCTCATTTAAATATTATAATTACAGTGAAAAATACACAGATCAGCCATAACATTATGACCACCTCCTCTGATCACTATGGTTCTATAATCCAGACTGTAGTTCATCTGTTTCTCTGCAGACTTTATTCTCCTCCTTTCACCCTGATCTTCAATGATCAGGACCCCACAGGACCCCCACAGAGCAGATATTATGTGAGTGGTGGGTCATTCTCAGCACTGCAGTCACACTGACATGGTGGTGGTGTGTTAGTGTGTGTTGCTGGTACGAGTGGATATTTGAAGGCCCCCATCCGTGTGTCCCCAGTGTCCTCTGTTTTACAAACTAAAACATGATCATCCACCATATTCTGGTCCACACCTGGCATTAGACATGGTCCAATAGGGTCATGTTTGTGTATCTGCTCCAAAGACTCTTACGTGTGTGCATTTGCACATAGTGTCAGCACTGGGTGCCGCTTTAAGTAGCTGAATGCTGGTGTGTCCATATTTGGACATACAGTGAATTGATGTGTATGTTTGTTGAAGTTTGTTTAAGAATAAAGTGCTCAGACTTTCACAGTAAAGTTCTGTTGGAGAGTAAAAAGGCTCTGAAATGTCATACGACTTCCCGACTCGTATTAATCACAATAATCGGAGAGCCGTTGGTGACTTAAGGATACTACGGATATCGTTTTTCTCACATGCCGATATTCGCCATGGAAGACTTCATTTTTCAAGAAACAAAAATCACTATTCATATGATTAAGCTGTAAAATCGATATCACGTCTTTGAGAAATGAAAGCGATGTGTTTGAGCCTGTTTGCAGACTAACAGTGTCCAGTACATAAATCAACACAGACGTCAAAACCCGTCTTATTGGGGAAACGGCCTTTTCTCTTTTCCACGCTACACCGAACGCCTTCCACCAAAGAACGCGTCCCGCCGCCGCCGCAGCCGCCGCGCTGAAGAGAGCCGGCGCCGCTTTGACCCTGAAAGCAGACGGGTTTCAGAGGAATGAAGTGTCAGACTCATACTTCCAGTGGCTTCTTTCTCCTGGTGTGGACGTGAGAGAGTGAAAGGGCCAGAGGAAGGTGCTAATGGCCGAAGCCCAGCGATCGTTTCACACCTCCAGCACTTGCCAAGCGACTTTTTAACAGCCTCTCACTTTCCTTTTGGACACACACACAAAAGCACAACTTTATATTTCTCACGCAGACCGAGATCCATAACTGCCATAGGTGAAGATTAACCATCACCCCGACTACCTGTGAGTCTTTACTCCACACACACACACACACACACACACACACACACACACACACACACACACACACACTCTCTCTACTGGCCAAACACACATGTAATTGTAAGGGTTCTCCAAACAAATGATGAATGTGCCTAAAAGGGTCCTTCCATTGTTCTACTGTCAAACTTGAAATAACAGGAGAACCCTTTTTGGTGTTATCTAGAACCCATTTCAAAAAGGTTCCATATAAAACCCTCTACAGCACATTTTACATCAGGACACAGAGGGCAATCCAAACTCGGCGTCTCTCAGTCTCACCGACTCAACCGAATCCAACCAGACTTAATTGTTCGTAGTCGTTCTGCTGAAAAACGACGGAGATTCCCTTAAAACGAAGAGCCGCCGCCCGTCGTCCCCCGCGGACACAGGGTCGCGTCCTTTAAACAAGCACATCTCCTCACCCCGGTGCTGGATAGGCCAGACTAATGCATCTCTTTATATAGACTGACTACATAATTCATGATCCACTATAACATTATTATCAGCTTTGTCATGTCAAAGCGAGGGGAGTTAAATATCTACTACAGCAGTCATTAGTTTAAAACTCATTTAGCTTCTCTTCTCCCTCTCTACATCGAGATATGATAAAGTCTTAATTAATAATTCAACCTAATTAAACACTCATATTTAAAGAGGACTGGAGCAGACGACTCCTACAAGCTATTAATTGTTTCTGGCAGAAGCACATTGGTATTCATATTTCTCACCGGGACGTCTTCGTTCGTCCGCTCCCACATTTCAGTTCAGGCAGACGCGATGTAGACTCCACGTCACCATTAATAAAGCCTCCCAAGCTAAATTTAATAATAAGGAGTCACCGTCGGGCTTCGGCTCATCAGCAGCCGTTAGGCGTCTCGACTTCTCCTCTAAGTGCACTTAAGGCTTTGGGAAAATAAAGGTATGATATTGTGACATTTACTTACGCTGAACACCAGATATGAGACAAACGTAATATAGCAGCGGCTCCGTACTTAGATTATACTAATCTACTCAAATATCAAAGCATGTTCCTCACCTAGGAAACCAAGCGTTACCCCCGTTCTAATATGACCATCGCCTGCAGAATGCGGTCGGTCACTTCGGGAGGTAAAATCATAGCTGAGCTTTCATAAAATTCAGATTACCACCATCATCAGACTGACTGTACGGTTATGGGGACGCTGTATTATCTCCTGCCTGCATTAGAGACTGTAGAACAATAAGGCCGCAGTGCCGTACGCAGCACCTCCACGGCTCATTGTCTAATGTATGCAGCAGGTAATGAGGTTCTAAATGCGTTTGAGGAAGCACTGGTTTAAAAGGATAAAGACATTACAGTAAGTTTACCTCGTGCAGTTTCAGCCACAACATTATGTCCCTGTTTCTCGTCTCACTGTCCATTCTATCAGCTCCTCTGATCACACAGGAGCGCTCGTGTCTCCAAAGTCGTCTCCTTACGAAGTTTACGGAGGCCTTTAGTCTAGTGCTCAACTTCCATTTGCACTAAATGAAGCTTAGAAGGAGCTCTTGTCCTCAGGTTATGGGTCCCTGTAGGATCTGTGTGTAGTGTGTACGACTCTACCGTCTGCTGTCCTCGTGTTTGTGAGACACTCTTCTACAGAAGAGCAGATGTAAATGAATAAATGTAAACAATTAGTATCATGCAAATGTGATCACGATAATTAGATCGCAGAGCTAGCTCGGGTGAACGTTTCCCTTAAATGAAGCGAGCGTGAGGAACAGATTGTGTGACGCTCTCAGGAGTCAAGATGAATCAAACTGCACCTAAACTCTCGCACACAATCACATCTTTCACACAAACACACACTTACACCCTCACACACATCCGGCCCAATATGGATCTTCGGTCTTTGGGCCGAATCCAAGAAAACAGGCTGCAACTGATGGAGGCTCTGCTGCTCCATCAGAGAGAGAGAGAGAGAGATAATGAGAGCCTGTAGCAGCCTAAGCTGTACGGACAAAAGTATTGGGACACTTGTTCATTAACTCTTTGGTCTGAAGTCATTTTTTCCTGCTGCTACATTTTGCTGTGATTGTATTTTTGGTGGGAGAAAAAGAGTCCTATTCTTTTGGCAGCACTTCATTTGCACATCTGTGTCAGTAATGGGTGCAGCTGAAAGTAGCTGAAAGTGTTCAACAGAAGGACGTCCACAAATATTTGGACATGTGGTGTATGTTCAGTGAGCCGCACAGAGCTGTAGGTCTAGTTGTCATTAAACCTGACTCGATATTGTGTTTATTGTTGAGGATTTTGTTTCTCTCCGAATAAAGGATGTTGTTTCTCCGTCAGGATGCTGTAAGTCTCTGCAAGCAGCCGACCCAGAAAAGAGAGCGTTTCCTGCAACTCGAGTAAACCGCAGCAACATCCTGAGAAAGCTGGACCCAGCAAACAGCAGCTGACCGAGACCATACAGCAAGTGAACCCTGAACGAGATGATGGAGGACAAAAACAACGGAAGAACACAAAGCGCTGGCATGTGTTAGCGAGTGTGCTTGGCATTTGGCAGGTATAGGCCATTAGTGACTAGTCAGGGCAGGCACAGCACTGTCCAGCTGTCAGAAAAACACACTGTGTGTGTGTGTGTGTGTGTGTGGTGTTTATGTGAACAGATTGTCCAGCTGTAACACCTGTCCATGCTCCCATCCTCAGTGACCGCTGGTGCCAGCTTCTCAATAATGAGCCGCCGTTTCCGCGTCCAAGTGTATTTTCATACATTATTCATCGTGTTTGCGTCGACCCCCCGTCTCGCAGTTGGCGGGTCCGTACAGTGGAACGGTGAGATCAGCGGTTCTGTTTTCCTATCGATCCCCGCGCGCCGGAGCTGCCCTACACGTCCCTTTCTTCAGTCTGTTTCATTTCACACCTCGGCCTGTTCGGCTTCCGGCAGAGCTGGAGCTCCTCCAGGCAGGCTTTCGGGTCTGACTTATCCGCGTTGACGGGACGGATGGACTGGACGTACCGGTCAGGACTGGCTGCTGTAGTCTAACACTTACTCTCGATCTGTTTTCCGTCTCTTTCAGTTCCGTTTATATGTTCAGATAAAATCTAAAGACTCTTACATCAAAGTTCAAACCTTAAGATTGATATTTCAGCATCATGATCACGATTAGAGACTGTGTTGATTTATTGATTTATTATTTAAATACCTGACCTCATAAAGCGGCCAGTGAGTGGAATAGCAGGGTGTTTCTAATAAAATGGCCAGTGACAACAAGGTATGTGTTTCTAAGTGAAATGGCTAGTAATTGTCAGGTCTCTCTCTTTTCTCTCTCTCTCTCTCTTTTTTCTCTCTCTCTCTCTCTGTCTCTCTCTCTCTTCTCTCTCTCTGTCTCTCTTTTCTCTCTCTCTCTCTCTCTTCTCTCTCTCTCTTCTCTCTCTCTGTCTCTCTCTCTCTTTTCTCTCTCTCTCTCTCTTTTCTCTCTCTTTTCACTCTCTCTCTCTCTCTCTCTCTCTCTCTCTCTCTCTCTCTCTCTCGTCTTTCGAAACTTCCCTTCTATATTTATTTCGAGCTCGGTGACGAAACACACAGATGCCAGTTTCGGTGTGTTTCCATTGTTTCAGTTATCAGTTGTGTCTCGCAGCCCTGCAGCCTGAACAACAGCGAGTCGTCCACCGTGGACGCCGGAAGAAATCACTCATTCCAAGAGCAAAGCAAATCCTAACCCCATTATTCATTTTCCCCTTTATGACATTTCAGCAGATTCATAAACATTTCATAGGCAGTACTGACATCTGACAGAAAGATAAATGTGTTGTATATGGAATGTTATAATAATTTCTCATTTGCATCGAGGGAGGAATATTAAGCATGTTAACCCCACACTGAACTAAAAGTGTGATTCCACCGCTCGGGGGAGGGGGCGAGGGGGCCGAGGGGGCCGAGGGGGGCTGGAGAAACGTAAGACGGCAGGCTTTATGATTTTTAATGGAGCAGATGTTATGCAAATGTACAAGAATCATCAGTTGGTGGAAGGCAGGAGGGTGTGATTGACGTTGGCATTGTGTTGGGTGAAGGGCATTTATTATGATTTCAGACGCTTTTAACTGGGCGATCTTTGGAACTACATTAGGCCGCATAAGTAGCGCACAGGTCGTAGATGGCTGTGGATTTTAATGGCATATTTCTCAGCGCTGGACCTGCGCGGTAGGAAATGGAGTTAATGTGTTTTAATTTGAGAGGCTTCGTGATGGGTTTGATGACTTACGTGACGAGTTTGAATTCCGCATCGAGACTGAAACACTCAGGCGCGCCATCTGGAGAAGCACTCAACGTGGGCAGGTCTCTGCCAGCATGTGGATTTAAAAATCTTCAGAAGTTCGTAGATGGAAATGTTATTTTCCCTCTGTTGTTTGGAAAACTTTGCTCCGAGTTCTGCCTCCATGTGCTGATTGGCTGCAATCAATCAATCAATCAATCAATCAATCAATCAATCAATCAATCAATCTTCATTTTAACACAGAATGCATTGAAGGCATTGGAAATGAGGTATTAACTTCATGAAAAAGTATTGCAGGACCAATAAAGGCTTTAATTCTAAAACATATCAAACTCACAAAAGAATAAAAAAGAAATAACAAAAAATAAGTAAAATAATAAAGAATTAATTCAAAAATACAGTAACGATAAAGTAAACAGTCTATAAAACTAAACTAATGTAATGATAAAACAAAAAGCTGAGAGAGTCAAAGTTTAAATGGTCGAGCGACACCAGTGATGAGTTTTGGAGAGGAAATGGATTTGGGTGACATGATTGGGGTCATGATCACATTTTAATGTCCAAATATTTATGGACAACCCTTTGAAACAGTGAAACAGTGGAGTTGGGGAGTTGGGGTCCTTGAGGTGGGGTGGTGAACATCCAACACCCTGACCTCACTAATGCTCATCAATGAATGCAATCAAATCCTCACAGCAATGTTCCAAATCCAAGTAGAAATTCTCCCCTGGACAGAAGGGAGAGTTACTCCAGTAAAAGCAGGACACACTCTTTTGAAGACCCTCGTAGAGGCTCGGTTTTAAAGGATCCATAAGACCCCTTATTCATACGTGGCATTAAGAACACACTGTGAACCCGTAGCTTTTACGCGGCCCAGTAAGTCCTGGAGATGTGATGGGGGGTGACGTGTGTGAATGTGTTGTGATCCATTTTGTCGTTTTCCACCTTCCACCCGACCTTGACTCTGACCCTCAGGTCACGCCTGAGAGCACGTATCGCCTCGACACGCAAGCCAGAAAGGTCAATAACTGCCTGCAGGTCAGCAGTGTGAAGCTGTATAAAGCCTAAAGACATTCCTGAACATCTGACCAAAATCAACCTTCAACATCAGCAGAAGAGAGTCGGGGGTTAAACCACAGCGAGGAGAGAATGAGGGCGAGGACGAAGAAAGACAGGAAGAAGCTTCGCACCAGTCAGTAGGCGTA
>CM067512.1:409796-422296 GCA_034509495.1 Acestrorhynchus altus | reverse complement strand
CTGTCCCCTGAGGGAACGTCCAATTTATCATAATCAGTTTACATTCTGATGTCACGTGACTCTGTGGCGTCAGAGTCGATTATGAAAGACTGGTGTGAAACGTTTGAAAGGTGATTGAGAAAGTACTCAGGGACGCTGTGTTTTTGAGAACTTTCCCAGTTAAAACGAGGGGTAAAGGAGCAGTGACTTCAGTGATGCAGAGAGCTGAACAGAACGGTTCTGACACACTTTGATGTCCGCTTTGTTTGTATTTATTTGGCTCTTGATGTCGTCCAACATTGCTTTCATCTCTTTCAGGATCTCGCTGTTTGTCCTTGAAAGCTTTTTGGTGTACAACCTAAATAGTAGGTCATTCTCGTCGGCAGAAAGGGAAAAAACCCTTACTTTTCATTCTGGTTTTCTGGGGTACAAGTGTGTGTGTGTGTGTGTGTGTGTGTGTGTGTGTGTGTGTGTGTGTGTGTGTGTGTGTGTCTGCGTGCGTGTGTGTGTGTTAGAAGAGGACATTAGCGTGCCTCGTAGCACTAAGTGGAATGTCAGATTGAACCATCTCTGGAATGCAGGATGACATCTCACGTTCAGACACCGTCCCAGTTCATGCAAATAAACTCATGAATATTTAAAAGTGATGCAAATGAGAACGCATGACAAACAGGGCTTTTTGCTGGAATTTTAAATATGTGTAGTAGTGCAAATGAGTTAACTTTCCCCTCTCTCTCTCTCTCTCTCTCTCTCTCTCTCTCTCTCACTCTCTCTCTCACTCTCTCTCTCACTCTCTCTCTCTCTCTCTCACTCTCTCTCACTCTCTCTCCACACTCTCTCTCTCTCTCTCTCCTCTCTCTCTCTCTCTCTCTCTCTCTCTCTGTCTCTCTCTCTCTCTCTCTCTGTCCCTCTTTGAATATTCACAGTGAGTCTATATTCCTCCATGTCCTCCCAGGTCAGACAAGCTTTTACACAACTTCTTCTCTATCTATCCTATCTATCTATCTATCTATCTATCTATCTATCCTATCTATCTATCTATCTATCTATCTATCTGTCTGTCTGTCTGTCTGTCTGTTTGTCGGTCTGTCTGTCGGTGGGTCTGTCTGTCGGTCTGTCTGTCTGTCTGTCTGTCTGTCTGTTGGTCGGTCAGTCAGTCTGTCTGTCTATCGGTCGCTCTATCTGTCTGTCTGTCTGTCTGTCTGTTGGTCGGTCAGTCAGTCTGTCTGTCTATCGGTCGGTCTATCTGTCTGTCTGTCTGTCTGTCTGTTGGTCGGTCAGTCTGTCTGTCTGTCTGTCTGTCTGTCTGTTGGTTGGTCTGTCTGTCGCTCTGTCTGTCTGTCTGTTGGTCAGTCAGTCAGTCTGTTGGTCTGTCTGTCTGTTTGTCTGTCTGTCTGTCGCTCTGTCTGTCTGTCTGTCTGTTGGTCTGTCTGTCTGACGGTCAGTCGGCCTGTCTGTCTGTCTGTCGGTCTGTCTGTTGGTCGGTCAGTCAGTCTGTCTGTCTGTCTGTCGGTCTGTCTGTCTGTGGCCTGTCTGTCTGTCTGTCGGTCTGTCTGTTGGTGGGGTCCGATGGGTCTCAAATACTTGACCACCAATGCATGTGCCGCTCTGTCTGTCTGTCTGTCTGTCTGTACAGGTAAGAGAAGGTGAATAAGATGAAAGGAAGGAAACAATGCTGTATTTTTTACTCAGTCTTCCAGGCCAGAACACTGTGAGTCACCTTGAGAGGTTGGGGGTGGAGGTGGGTGGAGTGTGTCGGGGGTTCTTTCTCTTTTTTCCACCGTGTCTCTCTGGCCTACTTCCCCGCATGGTCTTATGAAGCGTGACGCTTCATTACCGCCACATCTCAGCTCACAGGAAACGCTCAGGTTTGACCCACATGATCAAGGTCACCATGACTACAAAGTCTCGCCCTTTCCAACGAAAGATCTTCGCTTTCCTGCCACAAGGCTGTTAAACTTTCTGCAGAGTGGGATTTACACGAGTCCAGAAGCCTAAACAAGGACAAAAGACCGAAAACGTGCACACTGTAAAATACCGCTGTTAATTCAGTCAGTGTATTTCATTTCATATCTAATATTATATTTACAGGGTGAGACAAAAGTAACAGGACGGCCTTTCATTTCAGAAAAAAGGGGAGATGACATATCTGAAGATCTTGAAAGCCACCGTAATAGATCAAGGGTGAGCTTTTCCGATGGGAAGACGGTCATGCAGCACATCGGGACCAGAATCGTCTCAGAAATGGATTTGCAGTATCTCTTGTGGTTGTGGTGAAGTAATAACTGGGAACGTTGCCTGTGATGACCAGTGATTCAGTGTGTCCTGAAGGTGCAGATGAACCATCAGCAGATTCTCTGCAGTGCTGAAGGAGGTGTTTTTGAGGATTTTCTCAGTGGTGGATTTGTTTGAGATGACCCTAGAGATCGAGTGGTGTGAGTTCAGGTCTGGGCGGCCATTCCAAAGGTCCACGACGGTCAATCCAATGACCAGGGAATTGAATATCTAGCCACTGATGAACAGCTGCTCTGTAGTGTGGTGGAGCCCCATCCTGTGGGACATAACAGGGAGATCCTGATGATGTTGGTCATTGTCTGAGAGTTTCTGCTGCCACTGATTGGTGTGAAGAATCCATACAGGAGATGACTGGCTGACACCACATTCTGCTGCCAGACATCACGTGCTCCGTTCAGCAATGGCTGCCAAAACCACTGCTGAGGTTTCTTTGTCGGTAGCAAAAGGCAACCACAGTCTTCAGACAACCACTATGTGTCATGTCATATATAGTCCTGGTTTCTCGGAATTTGTCTGAGGGATGTAACAGTGTTGTGTGAAATTGGTGGGCTTTCCACGGATATCACAATCACCTCAATCCTCTCTTCCTTCATCAAATCTGATTGCGGCAATCAATGTCAATACTGGTCTTCTTTGAAATGCTACATGACCATGATCATGACCATCTTCCAAAATGAAAAACTGGGAAATGTGTTTTGCATGCCAACAACAATAATATTAAACAGTTAGATATTAAAATACCGCAGAACGTGAGTGTAAACCAGGTAAAGACCCTAAAAGGAACATTGGACTGAAAGTCTCAGGTACCCAAATCTAAACCATATGAAGAAATGAAACACTGTCTCCTACAGCCTGTGAACGGGGACATCTCGTTAACTTTCCTGAAATTCCTTCATTACGCTGACGTGACGCCATTTTCTCGGCACCTCTGGACATCTAGCGCCACCCGATCCCGCTCTCTGCTCTGGAGTTGGGAGGTTTTTGTAGACACTGAAGTGTCCTGGAATGTGTTTAGTGTCTAGCGTGGTGCGGTATGGTTTCAGTGAGACTGTGGAATGTGTTTAATGTGATTGTATTTCAGGAGAAATGCAAGGTGACTGATTACGTTATGCTTATCACACAGGCAGGTGTCAGTGTCACATTCACAACCATCTGCAGGGGAAGTGATCAGAGCAGAGGCTACAGTGTCACTGAAACGGAACTCGATATTCCACGTTGTGTGTGTGTGTGTGTGTGTGCGTGTGCGTGTGTGTGTGTGCTGGATCTCTGTCTCTCTGCAGTTGTAATGGGCTGAATGCTGTCTTCTGTAAGACCTCAGAAGCACAGAGATCAATATGTGTGAATATAAGTGTGTTGGAGTTTTGTGTGAATGCAGAAGTCTGTTCTGCAGCTCCACTTCTGGCACTGTGCTTCTGCCTGAGTGTCGACCGCCCGGAGAGATGGAGGAATGAAATTACTATTCCAAAATAAATCGATGCACGGTACCCTCTCAATGCTCCCGAGATAAACACGGATGAATATGCAGTGAAAAGTGTCATCACATAAAAACACTCACCATGTAAAAATCAAACATCTTAATCCAGGGAGTCTCTCTCTCTCTCTCTCTGTCTCTCTCACTCTCTCTCTCTCTCGCTCTCTTTCTCTCTCTCTCTCTCTCTCTCTCTCTCACGCTCTCACGCTCTCACTCTCTCTCTCTCTCTCTCTCTGTCTCTCTCTCTCTCTGTCTCTCTCTCTCTCTCTCTGTCTCTCTCTGTCTCTCTCTCTCTCTCTCTGTCTCTCTCTCTCTCTCTCTCTCTATCACTCTCAGTTCCACTCAGTGAGATTCTGAAGGACAAAAGTACAATAAGGTTCGAGGTCTAAAAACCAGACTTTCAGGGATTGAAAATGATGGCTGCTGTCTGAGGTTCCATCCTATTGGCTGAACATTGAGACTCCAGGTGGACAGGATGATCTGGGTGGTGCTGTCTCAGTAGAGCATCTCATATTCAATTTATTAATAACCTTTATTTATAAGTGCTCAGAGATCCGGATACGAGTCTGTTTTGAGTGACGGTGGCAGAAAAATCCCTTTTTGGGAGGAAGGAACCTTTATAGGAACCAAGAGTCAAAAGGAGAACTGGTGAGAAAGAGTGAGATAATGAAGAAGTGGAGGTGACGTGCAAGCAGACTGCGAGAAACGACAGGTTTGATTTCCAGGGAGAATTTTCTTTGTGATGTTTCCAGATGTTTCCTCATCAGCTGTTCATCTCTGTACTCCAGTGTGATGCTCTCAGGGGACTGGTCTGAGGAGACCTACTACCCCCCGGGACCTGGCCTGGGTCCAGACTCAAACCCCCGGTCAAACGAACAAAACAAAGGGGGAAGGTGAAACAAAACCACAGGGGTCCGCCCCGAGCCCGCTGGACTGGAACGAGCCCAGGCATCAGCTTCGTTAGTATTAATAATAATAATTAATTAATTAATAATAATGATGATTGAAATCTTAATTATTCTGAACATCAAATCAACATATGAAGAGTGAGATTTGATTGGCAGAGGGAGGAACAGGGAGGCAGCTGCGATGACAGTGGGCAGCTGTGGGCTGGATGTTCATACTGGTGTCAGTACTGGTTGTGTTGCTGGAGCTGACAGGAGGCCAGAGCTAAATTACACCGTAATCAAGCTTCAGATAGCTGGACCTCCTGTTTATATGTGTGTGTGTGTGTGTGTGTGTGTGTGTGTGTGTGTGTGAGAGAGAGAGAGAGAGAGAGAGAGAGAGAGAGTCTGTCTAGAGAGCTTTGGTGGCCTTGAGTGATTGAGGGAGCGTTGTTGAATTATCTCCAAAACAATAAATCATACACTGAGAGGCCTCCACTCACTATGCTCTACCCCCACCTCTCTCTCCTTCTCTCTCTTTGTCTCTCTCTCTCTTTGTCTCTCTCTCTCCCTGTCTCTGTCTCTCTCTCTCTCTTTGTCTCTCTCTCTCTCCCTGTCTCTGTCTCTCTGTCTCTCTCTCGCTCTCTCTCTTTGTCTCTCTCTCTCTCTCTGTCTCTCTCTCTCTTTGTCTCTCTCTCTCTCCCTGTCTCTGTCTTTCTGTCTCTCTCTCCCTCTCTCTCTCTCTCTCTCTCGCTCTCTCTCTCTCTCTCTCTCTCTCTCTACTAAACCTTTCACTTTGAAATCAGAAGTGCGGATCAGTAAAATTACTTTTTCTTTTTTATTTTTTTTTCTTTCATTTATTTTCCAGCAGATAATTTTTGTAGGGAGGCTGAAAATAAATCAAACCCGGATTGAAGCTGATGCATCTTATATTACTCTGAAATATAAATGGGTAAATTTGCGCAGAGGGAAAAAGGCAACCTATTTCTGCCCAGATTACTTATGCAGTCTGGATTTCCAGGAATAAAGGTATTTTTGTTTATTTATTTTCCTGTTTATTTATTTTTAGCCCTTTGTTGATTACTGGCCCAGCGACTTTTCAGGGTATGAATAGTTCATGCCTTAACGTGGCCTCGAGGAATCAGAAGAGATTCATTTTGATTCACTTTAACGAGCTGGTCGAGCTGAGCTGATTCACCGGAGCGGCTCGTACGTGTTGGATAATGATTCATACAGAACTGTCACGCCGGAGTGACCAGGCCGATGGTCAGGCTGCAGTGGCGGTGTTTTGAAGTGTGCTGTGTGAGCCAGTGTTTGTGAGTGTCAGTAAGGGTGTCTGTCAGTAATGACCTATTTTCAGAATGTGTGTGTGTGTGTGTGTGTGTGTGTGTGTGTGTGTGCAGGAGGGACCACTGGAGTGTGTGCTCATCAGAATGAACAGAAAGAAATTGCTAAACAGATGTGAATATAGATACCAGTAGGGGGCGCTCTGCTCACTTTACTTATCGTATAGCTTCCCAATTTGGATCCACTCTACGTCCAGATCCACGGCGCTGTGTCATCTTCATCAGAATACCGTACCGACCCCTCCTGTCCTCCCTGCGCTCCTTCATTCTGCTGCTCTCGATCTCACAGCCTCAGTGAAGACACTGGCAGAGCTAACTAACCTACGGATCCAAATGAGTGTCAGGTTGTCGTTTTCCAGGAACGTTTACGTGGTTGCTTCACCTTGTAGATGTAAAGTCAGAGACAGAAGCTCATCTGTTTCTGCACAGTTTGTGTTGGTCGTCCTCTAGTCCTTCATCAGTGCTCACAGGACGCTGCCCACAGGACGCTGTCGGCTGGACGTTTCTGTTATCGTGGACTTGTGGTGGTCCTGTGGGGTCCTGATCATTGAAGATCAGGGTGAAAGGAGGAGAATAAAGTCTGCAGAGAAACAGATGATCTACTGTCTGGAATATAGAACCACAAAGAGCTCCTGTGTGATCAGAGTGGACAGGGAGAGGAGAAAGAAGGTAGTCATAATCTTATGGCTGGTTGGTGAATATAGAGGCTGTGTTTGTGGGTGTACAAATCACATTTGGCCCTCTGGTCTTATGAAATGGTATTGAACATATTGATATTGGCATCTACAGTATTTATAGTCTACAGGCCGTAACGGTGCCTCTGAGGAGCTTATTAAAATATATATCCTTATTAGAGAATAAAGAGAACCAGAGTGAGAGAGACAGTATGAAAGAGATGCCTCAGCAGGTCAGCATCATTCAACAGTGAATCAGTGAGTGTCCAGACAGTCCAGTCATCTCTCAGACTCACCACACCTCTCACTCCTGTCACACCTCTTAACCCCTTCAAACCCAGACAGTATCTCACGAAGGAGCTGCTGGCTCAGCTGAAAGCATCTCTCAACATCATTACAATCATTTTTCTTCTATACATGTGTTGCATCACACGTCCAGAAGGTCTGGTGTGATGGTGTGGGTGCAGTTTCATACGATGTCAGATCACCTCTGATCTTCATCACAGACACTTTAACTGACCAACGTTACGTTAATGAGGTTCTGCAAACAGTGGTTCTACCTTTTCTGAACACACACTTCGGTGCTCTATTCCAACAGGATGACGCTCGTCCACACACTGCTGCCGTCTCAAGATCTCGTCTTGAAGACACAGATACTACGCCGTGGTCGGTCTCATCTCCACACCTGTCCCTGATTGAAAATGTGTGGACGCTATTGGACGCTCTATCAACACTCCACCCCTACCACACCATCTGCAGAACTGAGTGAGAACATTCAAGCTGCATGGGATGGATCATCACAGGACACCATTAGGAACCTCTACACCTCCATGCAGAGACGTCTGGTGTGTTGCGTTAAACCCGACGCCGTACTGAGAGACACCACTTCTGTATGAGTAGATCAATAAATATTGATCAGATCAGACTACAGTTATCATCAGTTATTGATCCTGATCACCTTCATCTTCCTTCTAGAACTGCAGTCCCACACGTCCTTTTTGTCCAGTACATAATGTTGCTGTAAGAAATCTCTTGATGTAACAAATGCAACAAGCTCATCAAGAAGTCTGCTTAACAAATTTCCCCAAACTTAAACGCTGCCCTCAGCATAATATGGCTTAATAGCAATTTCCTGATACTGGCTTAACGAAGGGCTTTTGAGGTTGATGAGATTCTTGCACACACAATTACTCAATGTTCTTCAGTTCATTTCTCTTATTCCCCATTGTGACCCACACACACACACACACACACACACAATCACTCACATATACACGTCCTAAGGGCCAATTACGTCTGTCATTGTGTACAGATGTTTTTCCTCCTTGATCTTGCCATCAGATGTGGACTCGGAGAGGCCTGTCGATCTCTTTCCAGGCAGGAAAAAGGAAAAACATGCAGCGAAGGGTAGAAGGAGAGACCCTCGAGATGCTAGAGGGACCTGATGAGAGCCAGTGGGTCATTAAACACAGCCCTCAGCGTAATGAGCGCCCACATTCACTGAACAAGAGGGTCATTAGCAGGGTGCTCTA
Source organism: Acestrorhynchus altus (assembly GCA_034509495.1). Taxonomy (NCBI): domain Eukaryota; kingdom Metazoa; phylum Chordata; class Actinopteri; order Characiformes; family Acestrorhynchidae; genus Acestrorhynchus; species Acestrorhynchus altus. The sequence continues at coordinate 414,115 of CM067512.1, read as the reverse complement.
AAGAAGCATTCACTCCATCTCGCTTTCTTTCTCTCGCTCACAAGTGCATTCGCGCAATGCGTACACAAGAGCAAACACGTGCACGGGTTTAATGGAAAGTTAAGGCTCGTATAACACTGCGACACATTCAATGTCAATGCGGGTGTGACTCTGGAATGATCTAATAACATCATTACCACCTCACATTTTCCATAAACCTCATCTTACAACGTACAGTCGATGGTAATCCACGTCTTTAAGCAATAAACTCTAAAAAGGCGAACTAATCTTACCTTCCAGGCAAGTAATAATGATAATAATAATAATAATAATAATAATAATAATAATAATAATAATAATTCCGTTTGGTCTATTAGGTTTGGGCATTGGTGTAGAATTAGGGCGGATAATTATATACATGAGCAAGTATGAACACACACACACACACACACACACACACACACACACACGCACAGGGGACGTGCTTGCTCAGGTGAGAGACGCCGTTTCAGCTGCACCTGTTCCCCAGGTGGCCCCTGGCACTCAGAAACTCAGGTGTGTGTGATCTAAGATGGCTGGCAGGGGTGTATGCTCTAATAACTCTCCCTCTCCCTCCAAAACACACCGAGGACCCTCATCCGTCTCCGCACGGACACATCCGTCTCACGGTAGCGGACACATCTGTCTAGTTCCGCCTTTTCACCCAGTGCTGCTGCATAACCACAGCTTTCAGTGTTTTCCCACGGCAGCCCGCCGTTCTCAGCACTCGGCACTGATTCTGCCGTATTTGGAACGGGATAAAACACAAAACTGGCGATACGAGATACAATGTACAGACAACGGTATTGCTCAGTCATTGTTTCTAGACTCACTGTCTCTACTGTCCAGGGATGACTTTCTATTAGAAGCACTGCTGTGCAGATTTGATTGCATTCACCAACTAAATGTCAAGGGATGTGAGTGAGGTCACAGTGTTGGATGATCACCACCCCACTTTATACCCCTCTAGGTCACGCCTGGCTTTAGACGTGGTGCCAGTAGGGTCAGGTTTGTTTATGTGCACCAGATAGTCCTATTCTATTGGCAGTATGAGGTTATTTCATTGGTCTGTTCTTTAACAAGAACATAACAAGATTAATGTGAAGATTCTTCTTCAGTTACAAATGAGCTACTAAACAGTCTGATTTGGATTCTTTAATGACTCCACGCAGTTCGAGAAAGGCCTGCCGCTGGTACGGGACTAAGTACGGGGATGTACGATGCCATGCTGTAAAGGGTTTTTCCTGAATATGATTAGATATGTGAACAGATTTTCATTACACAGGTTTGAACAGTCAGAAAAGCAGTGTGTCACACAGCCCTGCTATTAGTTCCTTTCAAACACACCCTCCCGTCTACACTCGACTCCAGACAGCGAGGCAGGCACCCGACTTGCCGGCAGGAAGGAGCTATCAGGGGTTTTGGGGAGCTTTGCAGAACCGGCTCAAAACAAGCTTAGTAACATTGTTGAACATCAGCAGTGCCAGTCGGAGCGGGTAAAACACAGGCCTGGGTGTTGTTCACTGCCATTGGAGTGCGAGAGGGGAGCTAAAGCAGCGTCTGTCACAGAGAAGCCAGAGGCAACAAGGGGAACAAACCTAAAGACCAGGCTGAGCAGCGATCACCTCGTCTCTCTGTGTCCGTGTGGCTGTTTGGGTCTCTGTGAAGCAGGTAGAGAAGAAACACTGAGAGGAACAGGCCCTTTCTCCCAAAAGCAGTCAGCCATCAATCAAGACATTGACCTTCACTGTATCTACACTGATGGATGTTAAAAAACTAAACACATCTAACTGAAGAAACATCTTTAAACATCATTAACAGAAGTGTCATTTGATTGTGAGGATACAGTTAGGACACGCCCACATTTATTACAAAAATGTCTAAAATTTGAATCAGGAGCCAATGATCAGACCATCGTTAGAGAGGACATTGGAGGACACTGTCTTATTTAAACCTCGCCATTGAACATGCAGACAAAGAGCAGGACTTCTGGAACAATGCTTTGGACAGATGAATCCAAAGATGATTTATTTAGACACAGTAACAGAAGACATGTTCAGAACCTCATAGCAGCTGTGAACATGGTGGTGGGAGTGTGATGGTTTGGAGCTGCTCTGCTGCAGCAGGGTGTGGAGATCTCTCCATCATAGAAACCACTATGAGATCTTTATTGTATCAGAGGGGGCTTGAGGAGAATGGAAGAGATGTCAGAGAAGGTAGACGGTTATAGGAACATCTGTGTTTAGTTAGAATGTGCTGTAGAGAGTTTTATATAGAACCTTCTCAAAGTAGTTCGGTAAAACACCTAAAAGGGTGCTAATATTTTACAAGATCAAAACAATAGAAACATTTGTGGTACCAAATAGAACCCTTTTGAAAAAGGGTTCTCCCACTACAGCACAGTCTGAAGAACCCTTCGATGATGCATAGAACCCCCCTTTATTCATTCAAAGGGTTCTTTGAGTGTTCATGGTTCCATTTTCTTTACCAAAGAACCCCTGAAGAACCTTCATTCCCACACCTGCCATCTGTCAGCAATGGGTTCAGCTTAAAGTAGTGCAACGCATTCATGAGAAGGGGTGTCTGCAAACTTTTGGACACAGAGAAGATGTCAGAGTGTAGTTGATTAGATGAGATTTGCGCTGAGGGGCAAAATGTGCAAACTGTGAGCGTTCACCAGTCCGTCCTCCGCCGAAGACGAGTCCGTCATGATCTGATGATCTGAAGGGGACGGGGTTCCAGCTCGGGCCCGGTGCAGGAATCCCCCCAGTGCCGGCAGGCTTCTCCTTTCCCCTCCGTCTGCCTGGAATTACACGGGATGTGTTGTGTTAACATGCGGGGGCACTGCCTTTCTGACTCGGAGCATCGTGTTCGTGATTCTCTTCACGTCTGCCGCTCGCTAATGAAAGAGTTTGTTTTTGGCTCCAGATAACAGGCTGTGTCACTCGTCTCCAAACCTCCGTTGGAAACGTTGGCGCTTTCATCCACAACATGAAACAAAAACCCTAAAATGAGGAGACGTCCGCTAGCTTGAGGAGATGAGCTAATTTGGTATTTCTTTTCATGTCAACTCAAGTGTACATGTGCTCGGAGATGAAAGCCCTACAATATTAGGAGTGTCGGTTTCGAGCGATCACAGAGATAATATCTCAAGCAAATAATCAGACAAAGCAACGGCAATCACGGCTCAGTCAATCTTATTGGAACCAGCCGGAGAAAAGTGCTGGCGGTTAGTCGGTTCTGCTGCTGATTAAGAACTGACCCGCTTTCCAAGGTGGAGGAGGTTGAATCCACACAGTCAGATTGCGGTGTTGGACTGACGGAGTTGCTTGTCTAAAGTCTGCAGTCGTTCATAGTGTGAGGGACGTCTCGGAGTAGAAGGTCTGCTTGGCAATCCATCACCTTCTTCTTATAAAGCGACCGAGCAGCGAAATCAGATCCGTCCTGGATCTAAACACGTTTCGGTCGATTTGCTGAGGAGTGTTCTGTCCCACCGTACTGTGAAACAGGGGCGTCGCCTGGCCTGAGCTTCCAGGGGCTACAGTCACCCCCCCCCACCCATATATTAAATTTTAGAGGACATTAAGAAGGGAGGGGCTGTTTGCTCTGTATCTTTGCTCGCACAGTGTTCAAATTTCAAAATAAAAGTCCAGAGAAGTGATATTACTGATGAATACATAAATAATAAAAACATAAAAGTCCTTCAGGTTGTTTTTATCCCAACAGGATTCTGATTTTAGTCCTTAAAAGCAACAAAAATAAACGTCAAATTCACATAAACATTTACATTCTGTTAGATTTTGCGTTGCTTGATAAGGTCGTCAGCTCACGGACGGTCCCTGCTGGTCCAACCTCGGACCACAAGAATATTGTCCTGAGTTTAAAAATGAACTTAGAACTTAGAAAATAAACAAAGACAAATATTACTGATAAGAAGTGAGAACGAATGACGTGACATAAAACATTTTTCTTACCTTTGATGCTTAATTAAATTAATTCACAGCAGAAATATAAATGAAGATATTTCATTTATAGAATTAATGCTCTGATTAACTGAAAAGACTGAGCAGAACATGGACCAGCGGCCAATCATCTGCTGCACTCTTGCTTTCTGGGATGTTTAATAAAAAGTGGTCTGGCGTGTCTGACGTCTCCTATGAATGCGTTTTAAATGGGGTCTCAGAGTTAAGACCACCCAGGCTTTAAGAATCTGGCCATGTGTGTGTGTGTGTGTGTGTGTGTGTGTGCTGGTGCAGCCCGTACCTGTTGCTGGAACGTTGTGATTGCAGTGTAATGAGCGA
>CM067512.1:394796-402296 GCA_034509495.1 Acestrorhynchus altus | reverse complement strand
AGGCTCTTTATTAATAATAGAAATTATATTTATATTTCATAAAAACTCTCCTCTAATACACAAACAATCTCTGTTCATGTTGATCCATCACTGCTATCACCAGGGGCCTCGTGTGGCCTGGGCATCCGGGACCCCTACAAACAATCTGACCACAATCTGACCATGATCTGAAAGTGAAACGGTCAAACAAAGCCCACTGCCCGGATTATCACTAAAAGAGTCCTGTGGAACTGTAGATCTGTACTGGTCCCAGTTTCCCAAACCATCTAAACCAACAGCTCGAGAGTGAGAGAGAGAGAGAGAGAGAGAGAGAGAGAGAGAGCAGTCAGTGTAATGCTCGCTCAACCACCTAGGAGTCATCTTTGTGTGGGGAAGCTTTCAGGAAGCCCATCCCTGTCTGATTATTTTTAGGAACATTAATAATGATCATTATTAATAAGGTTCTAATGGGAGACAGGCAGGATTGGTCATTTGTCTTCCTCAGGTAAGAGGAGGGTTAATGTGAGAGTGGCCTCGCTGTGCTGTGATTTCAGGCTCGTCCACTCTCTCCTACAGCTTTAATGAGTTAACCACGGGTGCCGCCATGCTAATGAGCGTGCACTTGACTCGTCTAATCAGACACGCTCAGCCGCTAATGGAGCGTGAGGCCGGAACAGGCGCCTCCACCGCAGAGAGAGCGACAGTACTGATTCAGGAGGCCTGAAGTAGCCTCAGTAGTGTCCACTGATGCAATGCGCTGAAAGTCTGTGTTACGGTTAATATTGTATGGATGTGGTGAACTCACGAAAGCGGAGTGCGAGGGGTGTGATGATGCGGGGCTGTGGTGTCGGGACGCAGGTAGAGAGCGAGGAAGGTTAGTCATGTTCCTCTGAATGCAGGCCTCAGGAAACAGGGGTGACTTTTCTAATAACACTGTAATATTACCTTCTTCATCCTAAGGTGCTTTTGTCCATTACTACCTCTCCGTTCCTGTGTGTGTGTGTGTGTGTGTGTGTGTGTGTGCGCGTGTGTGTGTGTGTGTGTGTGTGTCTTCTCTGCCTAAGAAAGGGTTGGAGAAGTGAGACAGAGAGAGGATGTGACCTATTTACTGTTTCAGTTCTGAGTATCAGCAGGTACGAAAGCAGAGAAAAAATATATTTAAATGACATTAAAATTAATAAAATAAACAACAACAACAACAACAACAACATTGTGGTTCAAAAAGTAATCAAAGCATCTCAGCTTCTAGATGTATTCTAGATCACCCCAGCTTTTAACACGATAAATATTCATATACACACTATACTGTGTGTGTGTGTGTGTGTGTGTGTGTGTGTGTGTGTGTGTGTGTGTGTGTGTGTGTGTGATCAGTTATTGTTCACGGCTGTTGCAAACCTGACTCATGCAGATTTCTGCACTAAAAGCCCTTCAAGCATCAAGTTCAGCTCGGCTTGACCCATCATCCCTCAGCATGCAGGAAGACCAGCATCCAGACTCTCTTCTGTTCTGGAACAGTGGTGGAACCATCTTCTCCTGGGGGTCCAAACAGAGTCCCCTCACTGTCTTCAAACGCAGACTGAAGATTCTGAACTCATTAAAGGATTATAATTGAATGTTTTGGTAACGTTTGTGTTTGGCAGAAGATTGACAATCTCTGGCTTCTAATCTCCATAAACTAATTAAGGATATTTTCCGAGTGAACGGCAAAGCACTGTTGTGGTCTCTCTGGATAAGTGAACGTAAATGGAAATGTACACAGTCGACATCACCCCCAACCTCCACCTCCAACCTCCACCCTCAACCTCCACCTCCTGTCCCCCATCACTGCTTTGCTGGTTCCCCTCATTCAACAGTGCACCTCAAAGAAGTCGTTCTCTACCAAAACAGATGGTGGCAGAAAAACAATCAACTTTAATGTCAGTCGCCCACACAGATACAGAAGAAGCAGTCTTAGTTAGTGTGCTACGAGTGAAGACACCACTTCGGTTTGCTTTAAATCACAGCGACGGAAGAAAACGACTTCTATACATTTGAAATGTGAATAAAATTGTCATCTGTAATATGATTGTGTTGTTGTTTTTGAGGTGTATTACCGTTTAAAATCCACTCATTTCACAGCTCAGTCTCAGATCTGTTTGATCAGTTTGGGAAAACAAACACAGCTGATCATGCAGGTCTTTGTGATGTAATCCTACACGGCGTCACTAACTGTGTAGGTAAATGAGTGAGTGACCAACACTGAGATCCACAGCGTGTCTGTGAACAACGGTCTCAGTCTGGTCATCTCCATCAAACTTTTCTGGCTCCGCGACTGTGCAGAACATCAGCTGCTAATGATCAGACCATCGTTAGAGAGGAGCCTGTCTTCTTTAAACCTCAGTTTGGTTTGCTCTTGATTGTTGAAGTGAGTGGGATCACCATGTTCAGATCCAAAGATCTCTCTGAGAGATCCAGAAAGAAGGTTGTAGATGCAGATGAGTCTGAGAAGGGATTTATAAAGATCTCAGAACAATTAGAAATCAGTCTTTCCACTGTCCGGAACATCATTTACAAGTGGAGAACATTTAGAACAACTGCCCACATGACCAGATCAGACCGTCCTACAAGTTCAGTCCAAGAGCAGAACCACAAGATGAGTGAAGAAGATCCAACAATCCTAAAATCTCTCACCACAGCTGATGACAAAGTGCAGCTTCTACCATCAGAAAGAGACCAAACCAGTCTGATCTTCATGGAGGAGATGAAGGAGGAAACTCTTACTGTCAAATAAACATCAGGACTAGACTAAAGTTCTCCAGACAAAGTTTTCCACCTACACAAAGAGAAGGACATAAGTCAGGGGACATGATAATTAGTTCCTGTCCCATGACAGTCAGCTGACATTCGTTTCACGTTCTGTAGAGTTAATTCTGCTGTTCAATTTGTTTAAAACGACAGCAAACAGGAGAGAAAAAGGGATTTCTTATAGATAACAAATCACTTAAATCATACTGAACGATGTCCTCTGTTAGTTATCATGAGTTCAGAGTTTATCCACGAGCTACGAGTGAGAAATCACAGCTTCTGTCCCCTCAGTTAACCGCAGCTCTGAGGGTCAGTTCAGCAAATAAAAGCAGTTTTTCACCAAATAAAACGGAAACTGGAGAATAATCTTAGTGCTTCTGGTCTTTCAAGCTGGTATCACTTCCCAACCCACACGCTCAGCATGCTGCCCTCTTCTCATCACACACATGTAATCATATCCAATCTGTGGAGACGCATCTCACTGAAGTTCTTATGAATCAGTTCTGTTTGTGTCATCAAAGAAAACACTCATGTTATTCAACATAAGTCTATTTTCACTTTTAAGGCCGTTTGATGTGAATAAACAAGATGAAAATGCAAAATACTCTCCAAACACGACATGATTTTTCTGGAATTTTGCCAAAAAGAAAGAATTTACATTTACATTTACATTTAAAACATTTGGCAGAAACTCTTATTCCGAGCGACTCACTGATGTGTTGTGTTGAGCAGAACTGGATCAGCTGTGAAATGAGCTTCTAATTCCCAAAACTATGAAGCTGAGTCTCTAAAACAGCTACAAGCTGCAGAAACAATCCTAAAGTCTCATGTCCACAAAGAAACGGTCCGTTCTCCTTTCACCACTAACCTGCACAGTTCGCTCTTCGGCCGTGTCTCAAACCCCATCTCGCTCCCTACGAAGGATCAACCTGCATGAACTTCCATATGAACACTGAGCTTCTATCCAACTCACACGACTCAACACTCACATCACATCTACTGCCAGATTACCTTCACTATTCTTCTACAGCTGTCTATGCCTTATGTCTGTACTGTTCGGTGGGGACCAGAGGAGGACGGGTTCCACTCTTGAGCTGTGGTTCCTCTAAAGGTTTCTTCCAGTCTGAGGGAGTTTCTCAGTTTGATTGATTGACTTCATAGTGCTCGAGCTAAAAACAACACAGAAATGGATGCAACTCCCTTCTAGCTGGTGTTCCTTTGTGTCCATCAGGTTCTGCAACTGACCCAAAATGCAGCGTCATGACTCGTCTTTAATGTTCCCAAGTTCAGCCATCATCTGCTGGACACAATATGTCCAAAGGTTTGTTGGCACCCCTTTTAATTCAACATTCAGCTACATTAAGCTGCACTCATTGCTGGCACAGATGTGCAAATGCACACACAGCTTGTCTAGTCCCTGTAGAGAAGTACTTCCAATAGAATGTGACATGACTCTATTGTCTCCATGTCTAATAGAAGGTGTGGACTAGAGGGTATAAAGCCCCCCAGCATTGAGCTGTGGAGCAGTGGAACCGTGTTCTCTGGAACGATGGAGCTCCATACAGTGGGTTTTATATTGGATGAGAGGAACTGTGGATGGGACATCCTGACCTCACTAACCAATGCTTGAATGCAATCAGATCTTCAGAGCTGTACTTTCTAAAGTCTGGTTGAAAGTCTTGTCTGGACAGAATGTTTCAGAAGAAACAGTGAATGAGCAGGTGTCCCAATACTTTTGTCCACAGAGTGAGCAGACGAGAGCAGAATTTAAAACCGGTTCAGCAGACGTCTCACCACAACACACGACCGAGACCCGTCTGAGAAAATCTATAAGAGCCACGTCTGATTATAGTTTAGCGGATCCTTCACGAGCCGGGTTCCGAATCGACTGCGGCTGGATCGGGTCAGAGGCCAGAACGGCACCGCAGCCAGCAGTTCCAGCTCAGTGCCGAGTGTGAAATATGTAAGCCTCAATTTAGATATGTAGGAAAAAGTGAAGCATGCCTTTGTACTGACAACTGAAACAAGATGTTCCTGGCAAAGGAATGCAAATTACTATCAACCCGCATGAAACACAAAGGTTTCAAATACACTTGACAATGATAAGTCACAAAAGACATGTTCTAATGAGATAGGAGCAGGAAAAAAATAAAAAGACGACATTTTAATCTTTTAAATCCCAGGCAGTCGGCGCATTGTTAGACAAACTGAATGTCAGAATGTTGAATTTCTTTCCTCTGCACTTTTCTCTTTTTTCATAAAAAAGGTTATTTATTTATTTCCGACTCCTGCGGTGTGCTGTAACGAGACGCGGGAGCTTTGAAGAGTTAGCCTGTCTCACTTAATAGTTGGCCTTTCTGAACTCACTAAGCTGCTGCTCCCTACGGCTGCCGTGCCAGTCAAGGAAAGGTTCAAGCGGGGTGCATTAAGGCTCACTAGCAGAAAGCTATGATTAAAATAGAGTGCATGGTGTGTATGTTGGGGGAAAATGACAGCGCTGTGTTCAAAGACGTTGAGGGAAAGAGGAGAATATTTGAACATGGATTTGATCACAGTTTTATATGTAAAGGGGGAAATTCCCTTTTGGAAGTGGATGTTCGGATCAAGGATGAGGGCTGAGTTACGATTGGGTTGTTTTTCCTCACTGTTTCCCTCCCTCTCGCTGTATTAGAGCTCGTCTGCAGGGATTGGATTTCCCCCTCATATAACGCCTCTGTGCGCATTATGATGTTGATCTCTACTCTCCAAAAATACTCATCGCCAAAAGAAAAATAGTTGCACTAATAGCACCACCCAAAAGGAAGATTGCAGTGCTATTGGTGTGTAAGACTTATTGATCTACACATACAGAAGTCGTGTCTCTAAGTACGGCAACATACCAGACCCTGTCAGTGATGTCATCAGCCCCGCCCCCTCTCTCTGATCAGTCAGAGTCTGTATGCAGGTTGATAATTAGCCCCGCCCCCTCTCTCTGATCAGTCAGAGTCTGTATGCAGGTTGATCATCAGCCCCGCCCCCTCTCTCTGATCAGTCAGAGTCTGTATGCAGGTTGATCATGTACACATGGGCAGAGCAGTAAACATGCACTGGAAGCTCCTTTGGCACACACACACATACACACCCACACATTCACACACACACACACTAGTTAATTAACCCAGTGTTGACTAATACAGCGGGGGTTTTTTTTGTACAGAAAGCTTGAAATGTGACAGTTTCTTCTCATTTGCAATAACATGCAACATGAATATTTTAGCCAATCAAAGGCCTTCATTATCTTTGTGCTCTGTGTGTCACTCTCATTACACTGGAGGAGTCATCAGGCAGCCATCAGATACTGCTGGTGTGGACTCACTCTCTCTCTTTCTCTCTCTCTCTCTCTCTCTCTCTCGCTCTCTCTCTCTCTCTCTCTCTCGCTCTCTCTCTTTCTCTCACCCTTTTTTCTCAGTGTTCAGAATAAAAATGATGAGTAAAAAACACTCTGACATCTTATATTTCTTTACAGTTCAGTGGCGCTGCTCCTCACCTCCCTGCCCACCCCCTTCTCTCCATCTAATCAGCCAGTGTGAGTCATATTTTAATGAAAATAAAAATTCAGTCAAATGTCAGCACCCTTAATCATGACGAAGTGGAATGCAAATATGGACTTTAACGACGTCCCTCCTGTTTTGATTAAGATGGGAGAGTTATTCTCTTCGTTGTAATGAGAGAAAGCTAATTTAGGGGGTTTGAGTGACATGTCTTTGGTAATTGGTGTGCCCACTGGGGGGTAATTCCACCCAAACTCAAAATCAGCCCACCCTGACCTGTCTGCCCTCTTTACCTGCTTCTCTCCTCTAATGCACTCTTTTGTGTATAGGTCTGAAAGGGTGATGAAGGTAAAGAACCACTACAGTACTGTGGTACGTTTGGGCACCCGTTAAAAAAGGAAAGTGCACCCGTCACAAGAATGACATTATCGACCCATCACACAATAAACAGACATGATCTTGAGAATGTTGCTGTTTAGAACACACACTAACACACCACCACCATGTCAGTGTGACTGCAGTGCTGAGAATGACCCACCACCCACATCATATCTGCTCTGTGGTGGTCCTATGGGGTCCTGATCATTGAAGATCAGGGTGAAAGGAGGAGAATAAAGTCTGCAGAGAAACAGATGAACTACAGTCTGGAATATAGAACCACAAAGAGAACCTGTGTGATCAGAGGAGCTGATAGAGTGGACAGTGAGAGGAGAAAGAAGGAGGTGGTCATAATGTTATGGCTGACCAGTGCATATACAGTGGTACTGGATCAGGAGAGAGACAGTGGTATTGATGTGTCTCTACACTCGTCTGTTTGCAGAAGGGCAGAGTGAGGACAGCGATACTGCTGACAGCTCCGTCCTGCACTGCTTCAGCTGCTCCACCTAGACTTACTTCTGGACTTCTATTGGAAGTGAAAACTTAAAGTGAAACTTTGTGGTTTTGCTCGCGCATCAGATACATAAGGGCATGGAAAATTGCCGACGTGTGCAGCGAAAAGAAGGAGAAGGAGAAGAGAGAGAAAAAAGATTGTGTCTGGTGGTCAGCACTTTCTATCGACTCTATTTCTGTCAACAGTATTTTCTGTTCCGGCGTATGAGTGGAGTTCATGTGGAACTCTCTCTCCCTTCATTCCTCTCTCTCTCTCTCTCCCTTCATTTCTCTCTCTCTCTCTCTCCCTTCATCTCTCTCTCTCTCTCTCTCTCTC
>CM067512.1:374017-391517 GCA_034509495.1 Acestrorhynchus altus | reverse complement strand
TGTGTGTGTGTGTGTGTGTGTGTGTGTGTACCTTGAACAGACTTCATGCTGGCTGCTGGACTGGGTCAGTCCAAACTGTGTCAAATCTCCCTGAATGAGAACAAGACACTTCTCTAGAGTAGTAGTGTTGACTACCTGATTGGACAGGTAGGCGTGGTGTAATTCCAAATTCTGAACAGGAAAGTCTCAGTTTAAGACAGATCACATTCGGACCACTGTGGGTCCAGTCCACTGTAACTATGGAAACATATCAGGAGATGGTTTAACATCCAGTGAGCCGACTCTGGCTGGGGAAATTGAAAACAGATGAGTGCTGGCCATGAGCAATTTCTTAGAGCACATCACACACACACACACACACACACACACACATCGTTTTGGTTATTTAGTCTATATGATTTAGGTTGGCAAAGTGAGCAGTGGGACTCTAAATGGGGAACTTTTACACTCCAGATGAGAGAGAAGAGCAAATTCAATAAAGGTGCTTTGTGTGTATACGTGTGTGTGTATATATATATGTGTGTGTGTGTGTGTGTGTGTGTGTGTGTGTGTGTGTATGTATATGTGTGTGTGTGTGTGTGTGTGTTTGGTTCAGAGAGTGATTAAACTCAAACTCCACTCAGTTTAATGTACTGTTGTCAGATCTCAGAAACATAAACTCATTAAGTGAATGAAATGAGCAGGACTCTAGAACCTGTCAGTGTCACCCACCTGTCAGCATTACCCACCTGTCAGTGTAACCCAAGTGTCAGCATTACCCACCTGTCAGTCACCCAGCTGTTAGCGTTACCAGCTGTCAGTGTAACCCAGCTGTCAGTACCCACCTGTTAGCCAAGTACTCCACCTGTTAGCACACCACCTGTTAGCGCATCACCCGTCAGTGTAACCATGTTAGACATTACCCACCTGTTAGCTGCTCCACCTGTTAGCGCCATCGCACCTGTTAGAAGGCACACCTGTTAGCGGGCACTCCACCTGTCAGTATCACCCACCTGTCAGTGTCACCCACCTGTCAGTGTCATCTATCTGTCAGTGTGACCTACCTGTCAAGTAGAAATTAAGCAACTCCTCTCTTCTCAGCCTTTCAGTTCTCCAAGTTCTCGATGATGCAAATACGTTACCAGTGTTCTCCTGTGTCCAGTGTTCTCCTGTGTTCTTGACCTTGACCTAAAATCTATAACACTTAAATATTTCATTAGATAAGGAGAACCATGTCAACAATAACAACACCCATTGTTTTGATTACTCATTTATTTGTAAATGATCAGGTTTTCATATCTGAGGGTAAACCGTGACTCTGCTTTCAGTATCTGCTGTGTCTCCTCTTGTGCAGTAATAACTGTATCTAAACGTTTCCGTAACGGTTGGTCAGTCCTGCACTGATTTGAGTTCATTCCTCCACAAACCAGCTTCAGCTCCAGATGTTGGTGGCTCTCACCAACTGCTGCTGCTTCAAGAAGCTCCTTCACACAACATCTCTACTGGATTAAGATCAGACTCTGACTGGATCAGTCCAGAACATTACTCTCATTCTTTCTTTAAACATTCTTATAGAACCACTAGTGAACTTAGGGTCATTGGCCTTTCTGCATGACCCACATTCTGATCATGTAATTGGGAATTTGCTGTCCTTGTCCAGATGCAGCTCTATCTCTCTCTAATATGGGCAATATCTGAAGGTGACGCTGGTGGTCAACCACAGGTGATAAACTCACATACCAGGGCTATAACTCATAAGAATGTAGAGTGTAATACCCCCCCACACACACACACACACGTCCACCCCAGCCACCCCCCCCCCTCCAGTTGTCTGGACATTGTCCATAAGGAGACACACTGGTCACCTTGGTTCATTAATGGTTCCCCACACTTTTAGCAACAGTGCACAGCTCCTTTACTTACACTCTCAGGCTTCTCTGTCTCTGCCTCTCTGTCTCTGCCTCTCTGTCTCTGCCTCTCTGTCTCTGCCTCTGTTCCCTGCCTCTCCTGGGTCCCCCTGCCTCCGCTCTGCCTCCTGTTAGATTAGAATGTGTTTATTTTCAGCGTGTTGCAGTATGTTCTGCTGTTATTGTTGTTGTTTTTGACCATGTAAATCTGGCAGCTGTTCTATACATTGTGTCAGAATCTACTCAGATGAATGGACCAACAGAAATGCTCCAAAATCACTTCCATTTTCCTCTGTAAAGCCAGGTAAGACACTGTCTCTGCTTCAGGTAAGACACTGTCTCTGCTTCAGGTAACACTGATGAGTGTGTGACATAAGTGTGAACACTTTGTCCCATTCAGAAGAAAAACGGTTGTATTAATATTAGGAATAATATTTATAAAAACAATGATGTGAATCATTAAGACGTTTAAACTCTGTGTTGCTTGAAACATCAGCGTTATTCGGCCCAGTTCTTGATTTAACCTACTGCCAGACCTCTTATCCAACTAGGGCAAGTCCACACCAGCCTCGCTGCTCAGATTTTTTGGGGACTGAGCTGTCTAGTTAACACTGTAGGTGTGTTGTTGCCTCTGTTTCGGTCGGAGATATTAAGCTGGAAAAGCCGCTTTGCTTTCTCATTGTTTCGCCCTGAAGCTCCAGAGCGCCAACAGACGGCTGTAGGTGTACCAGCTCTGTTCTCCATTTGTTTGGTCCTGCATCTTGTGTTCCGTTCTTTTCTTCTCTTTGCTCAGAAACTGAATGGGAAACACACACACACACACCCCCACACACACACACACACCCACACACACACCCTCCCGGCACAGTTGTGAGTAATTAAGCCGTCCTTTGTCTCAGGGAAAGTTTCGGCTCAAGACCAGATACAGTCTTTTGTCTCGTGAACTGAACTGCAGGGAGGCCACACTAACAAAGCCCAGCTGAGTTCAGCCATTCAGAACCAGAGCGGTCAGACACAATGGGGGCCTTCAGTGACCCGCTCTCCCACCCCACACATTAATAATGTCAGTACAATAACACTTTCTCAGAGGAGAGATGGCTGAGGGGTGTGTACTGGAAGGTCATTTTGTCCAAACACTCTTCACTTCATCACACTTTAGTAACTCCATTCATTATTGATTACAGCTGAAATTCACACGTTTCCATCAAATATTAAAGAACCCATTTGATGCAGAACCTCTTCGTCTCCATCTTGGTTTTGAAGGAGTCTTTAACCTTCATAAAGTTTAAAAATGGTCTGTTTGCACTTCAGTCTGTACAGTTTTTGATGCATTTTTAACTAAATGTTTTTGTGATGTCACACACACACACACACACACACACACACACACACACACACACACACACACACACACACACACACACACACACACACACACACAGAGTAACTGAGCCGGTTCTCATTCCAGTTTCCAGCGTTGTTATAGAACAGGCTGCTTTTTGGATCGAGACAAAAAATACACTGATCAGCCATAACATTATAACCACTTCCTTGTGTCCATTGTATACTTTATTATCCTCCTTTCACCCAGATCAATGGTCAGGACCCCACAGGTCCACCACACAGCTACTATGTGGGGGTATCCAGCCGATGTCCTAGACTAGAGGATGACCAACACACTGTGCAGAAACAGATGAGCTTCTGTCTCTGACACTCTGTAGGAGTGTCTTATAGAGTGGACAGTGAGTGGACATGATGATCTTCTTACCAATCTGGCTTCAATCCAGCACACTCAGAGATTACTCTTATTGCTGTCACTGAAAAACTCCAAGCTGTAAGATCTACCACATTACGATCTGCTGTAATTCTCCTTGAACTCCCTGCAGTTATTGTTCTCAGCAGATGTCATGCAGATGTTCTTTACAACTTTTCTCTCAGGTGCTCTTTCAGGTTCATTTCAAGACTTGGACCCCTGCAGCTCAATTTCTAGCTGATCTTCCTATGTATCCTTCCCTTCAGCTGATCCAGAATGCACTTGTCTTCAATGTCCTGCAAAATCAGTCAAGTGTAACCTCTATTGCTGTGTTCTATCCACTAGCTTCCTTGTAACTGGAACATCTGATCGCCAGAACCCTGACGCTGGCCTACAAGCAAAGTCTAAAACCGACCAGTTAACCTCCGTACATGATGGCAAATAGTCAAAATCGCGAACTATTGGTTACAGGATTAGAATTGAACTGAATCTGTGTGATAAAGTGTGATATGGTGAGCACTCTCCTCTAAATTCATCTAAATGGGTAACGTCCTCAGAAAGTGCTTCGAGTGATCTGTTCAGAATCCAATCACAATGGGTGTTTACAGCCAGCTGTTCGTGCAGTGAATCCAAATGTGACTTGACTACAGCCACTGCCCTCGTTGGTGTTTTGGCCGTTTCTATCTGATCATGATTAATGAGATTCAATCTGGATTCTGAGAATTTATAGTTAACATAAAGAATTGTAAAGGTTATAAAAATAAACTGCATAAAACTGGAAGAGTGAGTTTATAAATCAGCCTTCGTGTGTGTGTGTGTGTGTGTGTGTGTGTGTGTGCGTGTGTGTGTGAGAGAGAGCTGCGGGGAATGTGACACAGTTGTCAGGGAACATGAGAGAGGGTGGCAAAGCTGCTCTCAGCCTCGCTGGAAGAGCAGAGAACAAAGTCAACATGTCATTTCATCTTTTCATTTATTTCCTCTCTTTTTATTTCTGCTGGTTCCTCTGTCTCTGAGAGGCAGAATTCACAGAACAACAGCAGTTACAGGGCTTAGCTGCAGTGTGTGTGTGTGTGTGTGCGCGTGTGTGTGCTTGACACAGTGTGTTCTTTTGAAAATTGGTCATTTGACTATTAGGACACCTAATAATTTCTACCATCATCAAAGTATCATGATCATCATCACATTCTCTTAATCATCAGTTATCACTTTCTTCATAACAATCATCACAATGTCATCATCCTCTTTCTTCATGATCATCATCATCCTGACCATCACCACAAACATCTTCTTCATGACCATTATCACAAACATCATTACTCATCATCACAAACACCCATATCATCATCATCATCATCATCATCCTCGTCCTCCTCGTCCTCCTTCTCCTTCACTTCATCATTATTATTAAAATCACAGAACAGTTCAGATCCCTAAAACCAGATTAACCACTAATGCTCAGCTTCCTGAATTATTATTCATTAACTACTGGGAGTAGAATACAGACTGGAACGACTGGAAGCCCAGAAGCAGCTCTTGGACATTTCAGGGGTTAAAGAGGAACGTTAAGTGCAGCTCTAATTTGTGTGCAGAAATTTAGCTCTAAAAGTCGGATTTGTGGACTCCAGTGGTCTCAAAGGTCGTCGGCCCACGCACTGTCAGACTCTCCCGTTCCATGTTCTTCTGCCTCTCCTTCGGCCTGATTAGTGTCTTGGCTAAGTGTTTCTGACGGGCTGCGATTCCTTCAGCTCAGCTCTTCTGCTTTGTGGACCAAAAACAGGACAGGCATTGTGTGTCCAGCAGGCACTGCCCACTCCAACTCATTGTCTTCTACTGCTGTTTTTATTCTAATGAGCTGCGAGTCTTAATGCGGAGCAGAGATGACCACGCTGAACCTCATCTTGGAAAATAAAAACAACAAAGAAGCCGGAAAGCAAATGTAGGCCATGCTTGGCCCACTTCGTCTGGGTCCGACTCCTCCTCGTTTCCATACGATGAACACACCCGCAGTGTCCCCCAATCAGCTGCTCAGCTCCCGCATGCGTTAGCATTTTAATGAGGCCAGTCTGACTCGCCTCCTTATGAGGAAACCGGAGGCTGTAAGTTTCTGTTCACAGGCCTCCAAACCTGCTGCTGCTCTGTCACACGATATCCCAGAATGGGGCGATGGTCTGGACAGCGTAAAGATGTTTGTTGGAGTGTTTGTCTCGTTTGTGAGGAACACTGTGTGTTTTAACAGGTAAGGAGACGAAAGGAAACAGGACTGTGTTTAGTTTCCATCCACAATTCGACTTTATACACAAATTCTCATATCAAATCATTACAAAATTAAATTGATATTCATAGGGTTCCAATAATTATGCACCCTTTCAGATGCTTTAGGCAGATCTTTGTTCCCAGTGAAAATGGTTTTCTAGAAGCTCCAGGTCAATCTTCTTTATTTGGTGTATAAAGTGCATTTTTATGATATTAAGATTATAATCTGGGTCACACTGACTCGTACCCCGGATTAGAAGAGGATTCCCTGCAGTACGTACAGCCGACTCCAGACAACCTGAAGATGTAACTTCCATTGGTCTGCATTATGGTCTGCTAAAGCAATGCCTGAACATCAACGTCTGTCCTACAAGCAGCATCGAAAACTCACATGCAATCACAAAGAAGCTTCTCCCACATCGAGCTGAGATCCAGAACGTTTTCTAAAATCATCACTCAAACATTCCCTTACAGTAAGTCGTCCTGACTGATCACCAGTTACACCACCAGAAACAACACACACACACACACACACACACACACACACACACACACACACACACACACACACACACACACACACACTGCCTCACAAAGCCTTTGGATAAATGTAAAAACACACGCTGTCCACACCTCAAACCAGCGTCAGACAAAACAACAGGGCGGACCTCAAATAATACCACACATCAGTCAAACCATGTGGTATCTGTCCTGCTTTCACACACACACACACACACACACACACACACACACACACACACACACACACACACACACGTACGCATGCACACAGGGATGGACTGGCTATTGGGAAACCCAGGAAAAATCCTGGTCAAAGAAACAATGAAATGAAACCAAAAGGGACACAAACAGTCCTGCTTTGCCAGGCAAGTCTCTGGTGCCCCAAACAGGCTGGACGGCTGGGAAGGTGTGTCAGACAGAAATCTCTCACACAAAACCCAACATCACCCACATACCTTCTGGTTCACGCTTTTAGCACAACGTATAAAGTAGAAGGACATTTTGAGATCCAAAGAGAAACTCAACGCCTGGGACGGAGAGCCCATCTGTGCCATACGTTCACATGGGGGCGTTCCGATGATGTCTGTGAGACTAGAAGGTTCGCTGTGGCGAATCTAATTGGACACAGGAGCTCAGACTGTTAAAGCCAATCAGGCTTGAAATGAACAAACAGCACCGCAGAATATCCACAAAACGAGAGACCAAATCTGCCAGAAATTAGACGCAAATGCTAATATTAATGAAAATCGAAAGTGGAGTAACATATATCACTAATAATATATCACTCTTTGATCTACACTTACACTCTAAATGAAACCTTTTAAATACTGAACCCAAGTTCTGCATTTCACAGGCAGACTCTGACTGGATCAGAGAGAGGGGGGGCGGGCTGTTGATCCACCTGCATGCTGGTAGACTCCTGACTGATCAGAGAGAGGGCGGGCTGTTGATCAACCTGCATACAGACTCTGACTGATCAGAGGCGGGCTGTTGATCACCTGGGTATACAGATTCCCTGACTGATCAGAGAGAGGGGCGGGGCTGTTGATCAACCTGGGTATACAGACTCTGACTGATCAGAGAGAGGGTGGGGCTGGGATCAACCTGCATACAGACTCTGACTGATCAGAGAGAGGGGCGGGCTGATCATCCCGTATACAGACTCTGGACTGATCAGAGAGGGGCGTGGGGCTGATCAACCTGCATACAGATTCTGGACTGGATCAGAGAGGGGCGGGCTGATCAACCTGCATACAGACCCCCTGACTGATCAGAGAGGGGGCGGGCTGATGATCAACCTTCTGGGTATATTAGACTCTGGACTGATCAGAGAGAGGGGCGGGCTGACCAACCTGCATACAGACTCCTGGGATCGATCAGAGAGAGGGGATGGGGCTGATTAACCTGTATATGTGACTCCTGACTGATCAGAGAGAGGGGCGGGGCTGATGATCAACCTGCATACAGACTCTGATTGATCAGAGAGAGGGGGCGGGGCTGAAGCTTTAACTTGGACCACTGTCAATTCTTTTGAAAAATGTGAACTATTATAAATATCTTTGACAATCTTATTATAAATAATTACTGCATTTTTAGCTCAAAAACACTGAATGAACAACAGGATCTGAGATATAAAGTGTCTTTAGTCCTTATAAACATAAAACCCCACGAACATCTTATAGTATCTCAAATGAAGATTCATGTCAAAATAACAATATCTGGTTTAAATAGTTTTCCATTTTTTGGTGAATAAAAGTACATACATTTATGAAAACATCTCACAAAATAAGATATAGAGACTTTAGATGTGTGTCCGTGAAACTTGGTTATACTCTCAGTAATGTTCAAAGTTTTTGACTCCATGTCAAAGAAACCACTAATTTCTAACTGAGTGAAACGCTTTTAAACTAACGGAACTTACGTTTACAGATGTTCCTCCAAATAGGATTTGGAGTTAATGCCGTTTCAGCCATTACACTCCAAACTGCTGGAACATCTGTCCATCGGAGCTGAGAGCAGCTGGAAAAATAGGCATATATATTTGATTTGGTCTGAAATGTGCTATATTCATAAAGTTTTGATTGATTGATTGATTGATTGATTGATTGATTGATTGATTGATTGATTGATTGGATGGATGGATGCAGAGCTTTATTGTGTGCATTTAAGAACTTGGTTTGGTTGCAGTGAGGAGGAGTTCAGAATCGAAGTGAAGCTGCAGCTTTTCCTTATAGCCTTCTGAGACGTGGATCTCCAGTCTGGTTTCTTAACATTGGAGATGTAATTCCTGCAGATTCTTGGTTCCACAACAAACAAGGAGATGTCAGTTAGGGACGTGTGGTGGAATAAATCTGTTCACTCTAAACAGCAGGATCACAGAGTCAGGAGAGAAAAGCTCCTGCTCTCATTTGAGCTTGTTAGTGGACCACAGTAAAGGAAACATGGAAGTCCAGCAGGTAGTGCTAAAACCTGAACTCATCAGAACAAACCAGTAAACTGTAAACAGACTGGGAAAATGCTGATGCCATGGATTCTCCCAGCTTCGTATGCAGTTGCACAATTGTTCAGCTCTGAAAGGCAGTGGAAATGCAGGTCAGATCTACAAAAGGTTTGCTGACTCCTGGGAACCTGCATCAGCTCTAGCATGCATCCCAGCATGAAGCCAGCAAGCTAATTTAAGGATCTGGATCTCCAGCTTAATTTAGCCTCCAACCAGTGGATTGTCAGCTTGGCCCATATCCTGACCCACAGGATCTCCAGCTTGGGTTATGGTCTCAACACCAGATCTCCACTTTGATATACAGTATCAGTCACTGATTCTCCAGCTTACATGTCCTCTTGATTTCCAGTTTGACTAATGACATCAGAATATCAAGGATGTCTCGTGGTCTCGGTCACTGGGTCACTACATGGATTTTTCATCTTTGATGAAAGCTACTGGACTATTAACTAGGATTGAAATCTAGATTGAAGAGAGGACGATTCCACTTTAGGACACTCTAGAGAGGATGATTCCACTGACAGACACAAGAATGAACAGAAATAACATTGAGAAAAAGACAAACCCAGGACCTTCATTTGTAGCCTTTAGGAATAAGACAAGTACTGCGACTGTAAGTCACTGGTTCTCCACCGGGGCTTATGCTCCTCACCACCGGTTCTCCAGTGTGCATGTGAATGAGGAAATGATTAAAAAGAGCTCCAGCGCCGTTTCGGCTCTGATGATTCCACACATTCTGGGCTTGCTTTGGTGCCTTTGTTCGATTTCTTAATTTCCTTAATGTCAAGAATGCTGATGCAATTACGAGAAAGAGGGCAGACAGGGACACTTTTTTAACCTTCTCTCCTGCTCCACACTGATGTTTGTCCAATCAGTGGACAGGACAGGAGAAAGGGCATAACGGGATGTTCTAACAGTCATTAGGCAGAATTCCCCGTCCTCTCTTCCACCACAGCCCTTAAAACAGGGATGCATTCATCATTCATACACTGAAACACTTTCAAAACTTTATGAGATTTTTATCATCCGGCTCCGCGGCACCATGATGTCGTTATGGCTCTCGCGCTCTCTCTTTTAATCTCGCTCTCACACTTTGCCTCTTTTCTTTCCCTGATTTTTGCGGTGTTTTTACTTTTTCTTTCTCTCGTTTTTTTTCTGCAGTGGATGATAAAATGCTGTTTGTTTACTTTGCTCTGTTGAGGAATTGCCCGCCTTCAAAGACTCCAGGCTGGGTTTAATCAGCCCACACACTTCCTGGATTAAGATATACATAATTATTCAAGTCATACATATGCATGAGCTGTGCTGGTGAATTCAAACCAGTGGCCTGAATGCGCGGCATCCGTAACGTCGCAGGGTTTCATTAAGAGCTGCAGCCGTGCAAAAGAGGAAAATTGGGGGAGCGGAGAAAGGAAGAGTGGTCCGGGCCCGGCATTGCTTTTACCGTGATCCAAATAGGCGTGTAATAGAGGGAAGAACTTCACATGGCTGCGCCAGAGGGAACACACACAGACGCGGCCACATATGTTACACACTATATCAAGTAAGTCTGTTGGCTTAATTAGCCCAAACACATGGTCGAGTCGTCCACCACTGGACAGTGAATAGTCTCAGACGACAAGTCTTTTGTTTCCATGTGAAGCCGAAGGCTGGTCTAAATGGGACAACAGCAAAACACATGATTTGGATTCAACACTGAAGGAAACCACAGACCACACGCTGAATTCACCCAACCTCGGGCAGTCCACGTAGGAACCTCCAGCAGTGGTGCAGTGGAACGGTGTTCTCTGGAATGATGGAGCTCCATACAGCAGTTTTGATAGTGGAGGAGTTGAGGTGATAATCTGGTTGAAAGCTTTTGGAGGCAAAGCCAGACTCACCTACTAAATCAGGTAGTCAATTCCCAGATAAGTCCAATACGTTTCACCAAACTGCAGCTGATGCAGCTCATCTCCTTCATGTAATCCACAGAAAGGGTGGCGTGATACAGGTGGGTAACGCTGACAGGTGGGTAACGCTGACAGGTGGCTAACGCTGACAGGTGGGTTCTGTTGATTATTGGGTTACAGTTAGAGGTGAGTAACACTGACAGTTTAGTGATGCTTACAGGCAGGTTTCACATTTGAATTAAATTCAATGAGTCCAGCACACAGTACAATAAAGTACAGTACAGTATAGTCCAGTATAGTCCAGTATAGTACAGTATAGTCCAGTATAGTCCAGTATAGTACAGTATAGTACAGTATAGTACAGCATAGTATACAGTATAGTACAGTATAGTACAGTATAGTACAGTATAGTACAGTGTAGTAAGTCCAGTATAGTACAGTATAGTACAGAGTAGTCCAGTATAGTACAGTATAGTCCAGTATAGTCCAGTACAACAGAATATACTACAGTATGGTCCAGATCAGTATACTGCAGAGTAAAGTCCAATCCAGTACTAAACAGTACAATAAAGTACAGTACAGTTCAGTACAACAGAGTATAGTACCAAGTTCTAGATTTTAAAAAAAACTACACACAGATCCAACCCTCACACATACAGAGAGAGAGAGAGAGAGAGAGAGAGAGAGAGAGAGAGAGAGAGAGAGAGATGGAGAAAGAAAGAGAGAGACAGAGAGAGAAAGAGAGAGAGAGAGAGAGAGAGAGAGAGAAAGAGAGAGAGAGAGAGAGAGACAGAGAGAGAGACAGAGAGCGGGAGAGATGGAGAAAGAATGAGAGAGAGAGAGAGAGGGAGAGACAGAGAGAGAGAGACAGAGAGCAGGAGAGATGGAAAAAGAATGAGAGAGAGAGAGAGAGAGAGAGACAGAGAGAGGGAGAGATGGAGAGAGAGAGAGAGAGAGAGAGACAGAGAGAGAGAGAGAGAGAGAGAGACAGGAGAGAGAGAGAGAGACAGAGAGAGAGAGAGAGAGAGACAGAGAGAGAGAGATGAGAAAGAGAGAGAGACAGAGAGAGAGAGAGAGACAGAGAGAGAGAGAGAGAGAGAGAGAGAGAGAGACAGAGAGAGAGAGAGATGGAGAAAAGAGAGAGAGAGATGAGACAGAGAGAGGCAGGAGGTCTCTTCTTATTGGTTGGAATGGACGGCTGGGGATCTAATAAAAGCATGGCAGCCGTAGCTAATGTGATTCCTACAGCGTGAGTCAGAGGCATATAAATATCCAGAGAAGGCCCCTCTCTCTCTCCATCTCTCCCTCTCTCTCCCTCTTTCTTTTCCTTATTTCTTGCTCCACTGCTCCCCATTGCTCCTCTCTCCCTCCATCTCTTCTTCCTTCTACTTATCTCTCACTTATTTTCCTTCACTTTCTCTCTAGCTAGATCTCTCTCTCCACACTCTCTTCATCTTTCTCAGTATCTCTTTCTTCATTTCTTGCTTCATTGCCCTTCTCCAGTTCTCTTTGTCTCACCTTCTCCCTCTCTCTCTCTCTCTCTCTCTGTTTCTCTCCTTGCCCTTCCTTGCTTTTTTGTTCTTCTGAACTCATTTCCTTTCTCCATTTTCCTTTACTTTTTTTCTCTCACACTCTTGCTTTTTCTTTCACTCACTCTTTCCCTCCTCTCTCTCTCTTTCCTGCTCTCTCACACCTTCGTTCTGATTTCTAGTGCTTTCTCCCCTTTTTTTCCTTGTATGTTTTCCTTCCCCCTCTCTGTCACCATTTTTTCTACATTCCACACATCTCTCAGGCACTCAGGGGGACGCAGATTTCACTAAATCACTAAAAGAGGTTTTGGGATTTTATGGCTATTTATTTGGCTGGAAGGGTGCTTTCATTTCCCCAGCTGTGGAGGACGTGATGGAAAGTGTATGAAAGAGTGTGTGTGTGTGTGTGTGTGTGTGTGTGTGTGTGTGTGTGTGTGTGTGAGATGTACACATACTGAACCATTCCCATGGTTGAGCACACAGAATAGGGAGAGAGCTTCCTCGAGCACAGCCAGCTCTCAGGGCTCTCTGGGTGGCTGCAGCCAGTGGGATTTCACACATTTATCACACCAAGCTTATCGCACCTTCTACACACACACACACACACACACACACACACACACACACACACACACACACAGTTTGTCTAGACCCTGTAGAGAAGTGCTGCCAAGATGCAGATGAACAAACATGACCCTTATGGCACCATGTCTAATAGCAGGTGTGGACTAGAGGGTATAAAGACCCCCAGCATTGAGCTGTGGAGCAGTGGAACCGTGTTCTCTGGGACGATGGAGCTCCATACAGGACTTTTGATATTGGATGAGATCAGATGTTGGGGATGAGGTGAGATGGTAATCATACAACATCTTGACCTCACCAACGCCTCAAAATCTAGTTGTATAGTGTATATACTGCAAATTACATGACCTGCTATAATATATACCATAGAGTACTATATTACATACCACACATAGGTTCCACACTTCATACTATACTGAACACCTAAACACCACGATACACTGACAGGTCACAATTCATGTGCTTTCAGTGTGTGTACTGACCCTGCCAACCAATCACGGTTACAGTAGTGTGGTGCTGACCCCATGAAGCCACGGACCCCAGTTGTCAACAAGGTATTGTAAAGGCTGCTGGTGGTTCCATACTAGTGTGGGGTGTGTTCTTATGACATGAGTTGGGTCCAGTAGTCCACCCACCCATGTCATTGACCAGTGCTGCTACGTGTCAGTGTTTGGTATCCATTTACAGTCCTTCATGGACCCCGAAAAAGATGAGACACTCAGCAGAATAATGCATTTTATCATTGGGCATTGTGACATCATCCACTACACTGTCCACTGTGGGCGGTAATGCCTTCTGTGATGTATTCCTAGGACACACCTGACACTGTGGATTATGGAATGTTAAATTCCTGCACAACAGGAAATGGAATGTCCCATCCATCTGCACCCACCATCATTCAATCTCCTTTCCATCAGACCTATAAGCCACACTACACCATATTTCACATATCGTCCTATATGTGATACTCAGCACTGCTCACACTCCCCAAATCTGCACCCATTTCTCTACTCCAGAACTTCACACAAAGAGCTGCCTCATCAGACACACACACACACACACACACACACACACACACACACACACACAGACACACACACACACACACACACACACACACACACACACACAGGCCACATGACAGCAGCTGAGGTTAAAAGAGGTTTAATCGCTCAATTCTCTCTCTCTCTCTCTCTCTCTCTTTCTCCCCTAGCCTGCGTTCAGGCACTCCTTTTGATCTTGCTCTTTCTGTGTGTGTGTGTGTGTGTGTGTGTGTGTGTGTGTGTGTGTGTGTTTATCTTTGTCATTTTTTCCACATTTTTCATGTTTTTATTTCCATCATACATTTATTTCAGCTCTCTTTTTCTCTCTCTCTCTGTCTTTCTGTGTGTGTGTGTGTGTTCTGTCTTTACAGATGGTGCTGCTCTGATTCATATGTCAGTGTGTGCTGTGGCTTCCAGGGGGACAAACACGACAACAGCAGAGACACACACACACACACACACACACACACACACACACACACACACACACACACACACACACACTCACTGAGTTTCTTCTGCACAAGAAAGAAGACAATTTTATTTCTCTCTCTCTCTCGGCTGTGTGTGTGAAGTGTGTGTTTCTGGACTGTGACCAGTCTGGACTCAGTCAAACAGCTGCTTTCAATTATCTCCCATTACCATGATCCTGCTGCTCTCGCGCTTCTCTCTCGCTCTCTCTAGTGCTCCCTCTGCTCTGTTCTCTTCAGTAATGTTGAGTCTTCACATGTTATTTAGTAAACCACATAAACCTCTCTCTCTCTGTCCTGACTCAAATTCAGCAAAACAGGCCTAAACCATGACACTACCTCCACTGTGCTTCACATATGAGGTTTGGATGTTGAATGCAGTGTTTTCACAAACATAACACTGAATAAACACTTAAACAAAAGGTCTATTTTGGTCTCATCTTCCTCCACAAAACACTGTTCCAGCATCGTCTGGTTTGTCCATGTGATCTTTTATCAAACTGATAAGGTAAATGTTCTACGGAGCAGCAGCAGCCTGCCAACCTGGTTGCTTCCACCACTGTTCAGATGGTGGATTGGTGGAACATTAACATGAAGTCAATGTGATAAGAGGTTCTCTTGGTTCTCTTTTCCTCCATTTGTCTGTCTGTCTGAGTGTGGATCGGAGGAGTCCAAATTCTTTAGAGATGGTTCTGTAACCTTCTCCAGCCTGATATTTCAATATCAAACAGTTTCTTTCAATTTCAAATCTCCTTTTTAATGGAAAGCAGGCCCTCCCACTCAATTTCTGATTGGTTGGATTTCTCTAATTTTGATTTCTCCTTCAGATGATCTGTTGATCCTAGTTGGGTTCCCACTGTTACCCTCACAGATCTGGAACACTGGATCATTTTCCTCCAGAAATAAATGATCAGTGTGACATTTCTGTTCATTCTGAAGATCTGATGAAGTTTAAGATCAAATTTTATGCAAAAATATAGAAAATTTAAAGGGCTCACAAACTTCTGAGCACTGCTGCAGCTCAACACTTCACTGTGTTTCTGCTGGATCAGCAAGGTCAGATGAGAACTCTTTCTGCCAGAAAGTTGTTTCCATCCTCTGCTCCTGCTCCTCCTCCTCCTGCTCTTGGTGTCATTTACCCCTTAATTCTGATGAAATGTCATTTATATTTCAGTGGAACTTCAATCTCAAAGCTCCTGACCATCCTGCAGCTCTGAAATAATAGTCTCAGCCGAGTAAATGTTGCACTGACAGAGCGGAGCAGTGATGACCCAGAAACGTGCCAAAACGCCCAGCCTGGAACATGAATTCCAGAAAAGGTGACATCTCAATAATTCAGCAAGATGGAAGGTCAGCCATGTTTGCTCAACAGAGGAGACCAAATGCCTAATGTCCTGAGAAGAATCTCCACAGAGAGGAATCCACTGGCAGTGAGAGATGACCAGGCCAAGGTTTTTGGAGTGATGAAACTCTGAGGTGGACTGGAGTTACTCGGACTTACAGCAGAGCAGAGAAACAGCCACACTGAATTTCTACACAGGACACAAGTATTGGGACACCTGCTCATTCACTGTTTCTTTCTAGATCAAGGAATTAAAGAGTTTTTTCCTGCTTTTGTTGGAGTAAATGTCTCTACTGTCCAGGGCAAGCCTTTTTCTAGATCCTGAGCATTGGCAGATTTGATTGGTATTCAGCAACAAGAGGAGCTGGTGAGGTGAAGGTGTTGATGACTTCATTGGCTAATCTAATCCCCAACTCCCAGGATTTAGTCCGGTTGGAGCTCCCATCATTCCAGCAGAGAACACGGTTCCACTGGTTCTGTTGTGCCCAATGTTGGGGGGTCTTTGGATACCTAGTCCACGACTCTGCTATTAGGACATGGAGATATTAGTGGGCCAGTTTGTTTATCTGTTCCAGAGAGAGTCCCATTCTATTGAGTCAGTACTTCTCTAGAGGGATTGGACAACCAGTGTATTTGCACATCTGTGTCAGCAATGGGCAGCTGAGTAGTAGTAGGGAAACCAGCAAACTTTGAAATTAGAGCAGAGGAAAACAGAAGGTGGGAGAAAATGGTTCCGTATGAAAAATGAGCAGAGTCAGTTCAGTTTGCAGTGCCTCCTCTTCAGGCTTTTATGCTCAACAGACCAGATCAATTGGACTCACTGGTCAGGAGTCACTGGCTGACATTAATCAGTGAAGATCATGAAAGCATCAAGCTTACGGGCAATTAGAGGCCCAGTCCATAGGCTATAGACCTGAAATATTTTTAGAATTCTAGCTCCAAGCGTTAGAACAATGTTATAATGATCAAAAAAGAGAACGTGACCACTGACCACTGCCTCACTCCCCACCCGGTTCAAAAGCACTGAGGAACAACCCCATCGTGAGCTGAACCCTGAACCCCCTGCACAGTCCAGCGATGCCGCTGTATTTACAAACATGATGTTTACAAAGAAAAATAAATCAAACCAATCAGGATCACATACCTCAGGATTCATCTGCAAAATTCAGCAGAACTTTAAAGAGTAAACAGAAATAGAAGAATCAGTATCAAACCATTTTCAGCCCAAACGTATGATCAGCTATCAGCAAGCAGGTCCTACAAACTGGTCAGAACATCACTAACACAGAGAGTCCGTCACTCTCAGCCCAGTACAGTGAGTATCAGGGAGGCCGCAGAAACCCGTGTGGACACAACTGTCAGTGTGGCGTTTTTCCCGGAACGAAATAATGTGTAAAACGAGAGGAAAAGAACACACTCGCTGATCACAGCTGTTTGAGTTCGGTTGGAAACGTTTGTTTGAATTCAGGTTTCTTTGAGTTTGATGCAGAACGATGATGATGAGGAGCTTTAGCCACGTGTTTCCTCCTTTTCAATCCCCGTGTCTGATGTCTGGGTCTGATTGTTTGAGCCGTGGTTCACTCCAAATCATCACATGGGGTACCATAGCAACCACACAGCAACAGACTAGAAACTTACTAGTAGTGGAATCCACTTTACCTGCATGACCATTCTGAATTTCCTTCTGGAAATGCACTTTACCAGTTAAGATCTGAAGCTCCTGCATTACTC
>CM067512.1:366517-369017 GCA_034509495.1 Acestrorhynchus altus | reverse complement strand
TGTGTGTGTGTGTGTGTGTGTGTGTGTGTGTGTGTGTGTGTGTGTGTGTGTGTGTTTTCAAACCATGTCTAACACATAGTTAGTCAGAAATGAGACTAAAGCGTCTGGCTGGTTTCTTACTCTTATGAAATATGAATTGATATGTAGATATATATGAAGAAGATTATGTTGACACTGTAAGTTATTTCAACACTATTAAAAACACACGAGCCATTGGAGTAATTCCTATTTAAATATATCACAACAACAACAACAACAACAATAATAATAATTATTATTATTATCATAATAATTAATATATGTAATAATTTCTGAATTCATATAGATTTAAAAACCTCTATCATACTCCATCATGTTCATTGTTTGTTGGTCAAACAGTGTTGTATCATCAGTCCTACAAGCAGGTTAACATTGAGTTAAAGCAACATCAGCAGCTTCAGAATCCTGATGAAGCTCCACTGACTGACTGTCATTCCCATCTTTTGACTTTGGGCTAAATGCAATCAAATCAAATCCTCTCACAGCAATGTTCTTACATCTGTTCTAAAGCATTTCTTTAAGTATAGATGCTGGTACTGCACCAAAGGACAGACTCCCTGTTCAGTGCCTTAACTTGTTCAGAAACACTGAACAAAAAGGTGTCTACAAACTTTTGTCCATCACTAATGATACAGTAAGGCAGGCTTAAACACTCCGTCTCTGCGTCTCTGTCCCACATCAGTCCAGACACTGTGTGCAGCGGTTCTGTCCCACACGGGTATTTTTAGATGGCATGTTATAATGGGCACCACTAGAAAAATAAAAAAAACACTTCCTGACCACTGCCATGGTACAGACTGTTCTAGAGTCCACACACACACACACACACACACACACACACACACACACACACACACACACACACACACACACACACACAGCCCATACACATGCCATTTAAAACACCACCATCTTATTTTAGCGATGGAAGTTGCAAAAATGTCCCAGCAGCCTCCGCCCACAGCACATCCAAACACACACCGCTTCACCATAACCATCAGGGATCTGTGTGTCGTCCTGAAGCTGGACAATGAAATACTCTACCTGTCCAAAACTTTGTGGACACTCCTTCCAGTGAACACATTCAGCTACTTTTGCTGACACATATGTGCAAATGCACACACAGCTTGTCTAGTCCCTGTAGAGAAGTACTGCCAATAGAATAGGACTCTCTGGAGCAGATAAACACACGTGACTCTATTGGTCTAATATCCAAAGATATACAGTCTTAAATTCAGAAAAGTACAGGGAACAGTGTCCCAATACTTTTGGCCACACGTTTAGTTTTTAAAAGAGTTATAAAGATTTTAAAGACATAAAAAAATAAACACTAATATAACAGCAGATATCTGTGAGAGTGAGAGCACGCAGTCAGCATGGTCATGTGGGACTCACATGGGTTCCAGTTGGACGTGGGTTTGTACATGTGTTATTACTGGGACCCAGATGGGATTCCCAAAAACCATCATCACAGCCCACCTTAATCTGACATGGGTCGCATCTACGCCTGTACTGTAATCTACACCTAAACCTAACCTTAATCTACACCATAATCTACATTGTAGATGCAGGTACATGTAGAGCAGGAGTCACTGACTCTTCAGGGTAACAGACTGGATACGTTAGTCGCCACATTAGAGGTTCAAGCCTCTCTGTGTGAATCTGAGCTGAAGATGATTCTGAAACTCTGCTGACCTCCAGACAACGCTTCCCCGCCCAGCTCAGATGAGTTGGATGAGCTTCCTCCTGACTGTCACATGCTCTGGACGGCAGTCTGGACTTCCCCAGATAGAAGAGAAACATGCCAGATTAAGCCTGAGCCAGTCAGCGGATGAGCGTTTGCCTTCATATCTCTCATGCTCTGCATTTTTTCTGCTTTATCTCCATTTTCTCAAGTCCATGTCAGTTAAGACCAGTTGAACCTCAGGGCCTCGAGGTTTGTTTCCCAAATAATTAGAAAAGTATTGATAGGAGACACTCACACATACCACTCTAATGTGTCTTCATTTCAGATGTGAATATGAACATAATTTAGATGTTTGTATGAATTCCATCATATTTTGGTGGCTCTTATAAGGAACAAAAATACTTTATATCTCACACATTCTGTTGGACATTGATCACCCAGAGTGTCTTTGTCCATATTCTGCATTAATTTCATCTATATGTGCACACTCTCCTACAGCATGTGCAAAATTAGCTCCTCCTTCACTGCTTTTATAGGATTTAAACCATAACATTATATCCATCTTTCTCTTCTTCTGTCCATCTCCTCCTTTCACCCTGATCTTCAATGATCAGGACCCCACAGGACCACCACAGAGCAGATATGATGTGGGTGGTGGGTCATTCTCAGCACTGCAGTCACACTAACATGGTGGTGGTGTGTTAGTGTGTGTTGCTGGTACGAGTGGATCAGACACAGCAGTGCTGTCCAGCGGACAGCGTCCTGTGAGCAGCG
>CM067512.1:268598-358598 GCA_034509495.1 Acestrorhynchus altus | reverse complement strand
AGCAGTTCACTCTCATAGACATCATGAAGTCCTGTAACTGGAATTGAGAAGAACTTACCCCGTTCTGTGTTGAGAGGAGTTGTTTCGCCAGAGGATATGTAGTCGTTAAGCTGGGTCTGCTTGTTCAGCTGGGGAACTGGATCCAAGTCTGCCACAGGGAAAGAACTGATATTTATAAAGTACACCACAGCAAAATTCCAGTGAAGCACAAAAGCTCCAGAACTTCATCATTAAAGACTCGTTTAAGACATGGTCCCAAAATGTGTCCCAAATGCACACTAATTAGTAATACTCCACAGACCTGGAGACCTGGACCTGGAGACCTGGACCAGACCTGGAGTATGTAGTACAGTAAGTACCATAGATGCTATCTTTGGGTCTGATCTGGACTAAAGAGAAAAGATCTGGACTGTTGCTCAGACCTCCAAACTCCTCTTTTCAGATGAAAGTAAATTCTGCATTTCATTTGGAAATCAAGAGTCAGAGAGTCTCGACTCCTACAGTCTGGATGAAGAGTGGAGAGACACAATCCAAGGAGTCTGAAGTTAATCAGTCTGTGATAGTTTAGGAGGCCACAATATCTGCTGGTGTTGGTCCACTGTGTCCATGTAGTTAAAGCAGCATCTACCAGGAGATTTTAGTGAACTTCATGCTTCATCTGATGAGCTTTATGGAGAATCTGATTTGCTTCTCCAGCAGGACTCCACCCACAGTGCCAAAACCTCTTATATACCTTATAAAACCTCAATCTGAGATTTCTGCTCATGATGTTCAAGAGAAAATAAATACTTCACTTTATGTTTAATGAAAATAAAATACACAGATCAGCCATAACATTATGACCACCTCCTTGTTTCTATACTCACTGTCCATTTTTTGTGTTAATTTTTGTGTTTGTATCTGAAAATCAGACAATCACAATCAAAGTAACGTTGTTGTTGCTCTTCCCAGTTTACAGTGCATATGTTGAGTAAATCCTGCTGCCTTTTCTTTTCTTTTCTTCTCTTCTCTTCTCTTTTCTTTTCTTAAGGCTGCTGTTCCGAAACTTCCCACACACGAACAGCAAGTCCGAGAAGCTCAGTGCCATTTCAGCTGAACTCATCAGGTTCACGTTGCACTCCAGATATCTTTCTCTCCGGACAGAAAAGAGTGAATCGTCTGATCCACGAGCCCCGTCCTGCAGCACATCAGTGGGCCGAGAACACTGTCTGGTCTCATTACCACCTTGCCTTCCCAGTGAGCAGGAAACAGTGGAATGGGCATATTTCAACCCCAACCAGCTTCAAACACGGTCACTCTTCACAAACCCCTCTTTAAGCTACAAAAGCGCTCCTCCGTTCTGTTCTAGACTAATTCCACCTGATGTTGCTTTGCTTCTCTCAGTGACATCAAACAGCACCAGCCCCAAACCCCGAGCCTGGTTCTGACAGGGCAGCCATCGCTTCCATTCCGGAGTACAAAAGTACTTCAGCCCTGGGCTTCTGCGTCAGCTGCACTACCGTCATTCCTCCCTCACTGAAGAATCTTGGGGTCACTTGGGTGGCAAAATGTTTTAATCAGTGGAAATATGAGTCCTGCCCTGAGGACCTGCAGAATTCTCCTTTTTATTAGGAGAAAATATCATCTCTAAACATCTTGCACCCTTTTCACATTGATTTGTACTCTCGGCTTCTTCCATCCTACTCTCACCAACTTATGTAAAATACATCACTTATCACCTCATCTCATCCTACACTGTCCCGGGGACTGGCATTTACCGCTTCGCCTTCACTGAATGCCTCTGACCTGCTGGGTATCTGCAGATGCCAGAAGAAAGGAAAAGGTCATTAGCACTACTGGGACTGGATTAGTCTTACCAGGCCGTGTCGTTGGTGACTTACTGTAAGTTTAATTTCCTCAAACATCTCAGCGATGGCTCCGACGAAAGGCTCGTTTTAACCTCACGCATCCGAACACTCTCACACGGAGTGATAACTCTGCACGGCCGCACCAAAGAAACCGCGCGGGCAACGTGCAAGACACCCATTGCACAGTGACTACAGTCACACACTGCGGATTCATACTGGATTAAAGCGATTTCATGCTTATGACTCTCAAAACTGTGAAAACGGTTCCGTTCCGATTCAGTTCCGATTCAAATCGTTCCGCAGTTGTTACTGTCAAACTGCAAAAGCAACACCCTGCAGATTCATACTGGATTAAATGAATTGTAATTGTGCACAATTCTAATGTGGTACCACCCTAATCCAACCTCACCAGGTCTAATTCCACAGTTAGACACAAAAGACACACACACACACACACACACACACACACACACACACACACACACACACACACACAGTGTTAAATCACTACAGGATCTGTTAGAAACCACTTCCACAAAATAGCTCCAATAAAAGCATTTATCGATATCTCATTCGCCATATGTTCTCCCTGCTCTGTACACCTCCAGCTCCAGCTCCACAGTAATGAATGGATGCAGTGGAGTCGTTATATAGACGTCTTTGTCATGGTCGTTGTGTCTGTTGGCCACTGACAGATGACTCTGTGAATGAAGGTCTCAGCCTGTTGTTAATGTCAGACATCTAAGTGAGAATGCACGCCATGTCACGAACGCGCCCGCGGAGTCTCCAGAGGCAAGCAGCATCTATCTGAACATCAAAACACCAATAAACTGCTGTTAATAGAGATGGAAGATCATACTGGGCGAGAGCTTAGAACGAGAATGTCAGATCTGTGTCTCAGTCAAACACACACAGAGCAGTAATCACTGGGCGCTATTGGAAAAAGATTAATCATGGAATGATCTTCATCCATTAGACCGTACGTGTGCATGTTAGTATCACCATAATGATCAATGCAGCTTTGATCTCACACATTTGGAGCTCTGACTGAGCAACAGCCTGCGCGTGTTCTCTGAAAGGTAGCTGAATTCATTTCTTTACCAATTATGAGGCTGTTATAGCTGTAATATACTGCAAACTGAGCAATACATCAGACGCAACTCATTGACTTTGATCTTGAACCTGCATTTGTCAAACTCTTCGGGCAGCAGGACAGACCTGTACACTGTGCACCTTCATCAGCTGTTTGTAGGTACTGTAGAACCCTTAGAACCCAAGTTAGGCAATTGCATGTCCTTTACTAGGCTTTCTATGATCAACCTGCATACAGACTCTGACTGATCAGAGAGAGGGGGCGGGGCTGACGATCAACCTGCACACAGACTCTGACTGATCAGAGAGAGGGGGCGGGGCTGACGATCAACCTACATACAGACTCTGACTGATCAGAGAGAGGGGGCGGGGCTGACGATCAACCTGCATACAGACTCTGACTGATCAGAGAGAGGGGGCGGGGTCAACCTGCATACAGACTCTGACTTCAGAGAGGGGGGGTGGGGCTGATGACATCACTGACAGATATTTTCAGAATAAAAGTCCTGAGAAGGGAGACTTCTGATACATATGTGATAAAAATAATGAAGAATATTCAGATTGTTTTTTATTTTATCTGCACCACTGTTGAAGAACTTTTTATTATAAATATTCTTGTCAATCAAATCATTACAAACAATTCATCAAAATTCTTGCATTTTCAGCTCAAAACACTGGATGATTGATTTTCAACAGGATTCCTGAGAAACCAAATATGGACAGTATGGTCTAATTTAAATGATATGTGTCTCCTATAAATACTTTTCTAATGTTTTGGTGAATAAAAGTCTGTCCAACTATAAAAACATCCCACAGAATTGGTCAGGAGTTCTGAAGGTTAATGTTCTACTGGTTAAGGTCATTCTGCTGGAAGCGGTGGCCCTTCTTCCGTAACGGTGGAGTGTTCAGCTACACACAGGTCTTATATAACTCCGCCTCTGATGGGATGATTGTATTATATTAAGCACAGCAGTGAGCGCGTCCTGCTAATAATAGAAAACTAATAACTGCAATGTGGCGACGTCACAAACGGCTAATCTGACTGTGAGAAATGTGGTAACTGGTATTATTGTCTGTGTGGAATTTCAACACTAAACACAAAGGGTTGCTTGACTCTTTTAAGACATTCTGTTTACACTGATATCAGTATGTAAAATGATGGTGAAGGCCGTTACCTCAGGGGACAGCTTGGAGACTAAGCCTGTGAGTGAGGTGGAACACCGGTCGGCGTGCTCATGGCAAGGAGACGGGAATTATCAGCGTCTGAGCGAGACACGATAGTGGTGCAGATGGAT
The DNA here is from genome assembly GCA_034509495.1 of Acestrorhynchus altus. NCBI lineage: Eukaryota > Metazoa > Chordata > Actinopteri > Characiformes > Acestrorhynchidae > Acestrorhynchus > Acestrorhynchus altus. The sequence continues at coordinate 354,364 of CM067512.1, read as the reverse complement.
GGGACATTCCTTTTCAAAAATGTAACATTCCTCGATCCACAGGGTGATGTATATATGAACCTCCCCAGGTGATGGTGTGTGTCCTACACCAGGTGTGTGGTTTAATACACCAGCAGTCTCCTTCCATTTCCACTCCAGCTACAGTGTCAGGCCTGAGGATACAAACATATATGATATGATCTAAACACACCTCCTGCCTGATGTCCACTGTCTCATACTGAGCGGTCTCTTCCTTTACAGCAATGTGATTGCTGTAGATTGATATTTGTGATGCAATGACGTCCCAAACACTGGTCAGCTATGATAAGGTGACGTCGCAAACAACTGGTTACCAGATACGGCAATTACGGCAGATATTCCAACCATGTGACCATTTTAAGGTGGTGACATCACACACAGTGTATGGATGTGATTTGTTGGTAAGCTTTTGGTGACATTGAGACAAGACTGAGTCTAGCTCCTCCTGCTGCCCGTATCTCATCTCAGCGGCCAATCGATGGGCCTCCTCTGGTCCCTTCCCTTCCCCTCAAATCCCATCACGGTCGTCAGTTTGTCACATTGCTGGCTTTGGATGCAGGCTAGCCCAGGGGGATTTATCCTGTCTCACCAAGCCTGTCTGTCCAGCATTCTGTCATCCTTGTGTTATATATATGTGTGTGTGTGTGTGTGTGTGTGTGTGTGTGTGTGTGTGTGTGTGTGTGTGTGTGTGTGTTTCAAATCCACCACTGGCACACACTGGTTCACACGTTTTAACAAAAGCACACACACACACACACACACACATATATACAGAAAATCTCAAGCTCCATCAGGTTGGTTGGGGAGCATCGGTGACATTTTTAGATCTTCAGAGATGTTCAGTAGGGTTAAGGTCTGGACTCTGGCTGGACCATTGAAGGACATTCACAGAGTTGTCCTGAAGACACTATCTTGGCTGTGTTTAGGGTCGTTGTCCTGTTGAACATAAACCTTCATCCCAGTCTGAGGTCCAGGGCGCTCGGGAGCAGGTTCTCATCAAGGATGTCTCTGTACATCACTGCAGTCATTTTTCCCTTGACCCTGACTGGTCTCCCAGTTCCTGCTGCAGAAAACATCCCCATGATACTGATCTGTTTGTTTCTCATGGTCTCAGAGTCCTTTAGGTGTGTTTTGGAGACTCTAGACGGACTGTCCTGCCTTTTACTGAGGAGTGTCTTCTGTCTTGCCACTCTACCATACGGGCCTAATTGGTGGAGTGCTGCAGAAATGGTTGTCCTTCTAGAAGGTTCTCCTCTCTCCACAGAGCAACATTGGAGCTCTGTCAGAGTGACCATTGGGTTCTTGGTCACCTCCCTGACTAAGGCCCTCCGACCACAATCGTTCAGTTTGGCCGGGCTTCCAGCTCTACGAAGAGCCCTGCTGGTCCCAAACTTCTTCCACTTTTGGATGATGGAGGCCACTGTGCTGATTGAGATCTCCAATGCAGCAGAAATGTTTCTGTACCTTCTCCAGATGTGTACAGTCCCATCTCGGAGGTCTACAGACAGTTCTTTTAGACTTCATGTCCTGGTTTGTCTCTGACCTGCACTGTCTACTATGAGACCTTATATAAACAGGTGGGTCTTTCCAAATCTTGTACAATCAACTGAACTGAACACAGGTTTCCAATCAAGCTGTAGAATCTCAAGGTGGTTCAGTAGAAACAAGATGCATCTGAGCTTAATCTTGAGTGTCGTGGTAAAGGCTGAGAAAACTTATGTAAGAACAGAAAGTAAAAACATCTGTACAATATAATGTTTTCACGGTTTGACATTTATATTCACAAAAAAGTATTTAACGGAGACGCATATCAGACATTATCATTTTCAGGAGATCCTAAACTAGCAGAAACAAGCAGGTGGTCACCAGCATTGGGATCAATTTGTATTGAAATATGTCAAAACGTGGTCATTCAAATTTTCAGTTTTGTTAAGAAAGATGTTGTAAAACATCTAAAATCTCAGGGAAATGTCTCTGAAGAGGGTTCAGGGTAGCGAATGTGAAGACAGATTCTTTCTCCACTCTGGAACAGCAGGACAGATCTTATTTCAGCATGCTCTATATGCTCTACATCAGGGGTCATCAATTCTGGTCTTGGAGGGCCGGAGTCCTGCACAGTTGAATTCATTACATTAGCTTTATAGCTCCAGTGTAGAACTAACAGTGTGAACCTCAGACACCAGCATGTCCCAGCAGATCAGCCAAAACTGCCTAAAATGGACTTTTTTCATCTATAACACGCAGCAAATGTGATCATCTGATAATACACTGCGTGGACAAATGTATTTGGACACCTGATCATTCACTGTTTCTAATGAAGTCAAAGGAATGAAAGAGTTTATCCTGCTTTTGTTGGAGTAACTGTCTCTACTGTCCAGGGAAGACTTTCTACTAGATACTGAAACATTGCTGTGAGGTCAGGATGTGAATGATCACCACGCCCAACTCATCCCTAAAGTACTGTATGGAGCTCCATCCTTCCAGAGAACACGGTTCCACTGCTCCACAGCTCAGTGCTGGGGGTCTTTATACCCTCTAGTCCACACCAGGCATTAGGTACAGTGCCAACAGGGTGATGTTTTTTTCTGGCAGCAGATCAGGACCAGTGTGTTTAGTGTTGTGCTCTTATTTAGTTCACCTGCTGGATGCAAAACCAGGTCTAATGTACCAAATGCTCTGCAGAGTGTGTGTGTGTGTGTGTGTGTGTGTGTGTGTGTGTGTGTGTGTGTGCATGCGTTACCCACTGGTTTCAGAATCAGACCTCATATGTGGAGCATATGTGTCTTCCATGTTTGTGTGTGTGTGTGTGTGTGTGTGTGTGTGTGTGTGTGTGTGTGTGTTTAGTCCACCAGCTGGTTACAAAACAGGTGCTGTGTGGGGAGCTGTGTGGGTGGTGGAGCCTGGGTGGATATGTTAATGTAAGGTGAGGTAGGTCATTATGAAGGCTGTTACACACCAAACACAATGTTAATAAATGAGACAAAAATGCAAAATATTTGCTTAAATTAATAATAATAATAATAATAATAATAATAATAATAATAATAACCCCTCACACCCAACCAGACACAATGACGAGTTGTTTAGGCTGTGTGAATGATACATATGTGGAGGAGAACTAGATCAGCTGTGAAATGAGATTCTAATTCCCAAACTTCACCATTAACCTCCATGGTTCCCTCTCAAACCACATCACGCTCCCTACATAGTGCACTATCTATAAAACTACACAGATATGGATAAACAGCGCGTTACATAGACAGCTGTCTGACCGACTGCTGGATTTAATGACTTTAGATCAGACAGATCAGACAGTTCGATGAGGGTGCTGCTATTTCACTACCTACAAAGTGCATGACGTAGTGGAGAGGAAATGGTTTGAAAAACAGACTGCTGTTGATGGAAGAAAAAGGAGTTCTTTACAGATTAAACTTTAGGAGAACAGAGAACAGAGTGAGAGAAAGAGAGACAGGAAGACAGGAAAAGAAAAGAGTGACAATAAAATGAGAGACAGAGAGAGAAGGACAGGGAGAGAGAGAGAGAGAGAGAGAGTGAGTGAAAGAGAGAGAAGGACAGGGAGAGAGAGAGAGAGAGAGAGAGAAGGACAGGGAGAGAGAGAGAGAGAGAGAGAAGGACAGGGAGAGAGAGAGAGAGAGACAGAGAGAGAGAGGACAGAGAGAGTAGGAGAGTAGGAGAGAGAGAGAGAGAGAGAGAGAGAGACAGAGAGAGAGAGAGAAGGACAGGGAGACCAGCGAGGAAAAGCAGAGCAGTATGTGTGTGTGTGTGTGTGTGGGGTGTGTGTGTGTGTGTGTGTGTGTGGGGGTGTGTGTGAGTGGGTGTGTGTGTGTGTGGGGTGAGTGGATTGGTGGGATATGGGGAGCAGGATCATTTTGATGATGAGTTGATTTCTTTCAGGACGCTCAGAGAACAAAGGTCTCACCTCATGATCTGAACAAGAAAACAGAGTGCAGTAAATACAGCACCTGCCATCCCTCTCTCTCTCTCTCTCTCTCTCTGTATCTCTCTGACTGCATTCCTCTCACTGTACTCTCTCTCTCTCTCTCTGCATTCTCTCTCTCACTGCATCTCTCTCTCTCTCTGTATCTCTCTGTAACTCTGACTCTGTAATGCTGACTCTATCTCTGTATCTCTCTGTAACTCTTCTCTCTCTCTCTCACTGTATCTCTCTCTCTCTCTGTCATCTGTATTCTCTCTCTCTCTCTCTCTGCATCTCTCTCACTGTATCTCTCTCTCTGTATCTCTCTCTGTGTAATCTCTCTCTGTACCTCTCTCTGTCTCTCTCTCTCTCTCTGTACTCCTCTCACTGCATTCCCTCTCTCTGTATCTCTCTGTATCTCTCTGCATCTCTCTCTCTCTCTCTGTATCTCTGTACCTCTCTCTCTCTGTCTCTCTCTCTCCTGTATCTCTCTCACTGTCTTCTCACTGCATTCTCTCTCTCTCTCTCTCTCTCTGTATCTCTCTCTCTCTCTCTGTATCTCTCTCTGTATTCTCTCTCTCTCACTGTATCTCTCTCTCTCTCTCTCTCTCTCTCTCTCTCTCTCTGCATTCTGTATTCTCTCTCTGGGTCTCTCTTCTTTAGTAATACTGAACATTGACAGAACAGCCCATTGCGGTTCTTTCCCCACCGGTCATTCTGCAACACCAAAGTGCTGGAAGGGAAATGGGGATGGGTCATCTGGGGGATGATTAGCACTGGACGACCTGACTGACCATATAAATTCATCCCGTTGTGCTGTCCATTCTGACCTGGCTGCTCTTATCCCTCATTCCAGAGTTGGAAATGGAACTGTGTGTGTGTGTGTGTGTGTGTGTGTGTGTGTGTGTGTGTGTGTGTGTGTGTGAGACCGTAAGTACACTGTCTGGCAGAACTAGAGGTATCTTTTTAATTTCATGCACAATGACTCTCACATTTGTTTCCCATCTTACACTGATTTCCTGTTTTCTGTTTCCACTACTTAGTATATTCATTGCACTCTTTCTCTATGTAAAACACTTCCTTTCTCTCTCTTCCCCCTGCCCTCTCTGTCTCTCTCTGTCTCTCTATCCTACTCTCTCTCTGTATCTCTCTGTGTGCCCTCTCTCTGTCCTACTCTCTGTCTCTCTCTCTCTCTCTGTCTCTCTCTCTCTCTGTATCTCTCTCTCTTCTCTGTAACTGTCTCTCTCTCTCTCTCTCTCTGTGTTCTGTCTCTCTCTCTCTCTCTCTCTCTCTCTCTCTCTCTCTCTCTCTCTCTCTCTCTGAGTGTTTGGCTGTAGATGATGAGGTCTTCATTAGTAAGACTGTGCTCTGGCTGACTCATACATGTGCCTGTTAGAGCCTCTCACACAATGACACACTAGAATAATCAGCTCTGTAAAAGCAGCCGCTTTCAGCCCACAGCAGAAGGAGCTGATAAACTGTACATCTGACCAACACCTGTGATGTGCTCATTTAGACAAACACAAACACAGTCCATGATAACAGAAACGTCCAGCCGACAGCGTCCTGTGGGCAGCGTCCTGTGAGCACCGATGAAGGACTAGAGGACGACCAACACAAACTGTGCAGAAACAGATGAGCTTCTGTCTCTGACTTTACATCTACAAGGTGGAGACACTCGGTAGGAGTGTCTAATAGAGTGGACAGTGAGTGGACACAGTGTTTAAACACTCCAGCAGCACTGCTGCGTCTGATCCACTCGTACCAGCAACACACACTAACACACCACCACCATGTCAGTGTGACTGCAGTGCTGAGAATGACCCACCACCCACATCATATCTGCTCTGTGGTGGTCCTGTGGGGTCCTGATCACTGAAGATCAGGGTGAAAGGAGGAGAATAAAGTCTTCAGAGAAACAGATGAACTGGAAATGTACCAAGACAAACACACATGCACGCACACACACACACACACACAGTTACTTGGAACATTAAATCATTCTGAATTATTCTTTTGTTTCTAAAGATCTATTCTTTGTAATATTCCACCAGATCCTCACAATTTCCTGGAACAGTGGGGTTGTGGCAGGACAGACCCTATTATGAGAGAACTGATCATCTGCTCGTTAAGACTCGTTAGAGCTCGTTAAGTTCATCAGGCCTTAATTAGTCCAGTACAGTGTGTGTGATGAGACCCCTGCGGTTGGTGGTTTGAGTGTTTCTCGTCCTCGTGGCCCACACTGCCTCTGTTTGATCCAGCCTGCTGCCCGAATCACAGGATCTGTCCCGCCAGACTAGCTGCCAGAACTGCTCTTAAGACCCCTCCAATATGCCTGTCAAATTTACGGCGGGACCCCGAAGACTGGCTGTCAGCTTCGCTTCCAGCACCTCTTCAGTATGGCAGTCAGAATCCGGCTCAGGACCCTCGGAGCCAAGCTGAGTAATGCCCTCCTTGTTAAAGGAACAGTGCGACATTTTTCAGGCTAATCTCTATTGGTGGCACTGCTGATCACTAGTGACAGTGATTTCTGAGGCTGGCGCTGGAACACTCTGAGGAGTGAAGCCATTACAGCCTGAAATATTCGTCTCAACTGCTCGGATCAGTTTCAGCCGAGGTTAGACGACGTCATTTCAGAAATATGTAATTTTACTACTTGTGTTATGATTTATCCTGTTTTTCGTGACATTAAAACAGGCTTTTAATCGGCTGCTGGAGTCGTGCGTTTGAGAGGTTAACGAGGCTCCTGCTCATTAGAAAATGGAAGCATGGAGAAGAAAACAGTGAAGCGTAAAGGAGGTTAATCTTTCGTATGTTTGGCCAAAAATCTTTTTATGCTATGTTAAAGAATTGGGATGTAAGAGGTTTAAGGGCCGGTTTTCCAGATCAGCCTCGTCATGGACTATAGTTTTATAGAATCAGCAGTAAAATGCTGTTACAGGACTACGCTTCGTCTCTGTCCGGGAAATCAGACAGGACATGTTTGGGATGTTGTTTAATGTATAAAGTGAAATTTCCGTGTAAGCTGGGACCACTGAGGGCGGGTTTCAGAGAGTTGACATATTTAGAAATTTAACTGAAATCATTAATGTTGGATTTCTTTTGACGACCACTGAGACATATTTTTGTCTTTTTTTGTCTCATTTAGGTCACATACCGAAAAGTGCAGGAGGATACAAACGCTGTTCAAACACTTTTCAGGCTGTATGTCGTTCTGGACAGATCTTATTTGGCCATTGACTGAACGAGCTGCTGAGCTCTTCTCTAGACAGAAAAGGTTGAATTCTCCTGATGTTGTGGAGGAGAACATCTGCATGACCGAGTCAGGTTTGCTACATCAGCCGAGAACGATTACTGGTCATCCATAACTACACCAAGGCTCCGTGCTTCTGCAGATGGAGTGACCAGTGAGTTCTCAAAGGAAATGGTAAGATCAGGGTGAGGACCAGTGCTTCCAGGGATGTACAGCAGTTCAGTCTTGCTGGGGTTGAGTTTGAGGTGATGGGCTTCCATCCATGATGAGACATCAGAGAGGAAAGCTGAGATCCGAGGTGAGAGGTGGGTGTCGGAAGGTGGGAAAGAGAGGATATGAGGAGTGTCATCAGCCCAGCACTGAGCCTTGTGGAACACCAGTGGAGAGCCAACTTGGAGCAGATGAGGCCTGCTGCCATGTAACCTGGTAAGAAGGTTATTTCGATATTTCGAGACCAAACAGGGCAGGTCTGAAAACACAGTCTTTATTTTGGTTCTATTCCAGTGGTTTGTCCAGAACCGTGGACCATCTGGAAGTGGCTGAGGACCAGTTTGAGACGTGTTGTTTTTATGTTACAGTTTCAACCAATCAATGCTGATTGGCGAAATTGGTTGTGTGATCAGTGGATCTGGGGTCAGCAGATGTTCTGTTGTTTTCTAAGTACAAAAGAAAAGTGTTCAAATAATTGCCTGTGTTAATCGCCGCTGCAGCCCCGACGCAGAGATTCGGTTGGGAAACGTTGGAGTGTTTCTTTAATGTGAGTTGGCTGCACTTGCTCGTGCTCATAATTGAGGTAGATCATCATTAAACAGCTTAATAAGTGCCAGCACGTGCGTTATTGGTGGGAGCGGCGCGGTGGAAAAGCGGGGCTGATTGGAGCGAATGCTCCAGTTGCTTTTCATTTTTAATGATCATTATTGTAAATGTAATGATCACGGCTTTCTTCTGTAGGCGTAGGAGTTGGAACTCCAAAGGCGGTGCTCTGCGGGGGACCCCACAGTGGCCGTCCTTTCTTCTGCTGTGATTATCTCACACACACACACACACACACACACACACACACACACACACCCTTACAAGCACACAGCACGGCAGCATGAACACTACAGCAAACCCCCACCGTAAACGGCCTCCCAGGAACCGAGCCCTCCCAATTATTTACAAATTGCTGGTGATTTAATAAAGAGGCTGGAAGTTTAGCGAGGGGAAATTAGCCCCCGCCTCGTGCTTCAGCCTCGCCACTGTGGAAAATTCGCTCCAAACACAAACTAATGGAGTGGGTCAACTGCTGCCGGACTCTGAAACAGACTGTTTACGAGCCGGTCTGCATCATTAAATCATTAGTGGACGTTAATAGAGCTTTCACGTAATGTGTCTTTGCCGGGGAATTATGAGTAGGAATTAGAAACTGGGCTTTTACTGCAGAGTCAACATTTTACGGAACACAGCAGTGATGAAGCGTGACTATTAGAGTCGGACCTTCAGTTCAGACCATAAACATAAATATACTACTTTGGACTAAAGTATTGGGACACCTGCAAATTCATCGCTTGTTCCAGAATTCCAAAGTCAAGGCTTTCGAAGAGTTTATCCTGATCTTGAAATATGTTTTTCCTGTCCAATGATAAACATTCTACTGGATTTTACTGCATTGCTGCGAAAATATGATTGCATTCAGCAATAAGAAGTCAAGTGACGAAGTCAAAGTCGGTGAATAATGCCAAATGTGAACAGCACAGCGTGGTTTGACTGGGAGAACCGTACGAACTGTACCGTACAAACCGTACCATCAGCCCCCGGCTACAGGGAGCTCAACATCCTGGGACATAAGAGCAGCAACGTGGAAAGAATGTAGGACAATTTGAAGACACTGGATCTAAGTTCAGCTGCATCCATTGCAGACACGTGGCTTCTGTGGCACCTATAGAGAAGTACAGCCAAAAGAATAGGACTCTCTGGAGGAGATAACATATTTGCACCACGCTCCAAAATCTAGTAGATCTAGTAGAAGGTCTTTCCTGGACAGTAAAGACTTTAGTCTAAACACTTGTTACTTGACTTGTAATTGTAGGTATTTTATGAGTTGTGAACAGCTCTGCCCTCCCTAAGAGACAGGACAGTGACCGCCCACACATCATCTGTAGAAGATGGCAGAGTGCAGCACGAAACCTTCAGATTAAAGTTACTGTCCAGAAATTCTTCCACTGAACTCCAATCTATAAATCAGATTCCTGCATCAAGTCGCTGTACTGGATGCTATCTCACTGCAGCCCTGATCCTCAGCTCGCTTGATCCTCCAGCTTCTCCCAGACCAGACGTTTTCACATGCATTAGAGTCCGAATCCTGCAAGGCAGCCACTCAGGGAACTGGTTTGTGTGTGTGTGTGTGTGTGGGCGCGCGCACGTCTGATCCCCAGCTAATCCTGTCCCTGTCGCCCATGTCTCCGGAGCTTCTCCTGCATGGAGCCGGGATAAAGCTGACCACCTGGACGGAGATGGAGCTTCAGAGCTTCACTGTGTTGCTGTCACACTCGCTCGGGAAATGTCCGGATCAATATAGTGCTATCTCTCTCTCTCTCTCTCTCTCTCTCTCTCTCTCTCTCTCTCTGTCTGTCTGTCTGTCTGTCTCTCTCTCTCTCTCTCTGTCTGTCTGTCTCTCTGTCTCTCTCTCTCTCTCTCTCTCTCTCTCTCTCTCTCACTGATCCAGGATCAATGATAAAAGGTTTGCCAAACTCAGAAAAACGAGTCTATTTCAGGATGCCACATCTCATTTATGAAATATGAGCCTATTAGTGGGACCAACCCAAGGACCAAAGCCAAAGATGCAGGCCTACTCTTTAGTCTCTCAGAGTCAGGCTTTATGGGACCAGTACATTATCAGATGGTTAGTCAGTGGCTCACTGTGTTCTGTAACAGCACTGTCGTCTCTCTTCAGGAGCTTCTCAGAGCACACGAAGAACAATTTAACCAGTAAAAGAATCGTTCATGCAAGCATGAGTCTCAGACTCACAGCAGGTAAACATGCAACACACTGAATCTGACATTTTCAGCTCTGATTCAGGCTGCTGGTACTGAAACCCGATGCACATCAGATTCACGGTAACGTGACCGTCTGCAGCCAGATCAGAATTCTTGGAACTTTTATGGCAATGCAGCATGACAATCCTCAATAATGCACTCTGAGGAGGAGTAAAAATAGTGACCTCATAAATATGTGGGGAGATGTCTCTGTCCCAACATTTACAATTACCTTTATGGCATTTGGCAGACACTCTGATCCAGAGCGGCTTACAGAAGTGCTTCTCTGTTTCAGAAGATAACCTGAACTAGTTTATAGAGACTAGAAACCAGAGGTTCCTCAGCCTTAGATGCTGCCAAACACAAACTTTAGATACCAACAAGATTCACTATGATTATAAAAGTTAAAAGCTCTGAAAGAGATGATCTTCTGTCTGTTTGAGTGACTCAGCTGTTTGGACCCCCAGGAGAAGTTTGTTCCACCACTCTGGTTCCAGAACAGAAGAGAGTCTGTATGCGTCATTTCCATGTGTACTGGGAATATGTAGAAGGCATTACCATCCACAGTGGACATGCATGGTTCATGTGCTCCACTGAGTGTTGCCATAGAAGCATGTTTGTTCCATAAAGAACCGTGATTATAAAGATGTGAGTGTAAAGAACTTTATCACCTGATGGTTTTTGTTGTCATTAAAGGTTAATTTTGTAAACAGTAGTACCTACACCTTAACATAAAGGGGGGACCCTCCTCCTCTGGTCAAACTACTCATACATAGTTAATAAGGGACTGGACCTGTTCTAACACTCAGGTGACTGAAGTAATGATAGTTTGATGATGGATAGAATATTAAGAGTAGCAGATAATCAGGGTCTGATGCAGGAGCGAAACTAGTCCAGGTCCTGAACCATGACCCTTACCATACCCTAAACAAACCATAAACATACCCTAAACAAACAATAAACATACCCTAAACAAACCATAAACATACCCTAAACAAACCATTAACATACCCTAAACAAACAATAAACATACCCTAAACAAACCATAAACCATACCCTAAACAAAACAATACACTTAAACAAACAATAAACATACCTGGAATAAACCATAAACATAATCTAAATAAACCATAAACACACCCTAAACACACCCTAAACAAACCATAAACATCCCCTAATCATACCCTAAACATACCGTAAACATACCATAAACATACCCTAAACACACCCTAAACACACCCTAAACACACCCTAAACAAACCATAAACATCCCCTAATCATACCCTAAACATACCGTAAACAAACCATAAACATACTGTAAACATCCCCTAAACAAACCATAAACATCCCCTAATCATACCCTAAACATACCGTAAACAAACCATAAACATACTGTAAACATCCTAAACAAACCCTAAAACAAAGTATAAATAAACCATAAACATATCAAATATCCCCTACAAACCCTAAACAAAGCATAAACAAACCATAAACATACTGTAAACATCCCCTAAACATCCCATCCCTCTTATATTCTGTATTTAATCAAAATCAGCTCGTCTGTCGTCACTCGGAGCCATTTGAAGCACTGCTTTTCTTTATTTATTCGCTTTGAGTGTGAAATATTTAATATTTGCTTTTGTTATCGTGAGCAATAGCTCTGTCTTTCAAGGCTTAAAGATTGCAGTTTGAGAAACAGGATTGCAATTAAAAGACAATTGTGTTTTAACTGAGATCCTGATTCTTCTGTGGTACATTTTCTAATGAAGTATTGGCAGCTTGATTGTGCTTCATATGTTATTAAGAGTCTCTTACGGCCGTAACGATTAGGCAAAGATGTTGATTAGTCATTAATGGCTTTGATTGTGGAAGAAAAGTCAATGTGGTGATGTGTTCACACTTTGTTTACTCGTAAACAAAAACGTTGTTTTGCCCTGCAATGTTCAAATGCTACATACGAGCTTTCTATCAGATCGCACCGCGCCGCAGGCCTGCAGTGATGGCCAGCGCAGAAATACACAACGACACAGAAGAAAGCGAGTGGTAGAAAAGCTGCTTAATGGTGGATTAACACAACAACAGTCGAAAGATTACATTAGAAGCTGAACTGAAATCAAGATGGCTTTATTGGTGTTAATACTGTAGGGTAGGGACGGGACGGGGGCGTGGCCAAATGCAGAGAACAATGCAACAGTGGAGTGAAAGTTAATGTAGTTAAATAGTTTCAGCTATAATGTCCCTTTGGACGTCTTCTCATCTACTCAGAGACATTAGAGTCACACATCCTGACAAGTGTGTTTGATTACTGCGTTGTGTGCAGAAATTCCAACATTCACGCCTGCATTAATTAAATCTCCTCTGGGTGGCGTAGTAGAGCAGATCCATAATTTACAGCGAGAGCTAGCCAAGCCAAAGTACAGCCCTTAAACATGGTGGAGGTAGTTTCATCAGCAGTTAAACACTAAGAGCTATCCAAACTAAAGAACGACCTCTACATATGGTGGATTTTTGCTCACTTTAATTCTAATTTTGGTTTTTCAACAATTTTACAGAAGAAGCATTTTCATCATAACAGCAAATCAGCATATTGCCCACATCTAGCAGGTGACAGAGTAGAGCAACCACGTATGAACCACATATACCAATATGGGGTATAACCACACACACACACACACACACACACACACACACACACACACACACACACACACACACTGAGCTATGAAGCAGTGGAACTGTATTCTCTGAAATGATGGCACCTGACCTCACTGATGCACTCACTTTTGGGGCTGAATGCAATCAAATAATCCTCACAGCCATAATCCAAAATGAAATGTTGGACTGAACTCTTCCCAGAGAAGTGGACGCTGTAACTGCAGCAAAGAGGGGCAAACTCTTGATTAATGCCCCCGACTGCAGAAACGCTGAACCAGCAGGTGTCCAAAAACTTCTGGACAGGTGGAGTATCTGGTATCAGCACTGCAGTGGTGACCGCTCTGAGCAAGCATTGGCCACAGGAGGGAGGGGGGGAGAGAGAGAGAGAGAGAGAGAGAGAGAGAGAGAGAGAGAGAGAGAGAGAGTGCGTGAGAGGGAAAGAGAGAGAGAGAGAGCGCGAGAGGGAGAGAGAGGGAGAGAGCGAGAGGGAGAGTGTAACGGCCCTCTCGGCACTCGTTCATGATGAGAAGAGCTCTTCTTTCTCCTCTCTAGCTAAAGCCTCGCTCTGGAGACAGGGAGAGGGGGCGAACGAGAAAGGGGTGGATAGAATTAGAAGGAGAGAGAGTGGAAGAGAAAGGTCAGATTTTAATGGCCGTGGTCAGCTCATCTCAACACTGAGAGCCCCCTTTCTGGTTTATTAGAGCAGAGCCTCTTACCTGCTTTTAAATTATCAGAGAGAGAGAGTGAGAGAGCGAGAGAGAGAGAGAGAGAGAGAGAGTGAGAGAGCGAGAGACAGATAGAGAGAGAGAGAGAGAGAGAGAGAGAGAGAGAGAGAGAGATATGAAGCCAACACTTTTTTTCTGGAATGTTAGTCTGTCCGTCTGTCGTTGATGTTGCGCCTCACCTCATCCAGCCAATAGAGAAGTGAATTCTGGGAAATTCTCAGTGGAGGCAGGCCTTGAGCCCTTTGATGTCAAAGCTGGACGGTCACAAGGCCAGAGGACATGAGGGCAAGGGGAAGTGCGCGAGAGAGAGAGAGAGAGAGAGAGAGAGAGAGAGAGAGAGAGAGAGAGATGGTCACTCTCTCTCTGAAGGTGACAGGTGAGGAGCTCAGAGCAGGTTCTCCAGGTCAGAGAGGCTGAGGAACAGGGAATATTTTAATGTCTCAGTGTATTTTGGGAATTCTGTTAGGAAGTGCAGTTCTGTCTCTGTTCTGTTGGCATATCCGGTTCTCCTAAGGAACCCAGGACCTTTTGTGCCGGCCGGTCACTATAGCCAGGCTGTGTTGGCTGATTTTGTAGCTGGTATGGTCTTCAGTTTGAGGTCAGACACTGTACTCAGGTTCTCTGCCAGTGTTCTCTCTCTCTCTCTCTCTCTCTCTCTCTCTCTCTCTCGCTTTCTGAATATATCTGACATTAAACTAATCATATAATAACTGATAAACAACCTTAATGTAATATTAATGGATAAATAATAAATAACATTGCTTTTACCAAAGTAAGTGTGTGTGCAGAGAGAGAGAGACAGACAGAGAGACAGAGAGAGAGAGAGAGAGAGAGACAGAGAGAGAGAGAGAGAGAGACAGACAGAGAGAGAGACAGACAGACAGAGAGAGAGAGCAGCATAGTGTGTGAAATATGTCTCACCATAAGGGATGTTGGTTCTATTTTTAGCTGCGGTGTTCAGATGGACTGGGTAAGAGCTGATCTTCATGGTTCTGCTCCACTGAAGAGATCTCAAACACCTCCATCTCCACATCAGCTACAGCTCACCAATAGGTCATCTACTGGTCATTACATCTGCAGAAGCTTTACACACACACACACACACACACACACACACAGTAAGCCTGAAATGTTGTTGACAGCTCAGTCTAATACTGTTGTTTTAAGCATTTTTGGGGCACTGGCTGTTGATTAAACAAGAACCTCTGTGTGTGTGTGTGTGTGTGTGTGTGTGTGTGTGTTCACGTGCACGTGATGATTCATTGCAGCTTGTTATAATGTTGTAGAGTGAAGTACAGAACAACACTGCCACCTACTGGCTACAACAGAAGCATAGCATGTGTAAGTGTGTGTGTGTGTGTGTGTGTGTGCTTATATTTCTGCAAACATTTGAGGTAGAATTCTGTTTTTGTAACTCAGTCATGAAACTTAATAAGAAATCAAATCAAACACACGACAGAAATCTGAGAGATGGTTTATTTATTGATGGTAGGAGTGGTTTTGCGTGTGGTAGTGGGTCGTCCAGAAGTATCTGGACACTCAGCTCAACAAGTGCAGGTCGTTTTATTTATTGAAATCAGAAAAACTGATCAAAGAAAATAAAGAATAAATAAATGTGTCCTTGGGCTCGTTTGGTTCCCTAACCGAGGTAATGCTCCGCCCCAAAAAAAAAACAACCCTGCTTACTGCCACACCGCGCCTCAGCCATGGGATGCACAGGACGCACAGGACACACAGGACACCACACTCTGCTTCCAAACAACAAAAGCCTGAGCTAGGCCTCCCTCACCCCTTTATACCCATAGCCCCGCCCACTCATCAGGATGGAACCATCTGCAGAGGCAAAAGGGTGAAAACACAACAATGAACACAAACAAACACAGACACATTTCACTGTCAGGACCTAAAAACACTCGATGACACTACGTCCTTCTGCTGACCCAGGAAAGAATGATCTCTGCTTCATACAGTTCACAATCTGTTCATCTCTTTCCACACAGGTTCTCTCAGGACCCCCCTCCCCCTTTGTCCTTTGGGCAGCCCGGAGCTCATCAACCAGTATAAAGGAGGGAACGGTTGGGCGGCGCCTCCCTTTCAGGAACAATCCGTCCAAACACAGGTAAGAAAACTTTTTGGAGTCGGTGATTGAATAAGACCTTAAAACTCATCACAATCATCCAGTGTTCCAGCTCTGTGAGGGCAAAAGTTAGAACCTTTAGGATCAGCAGATCGTCTGAAGGTGAAATTTGAGTCGGGTGTTGTCTCTAAAGAGTTTGGACTCCACCAGTCCTCCAAGGAGACACTGTACAAGTGGAGGAAACTCACGGCCATTATTTGGGTTTAAATCAGAAGTGTTATTTGGAGAAAGGAAAACTGCATTCCAGCATAAAACCCTTATCCCAACTGTAAAACGTGGTGGTGGTAGTATCATGGTTTAGGCCTGTTTTGTTGTATCTGGGCCTGGATGGCTTACCATCGTTGATGGAACACTGAATTCTGAATAATCCCAATAAAGGAAAATATCAGGACCTCTGTGAGGTGAACCTACAGAAAATGTCTCTAAGCACACACATTAATGTTCTGGACTGACCCAGTCAGAGTCCTGATCTTAATCCAGTAGAGATGTTGTGAAGGAGCTGAAGCTGGTTTGTGGAGGAATGAACTCAAATTAGTGCAGGACTGATCAAGCGTTACGGAAACGTTTAGTTACAGTTATTTCTGCAGAAGAGGAGACACAGCAGATACTGAGAGCAGGGGGTCACACTTTAATGCACTTACTGTAAATATGATCCATGTGGGGAACGTAGCTATTGCGTTTGGTACTCGTACCGTATGAGCTCCTTTGTACATGCACATATACACAGGTACATACAGTAAGGGACATATGGACGAAACCACCTCCTCACACAGCACTGATGTGAGCGTGTGTGTGTGGGAGGCGGTTCATTCTTTAAGGGTCGAAGACGTTAATAAACGTAAGACTGATCATTGTATCTGAATTTAGAATCTGAGTCAGATATGAATGACTAACCATGATTGGTGTAAACCTCATGAGACACATGTCCTTGTTCCATAAAATCACTCACGAAGGCAGAGGAGAACGAAGGTTAGGCAAGGACTCGTGTGGGGGTGACGGTGAAGTCATTGTGTAGTGGAGGCCTTTACCAGACGCATCGACAAAAAACACCCTGTAAAAGTAATGGCCCTGCAATCACCTAGAGTCAGCAACTCTACGAGACTACAGCGTCCCTGGGTCTGCGCCCACACACACACACACACACACACACACACACACGCATACATATTCGCATGAGAAAATGAGTACATTTCACGCATCATAATTTCACACCCACACACTACCAAACAGACACACACACACACACACACACTTACAATACTTCATGTCCCTACTCCAATATGCCATCTTCTCTCAGAGCAGAATTTATGTCCAATTAACACAATACAAGCAGGAATCCTTTTAGCTTTGGCACAAAGTCCAATGCATTTGTCCTCTGTACGTCTTTGGTAGTATATTTCCCCATCTGCATCCAGTCCCTGCGTATGTGTTTATGCTCATAATTCAGCGTTTCGCTCACTGTAACGCGGTACCGCAATTCTGTTCTTAAACGTTCCTTAGAAAGCGATGGATTGTCATCAAACTACAAGGCTTTTCAAACGTTCATCATCCAAAAAACAGTTGCACCCAGAAGGAACAGGCTGACAGTCATGAACGCCGCTGTGTAGGTTTGACAACATAAAGACACACCAGCAACATGGAGGACCTGGGAGACCTGAACAAACCACAGAGAGGGAGCACAGTCGTATAGTCTGACGTGCGGTGTGACATTCGGCGAGCGGTGACGCTCTCCAGGAGTCTTCCTGTTTGGCGGGCGGTTGAATCGTTACAATCACTGCCCTTTACACCATGGAAATGTCCCCAAAGACCTTTTCAGAAGCTTCCACTGACACAGAGATCTTTGACAGACCACTTCTGAATGTGTTGAGTGGTCTAATCATTCAGTCCGATCACAATGCATCCTGGGAGTCTGTACTCCTGGCTGTTTTCAGGTGGGCAAGTACAATTAGAACACGATCTTGGGGCCCATGTTTAATCTTTCCACGTCCCATCATGCACCCTGGTGGACATCCATATGTGGAGATGACCCATAGGGAAATGCTTCTGGTTCCCAGTTAGGACACCCGTACAGGCCCCAGATGGGCGTGTTCTCTGGAACACCGTTTTTATTGTTGGATGCATTGATACTCTGACACTAAAGTATCACTGCTTATTATGGATTTGGATTAAAGTTGTGATGAATGTGATTAAACGTCAGACTTTTGTCCGTTTGACAGTCTGAATATCAATCCCAGTACAGTGTGTGAGAGCGTCTGAATCCCAGTCTTTATCTGACCCTGTTGGTGTGTGGTCTGCGTGGTGTGAGCGTCCCGTTAAATGTCTAAATGACTGTCTCACACATTTAAATCCAAATCCAAGCATTAAAGAATTAAAGCTGAGCACCGCTTTCTAAAGCAGAGTCCAGTCAAACCAGCAGCTCTGCTGCCCCCAGTTTAATACGAACATGAAGCAGATGTCATTTAGATCCATCATATCCTGACTGTACTCTGACATGGCCATCGATTTGCCGGTGCCGTACGAACTGGGCTTAAATCAAGCCTGCAAAGCAGTGCAGTGGAACAGCTTTCAGGATGGTACGCTGTGGTTCCTCAGCGTCACTGTGTCACTTTTAACAGACGAGCATTTGGTTCAATCTGATCCGGTCTGATTTGTTACGCGGTCTTCCCGACTCAGCTCCTGTAAAAGTGCTTACTGTCGAGAAGCGATGCACGCCCGAACGTGACTAATAACATTCCCAACTCCATCACAGCCATCAGAACCGAACTACAGCACACGATTCCCACCACATTCGTCACAGCCCCGCCCGTCCGGATCCGGTTCATTTAGAATGTTCCGGAGTCAAATATTAAACACATTTCTAATCATCATGAATTAATAACTGGCGGCTGTTGAAAGTAGTGTTGAAAGGAAAGGCTTTCTCGTCCCCGCTAAAGCCGATCTTTTTACTGAAGAGAAAATCCACTTTCGTAGGAACGTGTCCCTGAAAAATCTGACCGCTCACCAGGACTAATACATGTGTAGGCCATGAACTACTTACTCTTCCATTCCACACTCAGCAGAGCTTTTAGGAAGAGGCAGATAAATAAATAATAAAAGCATCTGCAGCACCTGCTCAGTACCACCACCTACTGGACAGTGGCCTGTTTCTGAGGAGCTGGGACGGCAGACACTGAGGTTAACAGCGGAGCAGGTTTTAAGGTGGAATATAGACATTATTCAGAGAGCTTCCACTGACGGAACCGGGTCTCTGCTGCGCGGTTCTGTAGTGTCTCTGAGCAGGAGATTAAGGGCAGCAGACAATCTGATTGGTCTGATTTGTGTTTAACGTAACAGTACAGATTACACTGACCCGACTCACAGGCAGGTGACCTGTGTAATCAGACAGTCTTAATAAAAGACAAACAGACGTGTTTATTAATGATCATGAAGTAAGATAATCCTTTATCAGTGCTGCAGAGAATTCAGTCCTACAGCGGCGAAGCGAGAACCAAGCACTCAGTTCAGAAATACAGAACATACAGTACAGTATACTAGATACAGTGTAGTGTACTAGATACAGTGTAGTGTACTAGATACAGTGTATTATACTAGATACAGTGTAGTGTACTAGATACAGTGTATTATACTAGATACAGTGTAGTGTACTAGATACAGTGTATTATACTAGATACAGTGTATTATGGTATATACAGTAAAGTTGTGTGTGTGTGTGTGTGTGTGTGTGTGTGTGTGTGTGTGTGTGTGTGTGTGTGTGTGTTGTAAATGATTTAAGTGTCCGTGGTCTGCTCTACATAACATCTCTGTTCACACTGATCTCAATGGTCCCTTTTGCTTTTTGGAGATAAACATCTGTAGATGCTCTGCAGCGCCCCCTGTTGATGGTATATTCTGTGATGGATCATCGATTCCACTAAAACTGGTGTAAATGCAGGCTGGTTTACTAAACACCCCCCACCTCCCCACACACACACACACACACGCACACTTCTCCTCACACTCTTCCTGCCACCCGGTAAATTCCCCGTGAGCCGGGGCCTCACTTTGCTGATTATTGGGAGACAAAGCGCTGACTCCAGGCTTGGGTTTCCTGCTCTTTCCGATAACTTCTCTTTGATCCTTTTTTTCCGCCCCCTCCAGTTTCGAGTCTATTCTTGGGGCTGGAATGAGCGCGAGGGTCTGCGTTCCAGTCAAAGCAAGATAAGAATATTGATGTTGCTTAACTGGACCTGGGTAGGGAAGCTGTCCTACAAGGAGATGCTGGTTTTCACATCAGGTCGTTGGAGTGATGAGGATATGTTACAGTTAGGGTTTACTGGTAAAATAACACTCCGGACTTTAAACTGTCTACAGATATGGTGTGAATAATGTAAACGGAATAATGAACAATAAGGTTTTATAATAATTAAATCAAATATTACACTTAAACGTCTTCTCCTCGTGTCTGCATGGGGTTCCCCTGGAACCTCCCTCCTCCCTCCGCCCCCTTGGTGTAAGGTGGCCGAAGTCGTTTGGCTCTTTTTCTTTCAATCATCAGTTTACATGCTGTCGTCTGATCACTCTTATATCGGTGTGTATATCGGTGACGAAGCCGCTAAAGCACCTCCCCATTGACTGCTGTCAACAAGTTTTGTGTTGAAGAAGGAAAACAACTGTAGACCGTGTTTGAGTGAAGACCACGGTTGTCCGTGGTGATCAGCAGTGTGTATAACAGTGTATGAGACAGAGTATTCTGTGAATGCAGGTCTTCTGACAGTTGCTAACCACTGCTTGTCTACTGGTATGTTAATAATGCAGGATATCTACAGAACGCAGGGTCATGTCCTTCTTCTCCATCTCACTCTCCCTTTCTCTCCTCCTCTCTCAGCCTGCATCATCTCATCACGCAGAATAGAGGAGAGAGATAAGTGGAAAACTGAACACAGGAAAGCATAATCCTTTCTGAGCCCCAAGACTAAACAGCCTGCATGCTTTATTCTCTCTCTCTCTCTCTCTCTCTCTCTCTCTCTCTCTCTCTCGCTCTCTCTCTCTCTCCCTCTTCACCCACTTTGCTTATCCTATGCACCTCTCCGCTGGAAACACAGCCCTGTAACTATAGTAACCCCAGAGCAGGTTGCCGTAGTGATACATGGCATTCTTGAGCTGGAAAATGAGAAGACGAATCCACAGGCTTCTCGCTCGTGGCCCCTCACAGTAAACACCAACCACAGTGACCACGGCAATCCGGAAAATTGGAGCCGGCAAATAACTGGCCGTGCGCTTTTTCAGCTGGACAACAGGGGACTGGACTCTCCATGATGAACAAGGCCGCTGGCATTGGCTGTCTCACTGTTGATTAATGCCCTTTTTACCCAGTGATGACACAACCACTGTGGTTTTCATTTCGTTTGACCACATGTGGTAAAAGTCTTAAGGATGGACAGGTAATGGAAAATATGCTAATTCTCTGCCTTGTTACCAGGTGCTGTAACAAAGGGTCATCGTTCGCTAAGAAGCTCAGCAGTGTGACACCGTAGCTGCACAGTATGAGCAAATATTTACGGACACACCGTGTAATGCGGGGAATTCAGCTGCTGTCGTTTGCTGACCCAGACGTGCAAATGAACCTGCTGGCACCAAGCCTAAAGCCTTGGGTTCTACAGATCATAAAGACTGGTGTTTTCACGCTTCCTCACCGAGGTTCACGAAGGAAATGTGTCCATCGCACGTCACCCGTGTATGAATCAAAGACTGTGACTGTATGACTGCACTGAACTGAACTAACACGTCCTAAACATGTGGAAGATTGACAGCTTGCTGCTGCCTCTGACACCATTTGACTCGTTATGTGAAACACAGGAAAACCTCCTCTTCCGTGATGGTCGTGGTGGGAAGTAAGTAGGTAGATGCTATGTCAACAAATTTTGGTTCCACCTTAAATGGTGCTGCTGTATCAGACACATACCAGCACCAGAACAAAACTGCTGCATCATTTAAGGTGGAACCGAAAACTAAACATGAATACACATTTTCCTTCCCTCTAGAGCAGTGGAACTGTGTTTTGGAGAATTATGGTGCTCTATCAAACCGTCTGATATTAGGGGAGCTGGGGATGAGCTGCGGTATTGATCATGCAATCTGATCCTCACAGCAATGTTCCAGAATCAAGTAGAAAGACTTTCCTGGACAGAAGAGACAAATACAGGGTCAACTTTTTAATGCTGTTGAATGAGCAGGTGTCAGTACTTTTGTCCATATTTTGTATTTCTCGATCTGTCTGTCCACAGGGGAGTCAGATGAGAGTCCTACCAAGAGAAGACCAAACTGCACTCAACAGAACAGTCTCGATGAAAGATTCATTCTGGACGTAAACCGGAAAGTTCACGGTAATCCAACAGACTTCTGTTACTCTGTAAAGTTCAATGACTAGACTTTACTGGAGCCCCAGTGGTGTCACTGGGATGACCAACAGCCAGTAGAGACTCCAAGTGTGTTACCTGAGTCTGGACTCAAACGGTTCTTATTTTTGTCTCAAACTGGATTTAGTTGTGTCCAATTACTACTGGGTTTATTTTTTTCTGATCGGTCCTGATCTGATTATCACCTCTCTCAAACTGTGATTGGTCCTGATCACAATGCTGTTTGTCCTGAGACCTCATCCTTACTATAATTGGTCCTAATCATCACCTTGTTTGTTTGTTTGTTTGTTGAGACATCCCTCTGACTGGTGATTGGACTGGTACTGATCAGCATGTAGTTTGTTCTGAAAAGTCCCCGTCACCTAGGTTGGTCTACATCTAGTAGCTGGATAAGAACTGTGAGGGGACGCACTGCAGTGGAACAGAGAAGCCAGATGGACAGATAAATAAATGTAAAATGAGACTTTAGAAAGTAAAATAGTGAGGGGCTTGAGAAGAACTGGTAGGCTTGACTGTAGAGCTGCAAGGCTGACGTTTCTAATAAAATGGCCACATATAAAGAGCAAGAAGCGGCACTGTGATAAGCTCTGGAAATAGCAGACTGTCTGCAGTGTCTCCCGAGCCTAAGAGCACTTCATCTCCTGAGCGGAGTCGAATTCTACCGCCACTGTTCTCGCCGCAAAACCCCAAACACCCGCATCAGATACGACTGCCTGCTCTGAACACGCGTCGTGAGGGAGCTGTTCTACGAGAAGACCGATGCGGTGTTGCTGTTTTCTTTCAGTCGCCGTGTTTCTCTGATGTGGCGGCTTTTGATGTGGCAGAGTTGGAGCTGGAGGAATGAAGGAATGCTTGAGAGAACGAGAGCTCTCGGCTGGCTGGTTAAGTAGGAATGCGTGGCGAGTACGGTGTGTATGTGTTGGGGGTGAGGGTGGGTGCGGGGTGGGGGTACTGGAGGTCCATTACCGGCAGGCTGCAGGAAGTGATAGAGGAAGCAATCTAATTCAGTCTGCAGTGTCATTCCCTTCCACCATATCCATGTGTAGGTTATGAGATCCAATTATGAAGTCTTTGCGATCATGGACTGTTTTATGAGATTGTGTGAAGTCTGCCCCTCTCTCATTCTTTTTCCCTTAGTCTCTCGTGCTCTTTCTTTCTTTAGCATGGAAATGTCACTCATATTTCTTCATTTAAAGCTGGTTAAGACTGTGCGTGTGTGTGTGTGTGTTTGTGTGTGGATGGAAGGTGGGAGGGTTTTGCAGAGTGTGTGTGTGCGTAATGACACCACTGCCTCCTCTAACAGGGTCATTTGTTGCTTTTCCAATATACCATTACACTGAAACCACAATTCTTCACTCAAATGGAAAATGTGTCCAATCTCGGCGTGGAAGAGTTGCCCGCTGCCAGCTCGATTGTTTCCTTCATGTTTCCTCAACAAATTTCACGCTCTTTCCTGTCTGCTTTTGTGCAGCTCTTTTGCAGCAGATTTGTTTTGCATTATGCTGCTTTATGAGTGTATTATGTCAACATAAGATGCGTAGCCCGTATAGCCTGGATGAACTAAAGAATACTTTTCATTTACCAGGGCTTATGGATTTCATACAAATAGGAATATCAATGCACTTTTCAGGACGTAATAATTCCTGGATTTCCTTTATGTTCCGCAGTTGCTCTTTAAAACAGGTGCCACATTCACTTTCTACTTTCTGCACACAAACGTTCTGCACGCTGCCCACAGGACGCTGCCCACAGGACGCTGCCCACAGGACGCTGCCCACAGGACGCTGTCGGCTGGACGTTTCTGGTTGGTGGACTGACGGGTTTAAACACTCCAGCAGCACTGCTGTGTCTGATCCACTCGTACCAGAAACACACACTAACACACCACCACCATGTCAGTGTGACTGCAGTGCTGAGAATGACCCACCACCCACATCATATCTGCTCTGTGGTGGTCCTGTGGGGTCCTGATCATTGAAGATCAGGGTGAAAGGAGGAGAATAAAGTCTGCAGAGAAACAGATGAACTACAGTCTGAATTATAGAACCACAAAGAGCTCCTGTGTGATCAGAGGAGCTGATAGAGTGGACAGAGAGAGGAGAAAGAAGGATATAATGTTATGATTGGTGTGTGTATGAGAGAGAGAGAGAGAGAGAGAGAGAGAGAGAGAGAGAGAGAGAGAGAGAGTCACTATTGTTGCAGTGATATCCTTTAGATCTTAATGTTCTGTCTTGTTCTCTCTCTCTCTCATTATTAATGTTCACTGACCTTCTCCAAATGTTTGTGGACACCCCTTCTAATGAAGCTGCACCCATTGCTGACACAGATGTGTAAATGCACAGACAGCTGGTCTAGTTCCTGTAGAGAAGAACTGCCAATAGAATAGGACTCTATGGAGCAGATAAACAAACGTGACTCTATTGTCTCCATGTCTCATAGCAAGTGTGGACTAGAGGGTATTTAGACCCCCAGCATTGAGCTCTGGAACAGTGGAACTATGTTCTCTGGAATGATGGAGCTCCATACAGAACTTTTGGGATGAGTTGGGTCCAACATCCTGGCAGCACTATCTAGCACAGCAGTGTTCCAAAATGGACAGTAGAGACACTTCAACGTTATTGTTTGAATACATTTGTCCATTGTATGTATTTGTCCATACGTGTGTCGTTTCTATTTTAAAGAAGGGACGGCAAAGTGCACCAAACTCTAATGAGCTGTGTGTGTTTACATGTAGACCTGTGCAGGTAATGTCCACAGCTCTGCCATTAGTCATGTGAATACCCTCGTGTTTGTCTTCCATGAGCACACGCTCATAAATATGCATGTGTACACATAAGACAGACCTGTCCTTATCCAGCACTCCCCCGTGTCTCACACACATCCCTGAGCACCACGCTGCGCTGTCCTCTTGTGTTTTGTCATTCCTGGAAGTGTGTGTGTGTCGCTTGCCTGAGCGACTGTGACTTAATGAAACGCTCTGATGGACTAAATGCACAGCGTGCCTTTGATCCTTGGACAGCGGGCTAAATGCCACGCACACACCTCCTCGATTGCATAGTAATTAAAGGAATTAGCCGAGAGCCGGACCAGCGGCAGTTTGGTGAGTGGACTGGAGGACCATTAAACAATATGTCTCAGGAGCATGGAGACCAAATCACCATCCACTTGTTCCCCTGATATGAAAGTGCGAGTTTCCCAACCCAGTTAGGACACTCTCCTTATCATCTATACCAATCTCGGACACTAGGAGAGTGAAGACCAGCACACGCCTCCGATACACACTTCCTTTCCGCTGACAGCAGCCAATCAGAGCCCTCTATAAAAAAGAAAGTCAGGGTGTTTTTATTCTGAGATGAAATAACAGGGTGACGCACTCAGCCGGACACTGTTTATACCCCAAACAACAACTTTAATACTTTTAAGAAAAGGGGGAGGGGTGTTCATGAATTTTAATAAATATAATCTGCCATTACTGATCACAGCTTTCAGCTACTGTTAGAAGTCATTGGCCTTTTCACTGCGGCTGTGTGCTGCTGTTGTTTGTCACGGGGGAGCTTTACAGCAATATTACATTTCCTGTCCCTCCACCCGTCATTTCCACTCGGAGTAATGAAATAGATGTCATTTTAAAGCATGTGTTCTGGCGTTTTACTGATACACTTATTCACAGTGTCAATCACAGAAATGGGCAGTCAGCATGCATTCACACTTCAAAATTAGCCCACAAAACAAATAATTATCTCAGATTGCCAGTCGTAATTATTATGATTATGAAGGAACACTAACTCATGTCCGATCAACGTGTCTGAATATTGCTTACATTCACTAAACCTCCGCAGTGCTGTTGGGACACGGTACGCGCCGCAGACTGGCCGCCAGAGGCCCGACTTCTGCGTTATAAATACAACCAAAGATTTACGGCGTCTCACCAGACGTTATAAGACATTACTGCTTTTACAGTCACACAGATGTGCTGCCTAAACCTCACTGATGTCTCAGCAGTGGAACAAAAACAACGAATATGAAACCGGAGGAAGAACAGAACCCACTGAATTTTATAAAGTCAAGACTAAAGTAGCTTTGACGAAAGATGGCTTTCTGTGAAGCTCCCCGCTGTTGTCTCAGCATAAAGGCATCTAAGGCCAAGACACTCCAGCGGTCCTACAGCTGTCCCCTGTCTAGTAAGGACAACCTTGGAAAGCTTGATTTGGCTCTTCTCTGAAGATGGTAGAGCAGTAACTTTAACATGTTTTAGAGTAAAGTCTTAGTATGAGTAGAACATTTTAGGAACTACATCATGAATAACTGGCAGCTGCCAGTGCATTGTGGGTAGAAAACTGGCAGATATAAGTGAAGGTGGGCAAGACACACAAAATAATCCCAAGTGTCCTGTTGTGCTGCTGAATCACAATGAAAGAACAAATTACCTTTATTTTTACTGAACACCATTTTCACAGTCTTCTGGTTCGTCCATGTGATCTTTATCAAACTGCAGACGGGCAGCAATGATCTTTATGGAGAGCAGCAGCTTCTCCTTGCAGCCCTGCCCTGTGTTCTCCTGATAGTGGACTCAAGAACATTAACATCAGCCAATGTGAGAAAGACCTTTAGTTGATTAGAAGTTGTGTTGGGTTCCTCTGTGAGCTGGTGGACTGTTACACACCTTGGTGTGGTCTTTGTTGGTGGAGCACTCCTGGGGAGGGTCATAATGGTCCTCCATTTGTACACATTCTGTCTGAGTGTGGATTGGTGTCTTTAGAGATGGTTCAGTAACCTTTACCAGCCTGATGAGCATCAACAGCTCTTTGTTGTGAAGATCAGACTCTTTAAATAAAACAGGACACACCCACTTGCACCTGATTGTCTCCCATTGGTTGAAATCACCCGACTCTAGTTTCACCTTCAGAAGATCTGCAGATACTGAAGGTTCACTCACAGATGTGGAACACTGTGTTAGTGTTTAAATGAGTAATGTTCTGTATGTTATAATGTAAAATTATAGGTTATTAAATAACACAAACATCTGAACACCATCATCTCAGTGAGGATGTTTCCATGCAGCTGCACTTTCACAGCAGTAGTTTGGCTCCTCCTAGCTTTGAGTGTGGTGGTCAGACAGACGTGTGTGTTGGTGAGCATGGTGAGAGGACGCGTGCCATGTCTTCGAGATCTCTCATGTTAAGGATAATGAGATGAGGAGAGGGACGTTAAGTGAAGGGTGCGTGTTTGTGTAGAAATTGAAGCACACTTCTCCGGGTCTTCTGTGCATCAGATTAGGCTTTTAGTTTCTCTGAACATCTTTCAGTTTCTCATCATGGAAACGGTATTGAGGTTGTGTTTTTACTCTCCTTCCCTGACTGTCAGCAGTGCTTACACGTCTGATATGAGCAGAACACAAACCGTTCTCTCAGCACTGGGCCTGTGCTGGAGTGCCTCCTCTGACTCATTTGCTTGGCTGGGCTGTGAGAGAAACCCACAGTGTGAGGTGCATACTAAACAGAAGAGTTATATCTCCACACACACACACACACACACACACACACACACACACACACACACACACACACACACTGAACTTTCAGCATGCTGTATACCTATATGTGGTACATGCTGTATATTGCAGAAGTGGTGTGTAAATAAATGACCCTTTCATCGCTGCCCACACCTTGTTGATCACCTTTTAGCAGTATGAGGCAGTGTCTGCTATAAAGGAGTGTGTGAGGGGGTATTTGCTTTCAGAGAAAATCGAATGTCCTCAAACTTCTGCAATGAGGTGACCACTGTGGGAATGCTCAGATCCAGCCCCTTTTTCAACGCAGCATGCTTTTTCCATTTGGCTTTAAATGACCACTGCTCCTTAACTCTGCTCTCGCCAGAGCGGCTTCTCTAATCTACTGGAGGATTCAGTCTGTAAACAGCAGCAGCATTCTGTCCTGCCAACAAGACGTCCTGCCTTGGTCAGTTCCGACCGTTGGCTGAAAATGTTTTAACCCCTTTAGGACCCAAATGGACATGTACTTTTCACCTAATGTTCATAAACAATCATTCGTTTTAAATGACCATTTGCTGACCTCTGTTTTGCACATTGGCTCCCCACAGTGGTGTCAGTGCCCAAAATATGCTTGTCTTCACCCTCCTAATGTCACGAGCGTCATACCATTGTGTGAAAAAGTAGGGACACCCCGTGAGCACCTTTAAAGCATATGGACATTTGATCTTCATTCTGTCTGTTGAGTGAAGGAGGTGAGATGTTCCCCTGTCTTTGTACAGACACTCTTACGTTCTTCTCAAACCCCCTCTGATACAAGAAAGATCTCATAGTAGTTTCTATGATGGAGAGATCTCCACATCCTGCTGCAGCAGAGCAGCTCCAAACCATCACACTCCCACCACCATGTTTCACAGCTGCTATGAGCTTCTTCTGCTCAAATGCTGTGTTTGGTTTGATCCAAACATGTCTTCTGTTACAGAGAGCTCTTTGGATCTGGCCATGGTGCTCCCACTCAACCATAAACTTGAAACCAAACTAGTTTGATGTCTGGTGTTTGAATAAGACAGTCTCCTCCAAAGTTCTCTCTAAGGGTGGTCTGATCTTTAGCAGTGGATTCTAATTTGAGGTATCATAAGTCATAAAAAGTTCTTTTCTAATAATTGTTTAAATGATGTTTAAAGATGTTTCTTCAGTCCATCTCTCAGTGTCGATACAATGAAGATCAGACGTCCAGATGATTAAATATAGCAAAGGTGATCATCAACGACTGTTCAGCCTACAGCAGTTTAGCCCCACCCACTCACACTGAAGTTTTCAGAAGTGCTGCAGCTGAATCTGAGGCATGATGCAGAGCAGCCAATCAGAATGGAGGACATTTACATATGGGTGACTGAAAGGGACACTAAGAGAACGCGGTTGAATTCTATAAAATAATCAGGGTGTGGGGAACGGTAATGCAAAAATGAATCATCTTTTGCTGCATTTTTGTGCATCAACCCACACAATTGTCATTAGTGAGCCTGAGGGAAACCAAAATAATAAGCAGAAAAGTGTGGAACACAACACAACACAACACAACACAACATACATAATATATACAGTACATATCATTAACACACTCTCTGCTCTCTTCTTAATGATGCATACAAACTCCTCCAATGCCTTAAAGTCAGGGAGCGTAATCACAGGCATGCAAACCATTATCCTTAATAATACCACAACAAACAGGGCCTTTGAGTTTTCCTCCTCACAAACAGAGGAAACCTGCGGAAGAAAAGCCCAGCATTCCCAGCGAGCGGTGGCTCCCTGACTGTTCGAGATTAAGTGAAACAGTTTTAATTAAGAACCATTAATAGGAAAGAGAAGAAATGCAGGGGTTTAAGGAATAAATATAAATCTCCCCCACCCCACACACACACACACACACACACACCCGTACACACACACCCGTACACACACACCCGTACACACACACCCGTACACACAGATGAGGTTCATTCTGTACCCCTGCGCCGGTAATTACTCTGGGAGAAATGCTCAGTGTCGGTTTGATAGAAAACGTCATTATCCTCATAACAGGATTAGAGAACAGGTGTTATGACTGGAGGAGCTTTCTGCTGCTTCATCAGAAATGAGGAGGAGAACAGTCCTCTTTATCACAGCAATAGGAGCCACACCATCACAGTATCTTCACTAAAATCATTCCCGAGGCTTCTAGTTAGACCCAAATGGAAGTCCGTTCCTGCCACGGAGAAAAGGGCAGAAATGATGATAGAATCTTAATATAAAGATTTATTTTTTAAATGCAGATGTAAAATCACAGAATCTCAAAATACACTCATTGTAATAGCTGCATCCAGAAGGACGTGTGGGATTGCAGTTCTAGAAGGAAGATGAAGGTGATCAGGATCAATAACTGATGATAACTGTAGTCTGATCTGATCAGTATTTATTGATCTACTCATACAGAAGTGGTGTCTCTCAGTACGACGTCGGGTTAAACATGCCAGACGTCTCTGCATGGAGGTGTAGAGGTTCCTAATGGTGTCCTGTGATGATCCATCCCATGCAGCTTGAATGTTCTCACTCAGTTCTGCAGATGGTGTGGTAGGGGTGGAGTGATGATAGAGCGTCCAACACATTTTCAATCAGGGACACATAATGACTGCTGCCATTGTGAATGACTTACTGACAGTCTGGTACGACACCATGACCGTCCTCGTTGACGTTGTGTTACGGGCAGTCTTCATAATGGTCTGTGTGCATGTAGTCCTGCGTCATGCAGCTGTCTGCCAACGGTGCTGCACTAACAGGACGACTGATGGGGCCCTGAATGTCCTCAGTCATGGCTTTTGGTCACTTTGTGCATGTCGGTCAATCCATCGGTTCTCCGTCTCTGTGGTTTGTGTAGGTCTCCCAGATCCGTGTTGCTGGTGTGTGCCGCCTTCTCTCCACTGCCACCAACAATGTGCTGTGGTAACATCTGCACAACTGGTACGGCTCACAATACATCGGTATGAACATCTCGAGCCCCAAGACGTGACTCCTCTCTAACTCTTCCAACTGCTGGAATTTCTTTCAAACTCTGCTCTGACGAACAGTTCACTCACAAAGGACGACCAGTGAGTCAGAATGGAAAGCAGGTACAATGACCTTATATGCCGCATTCACATGTCTCACGATGCCACACCAACCACCAACAGTCCTTCCTGTCAGCTTGGCACGGCTTTGTGATGGTGTATATTATCTATATTATATCTATACTTCATACTCATAAAAGGCATTATGAATCAGTATGCAGTTCGGTTGCACTCAAGGGCACTTCACCTGTAAAAGTGTATTGTGACCATGGCAACCATTCGTTCCAATCATAACTACTGTATAGAAACACCAAACCCACTATGAGTTTATGTCTCAAATATTAACCTTTAATGAAACAAGCAAAAATTATAAATTAGCCGAAAAAACAAATGACATTCGAGAACCGATTCCTCCGTGAGCTGATTCTGAGCGTCCGGCCGACTGTAAGGAAACGTGGATCACTCATTTTACTCCTCTGAGGAGAAGAGGCAGAGTGGGGGTATGGTGTGTGTGTGTGTGTGTGTGTGTGTGTGTGTGTGTGTGTGCGTGTGTGTGGTGCTCCAGGCTTCTGTTCAAATAAAAGCATTAGAGCTATTTTGGTGAAGCCGCGCTTCAGGGGCCACTCTGTCCATCTAGTGCTCTCCGACTCACTCATTCACTTACAGCCTTTACTACACACACACACACACACACACATACACACACACACACACACACACACACACACACACAGACTACTGCCGTGCTACCTCTTTTTTTTTTTTCCAGATATACATTGTCCCATTTTATTTTTATTTGAACCACCACTTCATCCTGCCCCACCCCGCGACAGCACCCCCCCTGCTGTCCCGCCTCCGCCCGCCTAGGACTGTAATTACCATTCTCTGAACCGCTATTTTATAACATCAAATCCAGCACTAGCTGAACGAGTCCTCTAGAGAGACTGTTTTGGTCAGATCAATGTGCGCTGAGCCATGGCTTGCAGCCATCAGAGACGCTGTTTCACAGCAATCACTTATTAACGGGGTTAGGCCGGGCTAGGCCACATCCACCTGCTGGGTCTAATCCAACGGAGAAGGGTCAGCTGAAATGATCTTCACACTCATTCATCTCCTAACAGTTAATCTGCCCATTTCCACTTTTAATTACACCGCACTGGCCAGTATAGCGATCAATGGATAAGTGACTGAAAGCGGACTGTAGACCGAAGCGGGCGGACTATAATTCAAACGCCGCGGACTGGATCGATGCTGGCAAGTGATCAGACCGAAGCGCCGCATCAGAGACCGAAAACGCGATCAGACTTCAGCGCGATCAGACCAGCGCGACCAGCGATCGTAGACTGAATGGCTGCGTCACTGTAGACCGAAGCGGCTGCGTGACCAGACCGAAGCGCCGCGACTGTAGATCAGCGCGCGTGACTAGAGTGAAGCGGCGATCAGACTGAAGCGCTGCGTGACTGGTAGAGTGAACCGGCGTCAGACTGAAGTTGCTGCGTGATCGCACCTGAAAGGCGACTGTAGAGCAGCGCGTGACCAGACTGAAGCGGGCGATCAGAGGAAGCTGCGATCAGACCAGCGCGACTGTAGACCGAAGCGCGGGCGTGACTGTAGATCATGCCGCGTGACTAGACTGAAGCGGCTGCGTGACTGTAGACTGAAGCGGCTGCGTGACTGTAGACTGAAGCGGCTGCGTGATTATGAAAATCATGCAGGCATTAAAGGATCAGCCGTTAGCTGGTTTAGGTCTCATCTGACTGACGTTAATAAACGCTCTCAGCACACCACTGTGAAATATGATGTTCCTCAGGGTCCATTACATAAATTCTGATATCAGAGCTTTTAAAACTGGGGCCCAATAAATCCATTATTCCTGTTAATCTAGATGGTCTCAATCACACCGAGCTCCACCGTAAAAAACTATGGGTTGTGTTTGACACAGATATTTCATTTGATACATCAGTAACGTAGTAAAATCTGGATTCTTTCATTTACGTATTATTGTCAGACTACATAAAGTATTTCCCCATAAAAAGGCTGAGCTGCTGGCTCAGGCCTTCATAACCTCCAGGCTGGATTACTGTAATGTCCTTCTGGCTGGTATTTCAGGGAAATCGTTACAGAAGCTCCAATTAGTACAAAACACTGCTGCGAGAGTCTCACCAGAACTCGGAAATTTGACCACATTAGTCCTGTTCTCTCGTCCCTCCATTCAATGGTTCAGCCCCACAACATCTAAAAGACCTTCTGAAACCATACAACCCGTCACATAGACTTTGCTCTCATGACTGACCGTCACCACATTACCTAAACTCTCTCTGCCTCCTTCTCACGGCCTGAGCTGCTCCTGCTGCCTGGCTGACGCTGGTTCAAATCTGACCCCTCTCTCGTCCAAACACTGCTCACACTAACTGTAGTTCTTTATGATTTGACTCCTTTTGTCTTGTTCTCTTTGTTCTTTTCCTGCTTTATGTCTGTGCTCTTTGGTGTGGACCAGAGGAGGATGGGTTCCCCTTTTGAGTCTTGGTTCCTTTCAGGGTTTCTTCCTCCACGTCTTCTGTAAAGCTGCTTTGTGATGCTTCTGTTATAAAAAGCGCTTTATAAATAAAATGTGATTGAATGAATTAATGAAAATAGACTGAAAAAACAAAGGCTGAAGAGGTGTTTGCCTCATACACACACTTACACACATTCGTACACCTATATTCTCTCTTCACACTTACATGCACACCATCACACTCCCCTACACACACTGACAGCTCAACACTCACAAAATGTATGGCCTATTAAATTTTATCTTCCTGGTTCATTTTTTCTGCTTTTGTTCAGAGATGTGATAACGAGCTCTGTAAGAAAGGGCACTGCAGGCTCCACCCGCGTTCCCAGACTAACAGAACTTTGTGATGGAACGACGCTTTCGTGAGTTGTGATGACTTGCAGATATGGAACACGTTCTCCGATGTACTGGAAAACCATTCTTCTTTTCTGCCGGTGGATCTTTATCAGAGTCGAATGTTGCCGCGAGGTTCTATTAACGTTTCAGAGACGCTGGTGTAGATGAGACTGCCAGGGGTCGATTTCACGGCGCTCTCCTGTCGCCAGTGTCCAGGTCCCCATGTGTGTGATATTAGAGATGCATCAATTCTTACGAAACAAAATCTGTGCAGATGGAACAGCAGGCACACACACACACACACACACACACACCATCCCTTCCCCGAATACACACCTGGCGTTCAGGTAATTTCGCAGCAGTGATGATATGAGGGTAACTCTGGCAGCCGTTGTCCGAGGAGCTGAGAAAAGAAAAGTGCCTGGACTCATGAGGATTCACACCCGGCTTTGTGATTCGCCATAAAACACATCCGATGATCTCGTTTTGGAAATGCCACCGTGTTCATCCACCGGGTTGGATATAGCTTGAGCTCACCTCTCGTCTTCTGCCAGCTTGTTTTTTTTCTGCCATCTGTTGAGTCTTCCATGAACACATGTTTGCACACGACTGTAAGAATAATCTTATGAGCTCTTACAGATGTTCTCTGAGATAAGAAAGCATATGTTCAGTTGGCAACACTTTGGTTCCTTGTTGTTTATGAATGTCTTCTCCAGTGGTTTCACAGCTTGTTCTGATAGAACAGATCTGATCATTAAATGACTTATTAACGACAAACTGTAATAGACCAATCAGCCATGGCATCAACTCTCTAATACACCACCTGATCAGCTCTGACCAGGCCAGTCATGGGCTACTCAAGACCTCTGAAAGTGTCCTGAAGTCCCTGCACCAAGACTAATGATACAGCAGATCCTTTCAGGCCCCGTGACCCTGTTGCCTGTTCACCGGTTGGCCTTCCTTGCTTTTGGTAGGTACTGGGCACTGCATGCTTGGCACACCTCACAAGACCTTCCTGATGTTCTGGAGATGACCCAGTCGTCCAGAACATCACAGTGGACTGTTGATGGAGCATCTCACACATTTTCAGACCTATCCCTGTGTCTTCAAGATGAGATCTTGAGAGTGTGTGGACGAGTAGATCACCGGAGTGTGTGTTCAGAAAAGCTAGAACCACTGGTTGAAGAACCTCATTAATGTAACGTTGGTCTGTTAAAATGTCTGTAATGAAGATCAAAAGTGACTTGGCATCGTACGAAATTACACCCACAACATCACACCACTACGATTCTGAGGGACTCACGGAGAGTCCGGTACGACACCATTGCAGTCAGTTTATTGATTCGGGGGCAGATATTGCTTTGATTGTCAGTCACAGCTTTCATGTCTTCACGTTCTCCACCAGACTTTCCAGCTGCTGTTGGGTGGATTTGTCATTTCCAGTACAGGAAATCGAGCAGCTTGACTGTTTGATGGACTGACTGGAATAGAAGTTTCTCCATATGTTTAGAGAAGCTGATTTAGGGACATTGTCTCTTGATTTTATTTTTTAGAGCATGTGACAAAACACATGGATCATTTCCTTTCTAATGCTCTGTTTATATTATGACAGTAGCTGATCAGCTGCGGTGGTAATGTACGACTGTCTGCTCAGTGCTGGTGTGGTGCTCCTGACTGTCTGCTGCCCTGGATCCCTTCAACACTAGTGTCCTACACTCGCTGACACTCTCTCAGCCTGCTCACATCATATTTCTTCATTATCTCACTGCTGCTGAACAGTTATTCTTGTTCTGCTGTTGTTTTGTTGTGCTATTCTGGTGTTGACCAGAGGAGGAACAGTTCCCCTTTGGCTCCTCTCAAGGTTTCTGTCTCTGATTCGAGGGAGGTTTTCTTGCCACTGTCACCTTTAGATGCTCAGAAGAGACTCGGACTACAGATCTGTTCAGCTGCTTTCCGACATTCGTACGAAATAGATAAAAGCGATGAAAACAGATGGAAATATTTAAGTCTGAGCAAAATTAGAGGAATATTAGTCACCCTGCCTTTTTAAGGTGGTAGTAACTTCAGGCTCCTGCAGATACTGCTGTGGCTATAAATACATGCAGGGTGTGTGAGTGGATTCATACGTAGAGAAGAGGTCGTCCAGTGTGGAAATGGGTCACAAAGCAGATGTTAATGATAAAATGATAAAAAAGAGACAGAAACTGGACTGTTGACCTGGAAACGTGTTCTCTGGTCAGATGAATCTGGTTTCTGGCTGTATGTGAATGATGCTGGGCATCATGTTCATCTTGGACTTCAGTGAGGACTGTGTGTAGGTGTGTTTCAGGCTTCAGGAGCTCCATAATGTTCTGGGGTGGGGGTAATTATGCAGAAATGGGTCCTCTGGTTGAGGTGACAGTAAATTTGAGCTCCTGCTGAACAGCCATGTTCTGCCCTTGCTGATTGTCTTAGCAGGGAATATTCCAGTTCCTGTATTCCAAGATGTCAGTTCTGGAGTGTCGGGTCAGCAGATGTGGCTGATTGGCCTGATGAACATTCAGGAGCATTCACACATCTGGACTGGCCTCAAAATCTGACTAGTGAGCAAATTATTTATAGTATATAACAGAGCAATGCAAACACTCGAACAGTTGCACAACAATGAATTATAGTACAGAGTGGAGCTGGCACGATGGGAAGGGAGGTTCAAGTGCAAGGTGTCCACTGTGGTGCATAAATAGAACAGCCGGGGGGCAAAAACTGTTAGCATGAGTGGTAGTGCTGACTTCTATGGCCTTGAATCGTCTGCCAATGGGACAGAAGACGTGATGTCCAGCACGAGAAAGGTTGGCAGCATGATCAACAGCATGACCCTGCTGTTGTGTATGTCCTGGAGCATTGAGAGATTACAACTAATGGTCCTCTCAGTGTCCTGATAATGTGCTGGCGTTCCGGTCATTTTACGGGGTGGAGAATTTCAAAGCAGCAGGGGAGGTTTGACTGGACGGCTGCTGAGTCAAAGTGTGTCATTAGGGCTTGTTGAATTACTCCTTCAGGATAGAACAGGTCCCTGGATATGGTGGTAACTGGGAACATAGGTGACCATATAGTGGAAACAGCAGAGCCAGTGATGGTGAGATGATGGGAAAGGACTTCAAAAGATTTCAAAAGACTAAAGTTCTCGAGCATCTAGA
Organism: Acestrorhynchus altus; assembly: GCA_034509495.1. NCBI lineage: Eukaryota > Metazoa > Chordata > Actinopteri > Characiformes > Acestrorhynchidae > Acestrorhynchus > Acestrorhynchus altus. The sequence continues at coordinate 317,586 of CM067512.1, read as the reverse complement.
CGGAGAGCGGGACTTCTGGAACAATGTGCTTTGGACAGATGAATCCAAAGTTGAATTATTTGGACACAGTAACAGGAGACATGTTTGACACATAGAAATTAAATTTCTATTATTTATGTTTATGATATTTATGATGTTTAAAGATGTTTCCTCAGTTGTGTGTGTTTATGATACAATGGAGATCAAACGTCCAGATGATTAAATACGTTTAAATAGGTTTATATATGATACACTCACACCCTTGGTGTTGTTCCAAAGGAGTGGTGGAGCGTATAATGAAGAGTACCATTACTTTTATGAAGACCTACAAATGTTTTATGACACTCATAAAGGACTTATGGTGTCTCATAATGATCTCGTAAATAATTTGTGGTGTAGTTTGGACATTAAAGATTTGCATACGGACAACGATGTTCCCAACAGAAGAAGTGAGACTGATATTGAGCTACTGGGTTGAACTTCAGCGAGTTGCAAAACTGCGTTTTAGACATATACATATTTTATCAGTACACTTCCAAACACTGTAACCATTCACAAGCACTCAAAGAAAGATGCTTCCGCACAACTGTTTCACACTTTTGCTTCAGTGTTGCAATGATGATGTGAAAGCGGCCTTGATAGCAGCACCGAGCATTAATATTCCTTCAAACAACACATTTGTTTCTTTGTGTCGGGTCTCATTATCACAGTGTGAAGAGGGAGGCTGCAGAAGAATAAACAACGTGAAAATGCTCTCTAACTTTAAACAGAGGCCTCTCTTTCATCTCTTAGCAATCAGAGATGAATAAAGTAGTGTAATGTCCTGGAATCTAACGCTTATGCGTCATTATCACAGCGTTTCTGACGCCTCGGCCACGAGAAGGGCAGTAATCATCGGCGGGACGGATGATTGATGCTTAAACAGCAGAAAGGGGCACTCGGCTAATAGTGGTGGCCTTGTGAAATGAACAGAGGGAGAGAGAGAAAAGGCAGAGGAGAGGAGAGGAGAGGAGAGCTGGGTTTGGCTGGGAGAGGGCGAAGGCTCTCTGCTTATTAAAGCCCTGCTCTCATTATGGCCTGCACTTTCTGAGGCTTCGCTTTCTCGGGCCAGACGACTCCGTCTGCATGCTAATGCACGCTGCTGATTTATCCCTGCCACCTCCTCTGCTGGACTGTGGAACCCACAATCCGTTTTCTGGAACGTATTTAAATCCTTCATTAAAACAAGAAAATCATCCGTTTTTGATCTCTTGTTTTCCCTCCTTCATTTTGTTACAGTGGTGTTTGAACATGGATTTACTGATGAAGATGATCAGGGTTTCATATCTGTGAGGGTAAAATTATGTGACCCTGCTTTCAGTATCTGCTGTGTCTCCTCTTGTGCAGTAATAACTGTATCTAAACGTTTCCGTAACGGTTGATCAGTCCTGCACTAATCTGAGTTCATTCCTCCACAAACCAGCTTCAGCTCTGTGATGTTGGTGGTTTCCTCCATCAACTGCTGCTTCAGCTCCTTCACAACATCTCTACTGGATTAAGATCAGGACTCTGACTGGATCAGTGCAGAACATTACCTTCATTCTTCTTTAAATGTTCTTTAGTAGAACCACTTGTGTGATCAGGGTCGTTGTGTTTCTGCAAGATCCACATTCTCCTGAGATTCAGCTCACAGACAGATATTTTCCTTTAGAATTTACTGATATAGTTCAGAATTCGCTGTTTTCCTTTCTCCAAACCTAATGCTTCTCATTCAAAACCAAAGATCTATTCTGGTCTCATCCCTCTACCCATGAAATCTTTATCAAAGCTGGGTTGGTGGAGTCCAAACTCTTTACAGATGGTTCAGTAACCTTTTCCAACCTGATGAGCATCAGCTCTTCTTCTGAGCTCCTCAGAAACCTCCTTAAAGGGTCACATACTTTTGCCCTGACAGATCTGTAAGATTGGATCATTTTCCTCAATAAATAAATGTTCAGTGTAATGTTTTAATCTCGTTTGTTTAAATGTTGAGACACATTTGTGTTGAAATGGGACGTCATTTGATGGAAATGACGGTGTTGTGTGTCACTGTTATTAAATAGTAATAAAAGCTATAATAGATCATTAATAACAGCTCAGATTAAGGCTGATGTTTCATTATGAAGTTCTCAGGAGGCTGGAAGTGTGACTGACAGGTAGAAGTTCCACTCATGGAGTGATTGGCAGGAGGGAGGTGGGGTCAGGTCAAAGCAGCAGCGCTGCTCATAATAGGATCAAACCTGGCTTCTGGCCTTTGCATGCATTCGTGTGTGTGTGTGTGTGTGTGTGTGTGTGTGTGTGTGTGTGTGTGTGTGTGTGTGTGTGTGTGTGTGTGTGTGTGCGTGCATGAGCACTCACGCAGTTGCGGTGAGCTGTCAGTCATCACCTCCTTAGACATCATGGAAGCACTCCATTACACTCAGTGGTCACTTTATTAGAAACCTCTTGATTAAGGTCCAGTCTCTGATCCCAGAGCTGCTCGTGTCTGGACGTTTCTTTGGGTGGTCTCGATGTAGCCGTGACTGACTGTACTAGTCATTTAATTCTCAAACTGTTTATTTATATTCATACACGTAATGTGGAACATCACTTTGGAGCTCAGAGGAACAGTCCAGTTCTTCTTCTCCTTAGTCCAGGTAGACTCTTCTGATGCTGTTTCTGCTTCAGGAAGGGCTTGATATTAGGAATGCTGCAGTCGGCCCCCCTTTACTGGAGACCTCTGTCTGGGGGCTCGTAATGTACTGACCCCAGCCTCAGTCCACTCCATGCGAAGCTCTCCCAAGTTCTTGAATCCACTTTTCTGAGGCACAACTCAGCGAGTCGTCTTCAGTGACGAGTCCAACTTTTGTCTCAGTGGAGACGATTGACAAATCTGTGTGTGGAGGAACCGTGGTCAGAGCAGGATCAACGGATTGTTGTCTCGAATCCAGAAGGTCTGGTGTGATGCTGTGGGTGCAGTTTCATACGATGTCGGATCACATTTGATCTTCATTACAGACCCTTTAACAGACCAACGTCACGTTAATGAGGTTCTGCATCCAGTGGTTCTACCTTTTCTGAACACACACTCGGCGCTCGTCCACACACTGCTGCTGTCTCAAGATTTCGTCTTGAAGACACAGATACTACGCCGTGGTCGGTCTCATCTCCAGACCTGTCCCTGATTGAAAATGTGCAGAGACGCCGTACTGAGAGACACCACTTCTGTATGAGTAGATCAATAAATATTGATCAGATCAGACTACAGTTATCATCAGTTATTGATCCTGATCACCTTCATCTTCCTTCTGAATGTATTAAATTTGATCTACGTTCAGTTGACTTGGAGAACATTCTTCAGGCTGCATTAAATCAAAATGTAGTATGTTTGGAAAAGATCTGAGTCTTTAAATTTGAAAAAGACATTTACATCAAAAGAAGCATCATTCAGCCTTTAAAGGAACAACAGCCTGCGCTGCCTGTACGTCCTCTTCAGTGATGTACGTCAGAGCGCTGTTCTAAGTACCGCTTTTTGATTGTCAGTCTGTTTCCATCTACATCCATGACAATTTTCTCAAGAGCTGTGAATGTACTTGAGTTCTGCTGGGTATCTCCAGTTGAGTGCATACAGTGCCTTGCAAAAGTATTCACCCCCTTGGCTTTTTACCCATTTTGTTACATTACAGTCTGAATTTAAATGTTTCTGTTTTGGTTTTTATCTGAATCGTATGTCACGTCACTTCATGTTCAACTCATCCATATCTAAAGTATTAGATGGAGCGCCATCATTCCAGACAGCACTGGGTGTCCACAAACTTTTGGACACAGTCTGAAACTGAGTTAAAGGGAAAAGACGTGGAGGTGGAGATAAAATTATAATTATTATAAGGTCAGAAGGAGGGTCTTTAGGCATGTTCTTCCTGACCTTCTCGTAATGCCACTTTGTCCCCCAATGAGGGCAAGAGCACCAGAGAAGATCTTTATTGGAAAAGTTAAACAAACAGTGTGTTCCTTCACCAGATTGTCTGGATCTTCATTCAAGCAGACACATTGTTGGAGGACGTTGGAGGAGGCATTCTTGACATCAGTGCTGTCATTGAAATATAGAGCAGAGGGAACGTGAACATTAGGAAAACCGTCCAACGTAGAGGACAGTGGGCTTTTGGAAGGGACACAGGATGGCAAACACACACACACACACACACACACACACAGGTTCACTGTACTGCACTGGAGCTACACTATACTGCATCATACACATCACACTGCAACCCGTAGCTGAACTGGGCCAGGATTGATCACCCTGCTCTATCCCGTCATCAGTGGTCAGTTTTTCTGATCCCGCGGTTCTTGTTCCAGAGCCAGACACAGTCAAATTTACATGCACAGTATTAGAGATTTACAGCTGAGTGCTGCTGTTATTGTTCTAACTGCTGTGGGTTTCTGTGTAGAATCATTACAACAAGTGACCCTGTGAACCTTAAGATGAAGCCCAGCTTCAGCAGCTGAAATTCAGATCAATTATTGATCATATTCTTTAGCTGAATGTCAGAGGAGCACGATTCACTGAGACAAAGGGAGCTGTCCTCACACAAGCAGTTCAACAGGAAACTTCAGCTGCTTCATGCGTGGACTCCACTCTGTCCTCAAAACAGAGTACTCAGAGTCTCTGACCAGTATACTCTACTAGATTACTCTCAGAGTCGGTCAGACCGAGTCTCTGACCGGTACACACTACTAGATTACTCTCAGAGTCGGTCAGACCGAGTCTCTGACCGGTATACTCTACTAGATTACTCTCAGAGTCGGTCAGACCGAGTCTCTGACCGGTATACACTACTAGATTACTCTCAGAGTTGGTCAGACCGAGTCTCTGACCAGTATACACTACTAGATTACTCTCAGAGTCGGTCAGACAGAGTCTCTGACCAGTATACACTACTAGATTACTCGGTCAGACTCTAAGGATAAAAGAAAGCATTGAAATAGATTTCACCTCCTATAATCTGAAAGGGTTAAGAATCGTGTCTTTAACACCCTCCAAATTCCTGTGTCCCCAAACTCTTATAACTGTCTTCTGTCTTCAACCCAAAATAAAAGTCCTCCCATTATTGGAAGTGAGGAACCTATTCTATTAGTGCTGAGACGCATTAGAACATTAAGCTCTCATAATGCTTAACAATATCAGGGATTTATTTTTCTCTGCTAGAGATGAGTCCCTAGGTGAACACAGAACAAAACGTGTGCTGCAGAGAGAGAGAGAGAGAGAGAGAGAGAGAGAGAGAGAGAGAGAGCAAGAGAGACAGAGAGACAGAGACAGACAGACAGAGAGCGAGAGCGAGAGCGAGAGAGAGAGAGAGAGACAGAGACAGACAGACAGAGAGAGAGAGAGAGAGAGAGAGAGAGACAGACAGAGAGAGAGAGAGCGAGAGAGAGACAGAGACAGACAGAGAGAGAGAGAGAGAGAGAGAGAGAGAGAGAGAGAGAGAGAGAGAGAGAGGGGAAGGATGTAGGAAAGCAATAAGGCTGCGTTGCTGCAGAAGTGAATTAGATTTGCTGCCACACTCTTTCTCATAAGTGTAATGAAGTCTTCTTCCTCCTGTGAGGGACGTTCCTCTGCGAGAGAGAGAGAGAGGTTTGGATCAATACGAGCTGACAGGGCAGTGTCTTTAAGATTGTATGGGTTCAGGCTGAACTTATGATCCACTCTGCTCTCGCTGCCACTGTTGCTTTCACGGTGGGAAACAGGCCAAGAGAAACTCGAACAACGACAGAAGAACAAGCCCGGCGTTCTGCAGAGCGCTTCGGTACAGAGGGACGTGAATAAATCATACTCACCAGCTCTCTCCCTGTTATCTGCTCTGAGAACACTCTATGTTCACACTCGATTTGTGCTGTGTAGAACTTCAGTTCTGTTCTACCTCAAGCTGAGTCCATTATGACCACAGCAGTGTGCACGGCTCGTCCACGAGGACTTATCTTACTGAAAGAATCAAACCGCGAAGTCCAACGGTCAGACGTCTGTCCAGCTGAGGGCGAGGCGTTCCTCCTGTTTCATCTGTGTACATGTTTCTGCGTGTAGTTCTCTGACCTGTTTGCCTTTCAGCTTGTGTCCACTGGTGGCGCTGTTTTTACAAAATACACGTTACATTTAGTTTAACGTTTACAACATCACTGTGTCTGATGTTGTGGAGATGTTCTCAAAGCCTAAGAATGCTTTAAATGCAACACACAGTCCAACACTGAACTGCCCGCGCTCACACTCGATTTGTAGAACCCAGCTCAGCCCAGAGCAGCGGTATTGACAGATCCGTATCGAGCTCCATTATCGGCACCACGTTTAAGTAGTTTATCTGTGAAGGATCAGTCGAGCACTAAATGAGTGATTCCTATGCGACACGGGAAACTGTCACGAGGACACGCTCACCGGCACTCGCACGAGTCCAGTGCTTCAGGAGGTACAGCTTTGTGGAAGAGTCGACCAACCAACAAATGAGTACCAGCAGTACCATACGACTCACCATAACTCACGGTGTGTGACAATACCACGAGGATATGAACAACAGGACCCGTTCTAATGCTTTATTACACAACTATAACAGCAACAAGCACAGACAGTTAAGGACAGAGGTGATCTGTGGTGTGCACTCTCACTGCACTCTCACACCTCAGTGTTCCTTCAGTTCAGTCCCTTCAAAGCTGACCACTGTGCTGTACAGCTGACTCAAAACAAGATAACACACGTCCACGTTACAAAACAGGGACATGTGCACAATACTGGGCATACTGGTCAAGCAGCACGGGGATGCTGGTTATGCTGGTCACATGCTGGCTGCCCGGCGAGGCAGCATTAATGGCAGTTCAAAAGTATGCAGTGCACATGATTGCATGATTTGGAGGACAGGTTTGCACGTCCTCCTGTGTTGGGAGCACTGGAAGTAATGGAAGGAGTCCTAGTGCGTGTACACAGTGCAGACAGGACGTATTCACACTGCTTCGCTGTGTTGTTACACTGTTATTTCGTGAATTACATTCATTTTTCCCTTTTTCTAAATTCTACACACAAACCCGCACGATGACTAAGAGAGAAAAGAAAACGAAACCACAGAAACAGAACATGTACATGAGTTTTCCAGACTTTACCACGACACTCAAAACCGAGCTCAGGGGCATCTAGTTTCCACTGATCCTCCTTCAGGTGTTTCTACAGCTTGATTGGATGCCTGTGGTCAATTCAGTTGATCGGACATGATTTGTAAAGACACGTGTTTCAAGTATTGATCAAAGGCTGTGAATTCTTATGTACATGTAATATTTTTAGACATCGTGGGGTTTTGTGAGTAGAATTTAGAGGGAAAATGAATTGAATCCATTCAGGAATAAAACCAGATGTGCAGACAGTGAAGAGCTGTGAAGGTCTTCCTGACGCTCTGTATGTGGGTTAGATGTCTTTATCTGAAAAAGGGGTGAAATTCACCAAACAGTTTTTTGTGCTATGATGGACCTTCGTGGAGGCCCTGTAGAAAAGCACTCTTCCTAAACATCCTGGTGACCTTCAGTGGAGGATTGTGTTTGTGATGTTCTCAGTAATGGTTGTGTATCTAAATGTAACCTTGCAGAGACTGTAAAATTGGTCATGCTGTCTCTGGTGGGGTGAGTGACCCTCTCTCCCCACATCACACTCGGCGTGATGCAGGTCGACACGTGTCTGTTAGTCATTGGTCCGGAGCTGGAGCACTTTCCTCTGAGCACATTGGCTGCCCAGAAATGATGCAATGGTGGCATTTTGAAAAGAGGCGGAGCCTGACTGGTGTGTGCTTGTCTTCTCCCTCCTAGAGTTGAGCATCATATGTGATAGGAGAAGAGTCCCAACAGCACTGGTTAATGGCCACTTCCAAACTGGGATAAAAATTAGGATAGAATTCATTTAAAAACAGAGAGACGGTGTGGACAGGAGAGCACGTTACTCAGACAGGAGGCCGAGCAGATCTGTCATCTGCAAGCGATTGTTCACCAAACTCACAGCTGAGATGTGAAAACTTAGTTAGCAGTTTTATTTCTCCATTAGTCATCAGTACAGATTGTTAAAGAAATTAAACACAAACAATTACTCACCGCATTTGCATCACATTTATTCTGGTCTGATCTTCTGCTGGAAACACTTCTCTGTAAAGCTGTTGCAGAGTCGCTGGTCTCCAGGGACGGAGCTGCAGCAATTAGAACAGAAACAACAAGCTTTGTCTGAGCTGAACCTAAAGCGAGATCAATTAGTCAATTAATCCGTCTGCAGACAGTCAGAGCAGCCCGTGTCTAGGTGTGAGCTGTTTCACACCAGCGATGCTTCAGACAGCTGTGCTCTTCATTACAGGAGATATTAATTACCTTAATGGAGCTTCTGCACATCCGTCCCACCTCTTCTTCTCACTCGCTCAAACGGGATGGATGCTTCTTCCTCCAGCAGCTCGGGCTGCACTTAGGAGACAATCGATGGCCTGTTTTCATTTTAATTAAAAACTGGAAAATAAATGTTTATCTCACCAGCTGTTCTCTCTCTCTCTCTCTCTCTCTCTCTCCTCTCTCTCTCTCTTCCTCTCTCTCTCTCTCTCTCTCTCTCACTCTCTCTCACACTCTCTCTCTCTTTTAGTTGTCTCACAACTTCTCAAGTTCTCCTTCTCTTTCTCTCTTTCCCTCAGTCTTGGATTTGACCCAACTGTCTTCTCATATACTTATAATAAACACATTTATCTACTGTAAGTCACACCCATTGCTAACACAGATGTGCAAATGCACACACAGCTTGTTTAGTCCCTGTAGAGAAGAACTGCCAATAGAATAGGACTCTCTGGAGCAGATAAACAAACATGACTCTATTGTCTCCGTGTCTAATAGCAGGTGTGAACTAGAGGGTATAAAGAACCCCAGCATTGAACTGTGGAGCAGTGAACTGTGTTCTCTGGAACGATGGAGCTCCATCCAGTACTTTTGATATGATTTGGGGATCTGGGAAGAGCTCCGAGGGTGGTGTTGTATATGCAGAGTCCTCCAGAGGTGGATATATTGTAGATTATATTATGGACAAATACTGATCAATAATAATCCCACAGAGTTGCTGTTGTACAGGATAACTAATGGATCATCCTGTGATTTTAGGAAACCACATCCAGAAGATCTTCATTGACTTTTAATTTAGAAAAGACTTCACTGGTTTCCAAGAGATACTTCAGATTGCAGCATGCGTTCAGAAAAAATGATAGTATTCCTTGGATCAGTTGGCAGTTTTTGGAAACTCGGTGCACTGGATGAAGACCTGCAGCTGTTTCTTGTGGCCCATAAAGTAGTAAAGAAAATTGCTTGGGGGGCTTCAAGTGGCTCAGTGGACTAATGAATGGCCACTGTGGGACTGCCATAGTGACCAATTGTCACAAGTTTGAATCCTAATGCAAATCCCCAGAAGGTTTGGTAAGAGTGGTTTGGATCAGGAGACTCCAAGAAGGCCAACAGTGCTAAACTGTGAGACTTGATGGAGGAGAGTTCACTAGCTCCATTCAGAGCTCCATAGCTATCAGCAGCCAGAGCCCAGGAGAGCATAGTTGGTAGATGGTGCTCTCTCTTGGCTGGGGCAGGTGTCTGTTGGCTGATGTGATGGCTGATGGCTGCCCGGCGATGCAGCATTAGCAGTGCAGGTGACTGCCCGTGTTTCGGACGGGTGGGTTAATTAGCATGGTTGACCTTCATGGAGGCTCCTGCACAAAAAGCACTCAGTCTAAACATGCTGGGGATTCTGCTTTGTGCTGTTTCCAATAATGGTTTTGTCTGAATGTAAGCCTTTCCTCTTTCTCACCTCCTCTGACTGGTTCTCCTGTTTGAGCTCCTGGGCTGAGCTCTCAAAGCATGGCTTTTTATTCGGGGTATTTTTGCCGACCGCTTCCCTAAAGCTCAGCATGCTGAATCCACCCTGGCTGAGTGGGACAAGCAGAGGAACTTGGAAGGTCTTCAGACTTCAGTAACTGAAGGGCAGGACTCAGATTTTTAAAATTGTTCCAATTCCAGTTCTGTAGAGGAATCAGGTCTAAGAGTCTCTCCCATCTTTTCTTCCTCTGGCTCCCATTTTCCTTTTCTTTTGTCTCACACCGAATAAATGGAGAAGTGAGTGAAAGTGAGTTTCTTTCTCCACTCACTTTTCCATTTATTCACCTTCTCACTTTCACTTTATTTTTCCTTTCACTCTCTCTATCCCCTGCTCTCTCTCCTTCTGTCTCTCTATTTATCTATCTCCACCTATCAACCTCAACATTATGACCACCTTCTTGTTTCTACTCTCACTGTCCATCATCTCCTGACCTCACAGGAGCTCTTTGTGGTTCTATAAATCCAGACTGTAGTTCATCTGTTTCTCTGCAGACTTTATTCTCCTCCTTTCACCCTGATCTTCAACGATCAGGACCCCACAGGACCACCACAGAGCAGCTATTATGTGGGTGGTGGGTCATTCTCAGCACTGCAGTCACATTGTGTTTGCTGTGGAGTGGTCGTAGCTGTGGTCCTCATTGTTATAACAGCTCGAACAGCAGGTGTGATGTCTGCAGTTATTGTCAGCAGAGCATTGTGGACTTTTCTACACTGTGCTCCTCAGAACTCCTGCTCTGTTACTTTACATAGTCTGACACCGACACTGAGCTGCTGTGGGTCCTAAACGCTTCCACTGTCCAATAACACCACCCACAGCTGATGATTGTGTGTGTGTGTGTGTGTGTGTGTGTGTGTGTGTGTGTGTGTAACGTAGTGTAATCTGAAGACTCTTTCTTGGAGAGCTTCTTTTGCATGTTCTTCAGCCGATTTGGCTTCAGTAAGGCTGGAGTTCCCGTGGAGGGAGTGGAAGACGAGGCTGCAGTTTTAATATCAGGTTGTGATGTGAATCAGCCACGCAGCACTTGAGAAATATGAATTCCAATAACGCAGAATTATTATGAATCTGCCGGTTCCTGATAGCTTTGATTACTTTGGGGCAACGTTTTCGGCGTAAACAATTGAAATGTCTCCTCTTGTCCTTGGGGGTTCCAACTTTGTCATTATCTCATGTTGCCTGTGGTCTAACATTAATTTTCTTTCATAAAATAGACAGCAGACCCCAAATAACTTGGTCCTGAACACAGTTTTAAACAGACAGTGATTATATTTCAGATATTCTCTTTGTCTTTTTTGGACTCACTGGGACGGTGGTAGCTGCGACGATGTGTTTCCATTAGGCTGGGACAGCGGCAGTGGCGGCTTTGCCCCCTGATTAAAACGACTGGCCTGAGTGGGGCAGTTGTAACACATTGAGGGTAATTAAATGATGGTCTGCTCCGTGGATGACCGGGAGACGGTATTAGAGGCACTGCTTAATGCGAGCAGGCAAATCCAATTGGCGTATTGATCCGGCACTTACTGATCTCAGCAGCCTCACATTCTGACCTCCCTTTCATTCACAGACCATTACAGTCGCCGGGAAGAGATTTATTGCTGAGAGAGAGAGAGAGAGAGAGAGAGAGAGAGAGACAGAGAGACAGAGAGAGAGACAGAGACAGAGACAGAGAGACAGAGACAGAGACAGAGAGAGAGAGAGAGAGAGACAGAGACAGAGAGAGAGAGAGAGACAGAGAGACAGAGAGACAGAGAGACAGAGAGAGAGAGAGACAGAGAGACAGAGAGAGAGAGAGAGAGAGAGAGGTGCTGTAGAAGGGAAGGAAGCAGAAATAAACAGAATGAGAACATTCGTTCTTTTCTTTCACCTCTTTGTAGTCAGTTCTGATCGGGATCCTCCTGACCTCTGGCTGTGATGACCGGGGGCTTCATCCAGACTCAGACTAACAGGAGCCGGTCAGATGGGCATATCAATATCAGGCGTTTAGGGGCTTTGTGAGGGTGCTGGGGTCGCCGAGGTGAAGCGTCCATAAGAAACCTCTCTCATCGATTGGGTTCAGTCAGAAGAGTTAGAGACCCCACTCAGACACCATTACGCCAGATCATCTCCAACTCATCAGCAACACCTCCTTCTTATTCCAGCCCAGAGGGAACATTCAGTGAGGGTTTTGTCTGTGAAACTACAGATCGTAGAAGAGCCAGTGATCACCAGCTCATCAATACTGAGTGTTTCTATCCCTCTTTAAACTACAGTGTAAAACTTCACTTCACCCTGCTCTACCCTGAACATACACTCATCACCAAACAAACACTGCACAAACACTTTTCCTCCAGAAGGACGTGTGTGATTGCAGTTCTGTAGTGAAGGAAGATGAAGTTGATCAGGATCAATAACTGATGATAACTGTAGTCTGATCTGATCAATATTTATTGATCTACTCATACAGAAGTGGTGTCTCTCAGTACGGCGTCGGGTTTAACGCAACATGCCAGACGTCTCTGCATGGAGGTGTAGAGGTTCCTAATGGTGTCCTGTGATGATCCATCTCATGCAGCTTGAATGTTCTCACTCAGTTCTGCAGATGGTGTGGTAGGGGTGGAGTGTTGATAGAGCGTCCAATAGCGTCCACATATTTTCAATCAGGGACAGGTCTGGAGATGAGACCGACCACGGCGTAGTATCTGTGTCTTCAAGACGAGATCTTGAGACGGCAGCAGTGTGTGGACGAGCGTCGTCCTGTTAGAATAGAGCACCGGAGTGTGTGTTCAGAAAAGGTAGAACCACTGGTTGTACTGAGACCAAAACAGGACTGTGGTTCTAGATGTTGTTTGTGAAGGATTGTCAGTGAGAGAGAGAGAGAGAGAGAGAGAGAGAGAGAGAGTTGTAAGTCAGGACCATGTGCTGCTTGGTTTCTGAAGAGTCTCACCTGCTGAAAGGGTCAAGCTGTAAGAGAGAGGAAACAGAGACAGACTGGAGGGAGATTCATTCTGTTTCTTCTCTTTTCTCCTCACCTTTATCATTCTGTAGAGTGCAGCGAGGGCAGCAGCGGTCAGAACAGCAGCGAGAGAGAGAGAGAGAGACAGAGAGAGACAGAGAGAGAGAGAATCATACCACTCTCCACTCTGTTTGCTTTCCATTTGCAGCATCTCCACATACCTGTGCAGAAAAAGAAAGAGCTAGACTTTGATTTTCTCTCTCAGTGTGCTGCTCACCCTGACAGACCATCACTGAGAGAGAGAGAGAGAGTGACAGAGACAGAGACAGAGAGACAGAGAGACAGAGAGAGAGAGAGAGAGAGAGAGAGAGAGAGTGACAGAGACAGAGACAGAGAGACAGAGAGACAGAGAGACAGAGAGACAGAGAGAGAGAGAGAGAGAGAGAGAGAGAGAGAGAGAGAGAGGGAGGAGAAAAGGAATAAACATGTTTTAATGTTTAACACAGAGAGTCTTTTAGTTGATCTACTAGCTGTGGATGTGTGTGGAGATTGGAGTGTGTGTGCTCAGTGCGAGTGTGTGTGGAGATTGGAGTGTGTGTGGGGGTGGATGTGCTTTACCAAAAAGCTCTTGGTCTCTTCTGTCCACGTTGTCCCAGAAGAATTTTGGCATACAGACAGCAAAAGACTTTATCACTTTACACTGAGGATCATCCAGAGGATTCACTACTGATTCTTCTTCTCCAAGTTCTTTGTATGTTTTTTTTTGTATATATTGCTATCCATCCATCCATCCACCCATCCATCCATCCACCCATCCATCCATCCATCCTGGACATATTTGATATTTAGCCACAATTTTGGTTCTCATGTCCTCAGGCAGTTCTCTTCTCCTCTTTCTGTTCTCCATGTTCTGTGTGTCTCACACTGCAAAGACTGAGTCAGCTTCTCTCTTTTCATACTCTTTCAGGTGTGATTGTTAGATTCACACACCTGTTACCTGCACAGGTGAGTTTAAATGAGCATCACGTGCTTCAAACGCAGGTATTGATTTAGGAGAAATGGTGCAGTCGAGTGTGTCTGATTTACCAGCAGTTTAATCAGCAACTGAGAAAGGAATCAATCACCTTCTGATGTCCAGTGGGCGGGGCCAGTCTCCACATCTGTGGAAATGTCACATGGGATCACTACCTGACAGTCTGATGAGGTCCTCATTTGGACGTCTCTGAATGTTTGAACGTTCTGATTGGAGGAACATCTTGAATATCTGTAGATGTGGGTTATACGGTTTATACAAGCAAGACTGGTGTCGTATTTTAACTCCATGTCTGGATGTCTAAGCAGAAGGTTTACAGATATCAAAGAAAGGTTCAATAGCTGATCCATATCTAACCACGATTCAGTCAAATGTTGGAGATGGTTGGGGTGTGTGTGTGTGTGTGTGTGTGTGTGTGTGTGTGTGTGTGTGCATTTATCACTGTTATACAGTGAGGTCATTGACAAGTGGCTCAATATGAAGAGTTGTGGATGGAGATAAAATAGAGTCTCTCTCTCTCTCTCTCTCTCCTCTCTCTCTCTCTCTCTCTCTCTCTCTCCCCCTCTCTCTCTCTCTCTCTCTCGCGTTTTGTAAACACTTCCACCTCGGAGTATCTCATAGCCTCAGAAATCATTCCTCAAAATTCCTGAAAGCATGCAAGATTAATGTTCATCTCCACTGACCTCTTGTAAAACGAATGAATGAACTTTAATATTAAATAGGTTTGCCTTTGGGGAGATAAGGGCCTGTTTCCATATTCTTCCTCCTCCTCCCTCTACCTCTCTCTCTCCTCTCTCTCCCCTCTCTCTCTCCCTCTCTCTCTCTCTCTCCCCCCTCCCTCCCTCTCTCTCCCCCCTTTCTCTCTCTCTCTCTCCTCTCCCTCTCTCTCTCGCTCTCTCCTCTCCCTCCCTCTCTCTCCTCTCTCTCTCTCTCTCTCTCTCTCCTCTCTCTCTCTCCCTCTCTCTCTCGCTCTCTCCCTCTCCTCTCTCTCCTCTGTCTCTCTCTCGCTCTCCCTCTCCCTCTCTCTCTCTCTCTCTGTCTCTCTCTGTCTCTCTCTCTGTCTCTCTCTCCTCTCTCCCTCTCTCCTCTCTCTGCTCACCCTCTCTCTCTCTCTGTCTCTCTCTCTCCTCTCTCTCTCTCTGTCTCTCTCTCTCTCTCTCTCTCCCGTGTCTCTCTCTCTCTCTCTCTCTCTCTCTCTCTCTCTCTGTTCTCTCTGTCTCTCTGTTCTCTCTCTCTCTGTTCTCTCTCTCTCTCATTGTCTCTCCCTCTCCCTCTCTCTCTCTCTCTGTTCTCTCTCTCTCTCTCTCTCTCTCTCTCTGTTCTCTCTCTCTCTCTGTCTCTCTCTCTCTCTCTCTCTCTCTTGAAGCTGATCTTTGGTGCTGAGTAGGCAGGTCTCTAGTCACTCACCCGTCCTGCTCCGTGCTGAAAGGGTGAGCTGCTAATTTAATTTAATTTCTGAGTTATAAATTAATGGTAGAGTGTGACATTAGGAGATCACTCCCTCATTAGCTGGGAAATTGCAACCTTACAGAAACCCAGAGATACCCTATTCTCTGGTCTTCTGAGTCAGTGGTTCCATCACCAGGCTCATGGTGTATCAGGTATTCATGCAGGGGTCCATTAACAGGGTCCCTCTCTGCAGTCTGGGACTCTGTTAGACTCTGCAATTAATGTTAGTGTGTGAACAGCATCTGGATAGAAATGTCTTCACAGTTTATTCTAAATGATATGATTCTCGGGAAGTGAAAACATCTTCATTTATAATTTTACAGAGAGCAGGACAATATTTGGATTAGCAGGTCTTTTCATAAACTAAAGTGCACTCCCTCACAGAGGTGCCCTTTTAAAATACGGTCCTTGACCTTTACCAAACTCCGCGCAGTCTCCATGGCGATGGCATGAAATTAAAAGCAGAAGGAAAAGGCCTCCAAGTTTATTACATGGTACAGTAATGAACAACCTCCCACTGATATGTAAACAACCCGCTTACACCGGATCAATTTAAGCATTTAAGCTTTGGAGGGACAGGCCTTGTCCGTGATTACTGCTGAGATTTTCACATGCTGTCGATAACATACCTTGATCCCATCACATAATCAGCGAGGAGTAAATAATTGCCCAATTACACTAGTGTTTGCAAAGTTTAGTACAAAGGCAGAGTCTGCTGGGGAGGTGGAGATCTGACCTGACAAGGCAGTCACGGTGGGCCAGTTCTGTGTCACCCTCGTGGGTGTCTGTGAGCAAAATAATGGGCCACATCAAAGTCATTCTGTCAGTCACAGCAGAACACAGTGCATCGTGAAAGGCTAGAGGAGCACCACTGGAGTCACCATTACTCCACCATCTAGGTGCAATTAGCTTTCACTGCGTACTCATTCAGGAGGGCATTGGGATGGCATTGCTGTGGCAATAAAGCAGGATTTGGAGAGTTGTGTGTATTATTATTATTGTATTATTATTGTTCATGTTATTACTTCAGATATGTTCTGACTTTCCAGGGGGCTTTGACTAGGCAAGCACCCTTACAATTTTAACAGTATAAATAGATATCCACCTGATGCTTAACACCCCGGCCTCCAGCTCTTGTGGATGGTCTGTCATAAATCAGGGAGAGACTCAACAAGAAGGAGCTTCAAAACTCACTTTAATACCTAATATCAATTTTAATGTCCCAATGCTTCTGTCCATACAGTGCATATTATCATGACTTTTAATGGAAGTCAATGTAAACAGATTCTGTTCCTTTTGGTTGAGCTGACATCACAACAGAGAACTCAAAGGAGAATTACCTCCCAACTGTCTCTTCTGTGTGCCAGTCACCAGAGGGCGCTCCCGTCTTGAGAGTCAATGAGAGGGAGTTCATGTAAAGCAGAGATGTCCCCAATGATTTTACACCGCAGTGATGAAGAGAACAATTCTGAATACAGGCCAAAAGTATTTTACCCCAAAGAGGATCTTTGCATCCTTCTGTTTAATAATTACATTTTTGGATTTAATTACATAAAAATAGCTAATTCAAAAAATAATTACATTTTCTAATGACCAAACATGAGGTCAGTGGCCTTTCACCTCTGTTAAATCCTATTCAAGATCACTTCTGCCTTTCTCCCAGCCTCCACACCAGTTTCCTACTTTTTACACTTTTTGCTTTACACACACACACACACACACACACACTCAGCTGTATATGATGATGTCTTCCTCAGGTGAGATAATCAACCGCAGTCTAATATCTTCAGGTTGGCGACCTCATTCTGTGAGCGCAGTCCTGATCGAACAGGTAGCGCAAGAAAGGACAGGACAGCTGCATCATAATAACATAGAAGAGTTAAGAAAGTTAGCTCTGTGTGTGTGTGGCCAATGACTGATAATAATAACAGAGGTATTTATTCACAGTAGAGGCAGCAGGCAACACCTTTAAATGCAGCAGATTCAAACTAATTACTGTCTGCATCCAGGTCTCCTGTCCTATGTCCTACACAACATTTCAGAGACATCAAATCTCCCTGTCACATCTTTTCAGCCACCGCTGCGTGGGGCTGGGACAAGAACACAAATCTGCTTTCGGCTTGGCGAGTGTTGATATCAGACACTCCCGACCGGGCAGCGTGAGAGAAGCAATGAAACGCTATCCAATCTTTCCTCCCGAGACTCCTGCCTTTTAGCATCGGCCCCCGGACACGTCGGAGCATATAAGCATAAATTGCATTTTGATCCCAGCCATACCACACGTCTGCACAGTGAGTTCTGGGTTAACCTTAGGTGTTTCTCAACAATAGAGCGGTTTAAGAACAAATGTCAATGTTCTCGTGAAGTGCTTCCACGTTCAAATCCTCGACAGCGAGAAACCAACCTCTGGGTCCCTGGATAGCACAAAGCTGGGCACCGGGCTGTTCGAAATCTTCCTTTAGTGGCGGTTTTGCACAATTTTTTTCCCTGCGTGCGCTTTCCTTCACCTTTCAGACTTTGAGTTTAAGCTTTGTATAGATCCGACAGCATCTTTCTTATTTCCAACAAAGCAGAGAGATTGAAGGGAGCATCAGGATTCACTTCAAGAACTAACTGTAAGGAGTTTCAAAACAGACCTGTCATTTTCCCACTTGAGCAAATAAATTGAAATCCAAGAAAACATATCCAGAAGCTGTAAAATAAAACTGCACGGACAAAGTATTGGGACATGAACTCATTGATTGTTTCCTTCCGTCAAGGGTAAAAGGCGACCTGATTCAGTTGGAGAAACTGTTTCTACTGTCAGAGAAAACCTTCTTCCAGATTCCTGGAGCATTGCTGTGAGGATTTCATTCAGAGTTAAGATTCTGGTGGTATCACAGTATTTAGTTGCACTGAATATAGTTTTTCTGCAACGTCGTCTCAGAGACGCAGAAATTCTAGCGAGGGACAATACATCAAGAAAGCTGCTGCACCAACCACAGACATGATGGATGAACAGGGGCTAACGACATCACTGACACAGATATAAACGACGTGGGCATGATTATGTCGGTAAAATATCATTTTCATTTAATTTAATTTAATTAAACCCGCTTAAAGTCCCCAACCCATGTTTATCTGAGTCCAGAGAGTCCTATTCTATTGGCAGTACATTCTCTACAGGGTCTAGACAAGCTGTGTGTGCATCTGTTTCAACAATAGGCAGATGGTGGGGTGAGTCCTAAACACCCAGCTGTCTGTCCATCAGAGAAAAGATCATTTTTGTCTTTTTCATTCCTTTCTGAAAGTTTATACTGCACCACTTTTGCCCCCCTCTCCCCCCATCCCCCCCCCTCTGAAGGGTTACCTGGCATGCTGTCAGATCCACGTTTAGCACCAGTCTTATCCGTATGCAATCCCAATCTGTATTGCTTTCCAGGCGGCTGAGGTGTGTCTTGTATTCTTGGGTGAAAAAACAATCAGGCGAATGAGATATTTATTTCATGAATTCAAATCATAGCAGAAATTAGAAGCCTTCCCTGTGCATGTTACCAAAACGATGGGCTCAGGGTAAGAACTCGTTTCCAGCAGTAACAGGCAGCTTGGTAAGGACGCAGCAGAGAGAACCAGCAGCCCTCTAGAAATAAGGATGTTTCCTCTCAAGGGGCTTTAGCCTGTGTACTTAAAATTCTGACCCAAATAAATGAGAAAGTGGAAGGCTGTACAGGCGGTGTGTGTGTGTGTGTGTGGGCAGCGTGTGTGTGTGTGGGCATGTGTGTGTGTGGTAGCGTGTGTGTGGGAGGGGCCTGTCAAGAGAGACAAGTGGTCTTGGTTGATGCTGTGCATGCAGAGACAGGATGCCAAGTCGGACCAGACCAGAGATGGTCCACTTTAGCATCCCTTCAGTTCCACTTCTTCTCTGACCAGTTGCACAGTCACAACCCCCCCCACACACACACACACACACACTCTCCCCACACACACAAACACACACACTCTCACCCCCCACACACACAAACACACACACTCTCACCCCCACACACAAACACACCTCTCACCCCCCACACACACACAAACACACACACACTCTCTCACCCCACACAAACACACACACTCCCACACCCCCCCACACACACACACACCATGTGACCACAGAGTCCTTTCTATGACTGTGTTTCTCACTGAGGTTAAGTGTCTTATATCTATAGCCCAACCCTGCAGGTACACATATTTATGAACACCCCTTCTAATGAACACATTCAGCTACTTTAAGCTGTATCCATTGCTGACTTTTAGATGCAGAATGTGCACACACAGCTTATCCTAGTCCCTGTAGAGAAGAACTGCCAATAGAATAGGACTCTCTGGAGCAGATAAACAAACATGTCTCTAGTGTCTCCATGTCTAATAGCAGGTGTGGACTAGAGGGTATAGACTTGGTGAACTGTGGAGCAGTGGAACCGTGTTCTCTGGGATGATGGAGCTCATACAGGCCCTTAGCCCAGGGATGAGTGGGGTGCTGGGGATGCTCTTTGCTGAATGCAATCAAATCCTCACAGCAAAGCTCCAAATTAGTGAAACTCCTTCCTGGACAGGGAAGCATCTCTCTGAATTTCTGCAGAAACACTGAAAGTGGTCCTGCATTGAGAAGAATGGAGTGAGTGATAAAATGAAGCTCTCACCTGAGATGAGTTTGTGCACCTGATCAATAACCTAGGGCTATACTGGATATTTGTTATGATAATGCAAGGCTTTCACGCTACACCGTCACTTTAGAAAAAGCTGGTGTCAGGAAGGCGTTTCATTTAGCCCGGCTGCTTCTGCTAACTTACGCTCGCTGCACTTTTCTGAAGCGGGCCTTTTATGACCAAACTCCACCCACAATGGTGCATTATTTTACTTTCTGATTTGAAACCTGACGGAGGAGCTGTGTCGCGTTGTACCAGAAACAACCACTTAAAATCAGGGTTCCCCACCACTGATGGTTAAGACTGAAAATGGGAAGAGGGGGCTGTGAGCTAACAGCCCTACAGGGGCATTAGTGGGAGGATTCCAGTCCGCCAGAGCAGAACGCTGTCTTAACAGGTTGTTAGATGACTCACTGCTAGTCCTCCTAGCTCAGCACCCAACACAGTGAACAGGCAGTTTAAGAATGTGCTGGAAATGTCTTCTGCTCTTCTGAGAGTTCTTCTGAGTCGTTCTCCTTTTTACAACCCAGCCTCAGGTCCTGGTACAGTACTGCCAGGACCTGGAAGAAGACTCCTTTACAAGAAGATCTTCCTCTGGTAACTTGATTTACACAACCTTCACCACCAGGCACCTCAGGAACCTTTCAGATGCTGCAGGTTTCAAGTTTGTAATGATCCAACGAGGCGTCTTTTCAACATCTCCATTCAAGGGTGTTGGTTTTTGTTCTGGGTTTCCTGAGCCAGAAGTTCAAGCGGGGGCCATGCTTGGTACATCTGTCATTGTGCAAATCATTGAAACATTTCGTTTAATTTAAAGCGACTGCAGCGAGCCACAGGTAGCCTTGAGTCCTCTCAGCACTCTGAAGCTTCTCTCCAGAACCAAGGACACCCTCAGCATCAGAGTGGCGGTGTTTAAAAACACTACAACTGTGATCCACCAGGAGGAACGCTGGAGCTTGACGTAATGTAACAAAACAGAAGAGAACAAGTGAACCTGCTGTGGTAATGTCTGCATACGCACTGCTCGCTTAATCGCACCATGCACCATGGAGAGAAGTTGATAATAGCATGTTGGGGATGCAGAATTTGAAAATAGGTATAATTTTCCTGTTATTACTGTGACATCAGTCACGTCTGCTGGATCTTCTCCTCGGTTGTCTTGATTGTAGACGTCAAAGGTACAGAGAGAAAGTAATTACTGCTGCTCAGCCAGAGACCTGAGTCAAAGAACATAGTCAGGAAACAGGCGCTGCCTGGCCTGGGCTTCTGGAGCCCCCAGCCAGGGCGACCGGTCAGCCAAAGCAGAATCTAGTCTCCCTGTTCCAGACAGCGATAGAAAGTTCTCCATGTTCATCACCAAAGACAAAATACAACTAAGTGAATATCCACCAGAAACGGTTTGTTGATCATTTAAAACTATTTCATTTGTTACATCTAAAGTGAAACGTTTCATTTCTGCATGGGATGGATCATCACAGGACACTGTGGGGGCCTCTACACCTCCATGCAGGGCGTCCTGGCGTGTTGCGTTGAACTGACGCCCGTGCCCAGGAAGACACCACTTCTGTATGAGTAGATCAATAAATATTGATTAGATCAGGCTACAGATTATCATCAGTTATTGATCCTGATCACCTTCATCTTCTTCACTACAGACTGCAGTCCCACCACGTCCTTCTGGGCAGAGACGTTGTGTTCCTCTGCAGCAGTGGAATCGAATCTCACTATTTTTACTGGTATAGATTTACACCTGCCATGGAAACAGAAGCGGTGTGTGCGTCGGTCAGCTTCCTCAGAAGGTCAGCAGGTTTTGATTGATTTGAATGATAAATTTGGGGATTTGTTAGATTTGGTAAATGCAGCATCAGGCAGGATGACCGCAGTGACCTCTGTACTGTCCCCAGCATGACTCGACATCTTCGGTGCAATTTGTGTCCAATCACAGAACTTCTACACGTCAGATCGTTTCCATTGAATAACAGCAGTCAGTCTGTTTTAGCATGTGTGGAGGTCCGTGCACCGGGATATGTGGGTTAACTGCTCTTGCCGCAACTTGTCCTGGTTGAGTAGTTCTGGGTCACGGGGAGGCCGAGACATGGACTGCTATCCGACCCACATCCCCCAAACTCCCTCCGTCCCAACACACACTCCACTCCACACACCTACCTGCATGGTGTCCCATCGATCCACTGTGGTTGACCTGGTCTGACAGCCTGCAGGGCGGTAAATCTGTTAAATCCGTGAGGGACAGAGTGGGACACTTGGGTCAGGCAGAGGCCGACAAGCCCACAGCTTCTCATCAGTGGCCATCGACTTGCTGCCTCCCCCACCTATTGACTCTGACCTTTGACCCTCTTCCTCACAGCCTGTAAAATTAGAGGCAGGAACAACTTTGATGAATTAAACAAGTTCATTATTAATTAACAGAGTTCATTATTGGAAGCTTTGATTTGAAGTGATGGCTTTTTGCTGCCCGTCCTGATCATTAACCAGTAAAGGCTGCCGATAGTGCTGGGGTTTCGCGGTACATTTGAGTTACGTTAAAGGGTTTATGTTATATATGTGATCAGGTCGGTGTGATACAATGTGCAGCAGTGCTTTATGATTTAAAAGATTCATTATTAAATGAAAATGTATTTAATCTAAGTACGATTTTTATTCTGCTGTTTGTATTTTTAGCCAGTTACTGTGTGTGTGTGTGTGTGTGTGTGTGTGTGTGTGTGTGTGTGTGTGTGTGTGTGTGTGTGTGTGTGTGTGTGAGAGAGACTAGTTCTCACTGGAATTATATTAAACTGATCATTAGTACAGGAGCTGCCTCCCAGGGGTTTAAACTGTTTAACCTCTCTCTCTCCCGATGTCTCTCTCTCTCTACTACTCCCTGCTCTCTGCTCTCTCTCTCTCTCTCTCTCTCTCTCTCTCTCTCTTTCTCCCTGTCTCACTCTCTCTCTCTCTCTCTCTCTCTCTCTCTCTCTCCTCTCTCTCTCTCTCTTTCTCCCTGTCTCACTCTCTCTCTCTCTCTCTCTCTTTCTCTCTCTCTCCCGTGTCTCTCTCTCTCTCTCTCTCTTTCTCCCTGTCTCACTCTCTCTCTCTCTCTCTCTCTCTCTCTCTCTCTCTCTCTCTCTCTCTCTTTCTCCTGTCTCTCTCTTTCTCCTGTCTCCACTCTCTCTCTCTCTCTCTCTCTCCCTACTCTCTCTCTCTCTCCTGGACTGATATAATATAAATGTTGTGATTAACCAATCAGAACTCTCCTCTTCTCTCCTTGAGCATGTTTCAGTTTATTAAATGTATAAATTCATATACTCCATGATTCAATCAGCTGACTCAGATCCTCAGTGTTAATGAAGGATAGAAGACTGAGCATATGCAGAAATACTGCCATCTGGTGGTGTGGGAAAATCTAGTCCACACACACACACCTGCCACACACACACACACACACACACACACACACACACACTCTACTCTCTCTGCTGTAATTATTTTTAATGTATGTTAATGGTTGGGGACATAAAACATCACAGTCCCTCTATGAATATCTGCGTAAAAAGCTACTTTGTACACACAAACACAGGAACAGCGGCCTTGCAACACTCAATTACACACCTTCTCCTAGTGGGAGAGAAAAGAATAGAGAGTTATTTTTCAGACACAAATAGCACTCACACACACACACACACACACACACACACACACACACACACACACACACACACACACACACACACACACACACACACACACCTACTCTCTCGCTCTCTCTCCATAAACACACACACACATTATCTCTCTCCCTCCTCTCTCTCTCACACACACACACACTGCTGTGGGCACTGCTGTGAGAGGTTGATTCATATTCAGCTACTGGTAACAGGGCAGATGGTAGATGGAGCTCCATGATTCCTGCTCCTGGCTCAGCTCTTGGTGATGATCAGTGCTGTGTGTGTGTAACAGTCTTTAATGTGTATAGCACTTGGCCCATGTGAGTGTATTCACTCTTTACTCTTCAGCAGAGTTCTGTCTGTCTGGCTGATGTAATGATAATGATTGAATGATTGTGCATCATGCTACCTTTATCTTCTCTGATTGTCATCACATCGCCGATATCACTTTAAATATGTCGTATCAGGATGACCGGCTGATCCTCCGCTTTTTAATTACAGCTAATGATGTGGCCAATCAGCAGCTCCATCTCCGGGGCGTCTGATTCGCCACCACGCCACATTCCACCGCTCTGAGGGAGGGAGCTTTGCTGTCGGGACGCTGCTGAAGGAGCTGTCACTGTAACTCTTCTGTACAGGAGACTCAGGTGACCCTAGAAACAGTGAAATATTTGGAAATGGTCTGAACTTCTCAGTGCCACAGGAAGCCGCCCTTAATATACTTTCCGTTAGTGGAGAAATTAATGAGGCAAATTAATGTACAGAGAATCATAGAGCTTCATCTGGCAACTTCCACTTGGGGGCGGCAGCAGTTATTTCCTTAGATTGCTGGACATTTTTGGGGATGCTAATTCAGTACTGAGTGATGTGTGGAGGCGTGTGTGTGTGTGTGTGACACAGACACACACACACACACACACACACACACACACACACACACACACACACACACACACACACACAGATCTCTCTTTTGTTAGTGGACAGCACAAAACATCTACTCCCAGTCCCAGCTGTTGGCCAGTTTTCTATAATCTGTATGTGTGTTTGCATTTGTAAATTATGTCTGAAACAGTGTGTGTGTGTGTGTGTGTGTGTGTGTGTGTGTGTGTGTGTGTGTGTGTGTGTGAGGCACTTTTAGCCTTGGCTTAGATCATGTAACAACTTGTAAAAAAAAGTCACTTACAGGCCATGTCAGCCAATAAAATGTGTTTTTATAGAATTTGTTCATCATAAATAAATACAAAATAAAAACGTTAATTTATAAAAGATGAAAGGAATTCAGGTGTGAAGCAGAGAACTCGTTATCCTCTCCCTCCTCACTCCTCCATCACCTGCTCTCCTCCTCACTGCTCCATCCCACCCTGCTCTCCTCCTCCACTCCTCCATCACCCTGCTCTCCTCCCTCCTCCTCCATCCACCCTGCTCTCCTCTTGCTCCTCCATCCATCCTGCTCTCCTCCTCCTCCTCCCACCCACCCTGCCTCTCCTCCTCCCCACTCCTCCACCCACCCTGCCCTCCGCTCACTCCTCCACCCGCCCTGCTCTACTACATCCACCCTGCTCTCCTCCTCACTCCTCCACCTGCCCTGCTCTCCTACATCCACCCTGCTCTCCTCCTCACTCCTCCACCCACCCTGCTCTCCTCTCCACTCCTCCACCCACCCTGCCCTCCGCTCACTCCTCCACCCTCCCTGTTGTATGATTATAGATATAGTTTATGCTCTTTTTCTGAAACTCTACATTTATTTCCCTTTTTCTACCTTATATTCCCTCCATCTCTGATCTGAGCCTGGAGTTGACACTTCTTTTAAGTGTCCAGCAGGGGGCGCTCACACAGCGAGGGTCACATCTCACTGTTTTAAAAACTGCTGTCCTTTTATTTCTCCTCTCTCTCTCTCTCTCTCTCTCTCTCTCTCTCTCTCTCTCTCTCTCTCTCTCACACACACACACACACACACACACACACACACACACACACACACACATCAGCCATGACAGATCCAACATTTTTATTTCCCATCCATTTAACATAAACAAAGTTTGACACAATACATAAGATACATAATCATAAATAGCCGAAACCCCAACATGCGCCCCCCCCCGTCCCCCCGCCTCCCCCCCATAACACAACGTTCTCAATATGCTTATATTATATAATGTGTAACAATAACATAGAAACAGATTTTCATTCTTCATAAATAGGAATATTTACACAGGCATGTTGGCCTTGATTATTTTTCCAACATGCAAAATGTTCAAAATATAAAAATAGAAATCTGATTGTTTAAATGTATGTACACAGACTTTTATATATAAATATAAAGACTACAAATTGTATTTTTAAAATACAAAGATAAATACACTCACATTGTGTACACTGTGTCTCAAAAAACAAAACAAAAATAAAAACAAATAAAAAAATCAACCATTTGGATAATTAGCATATTCACAAACACGTAACGTTCAGAAACGCAACTTTAACGACAACTGCAAGTCTTATATTATAACTATTTTCAGAAACTCCTAAAATCCCTACAGAAAACAAACATGGTCCACTCAGGTCCTTCAAGGGCCACTGCGTGTACGGCTGAGCTGCACAACCACCCCGTCAGAGGGGACACAGTCCTGGGGCGAGTTTTGACTTCATGGACGTGAAATTCCCACCTCTGGCATTTATTTACTTATTACTTTACGTCTGTTTTTGCTCTGAGAGATTTCCAGTAGCTGGATTTCTCCAGATAACGTTTACCCAGATATCTTCAAACTCGAAGAGGAGCAGGACATGTTTTACTGGGTGGTCCTTACTTTGGCCATAATGCTGCCTTCAAGTGCTATTAGAAATAGCATAAATATCAGTTCCCGACGTTACAGTTGCACAGAAACGTCCCTTCATCATTTTGGTCCCGGAGTTTCGGACGTTTGACTTCCGCCTTTTGTTTATTCAGTCGCTCGTCGGCCATTTTACAAATTCTATTTATGCTGCATAGAGCTATGATATGTTATTGGACCCTATTTTATGATGTTGTGATCACTTTTATCTTTGTACACCATATTCATGAATATCACCTTCAACAGCTACGTGTTGGATGAGGAACTGTGTAACGAGGACGGTGAAACGTGCAGCGACTGTTAAATTAATATCACTGTTCTGTTCACGGACGGTCTCTCAAACCTGCTGTTACTGCTGTAAGTGTGAAAATATTGCAATAAATATCACATATTAAAATGTTTGTTGACATCAGTAAAGCGGTTGTTTGCATTAAAGTGTCTTACAGGGAGAGAAACCACTGACACCAAAGTAAATCGAGCTAGCCACCTAGCCAACCATGTTCATTGCCTTCAAAAGTACTTGAAGGCAAATACTTCGTAAATCACGAGTACGTAAATACAGGACCGTCCCACATCAAGCTTCGCTGAGAACCCTCAATACAGATAAATAAGGATGTTAAAGATACACCCCCTAGTGGTCTAGCTCTGCCGGACATCCTGCAGGAGTTTATTGATTTCCGCCACAAGTTCGCTGGCGTCCATGATTTCGCTGCGGCTGTCGCAGCGTTTGCCCTGCAGGTGCCCCAGCACAGACTCCAGCTCATCTTCCTCATGGTTCTCTGGAATCTCCTCCATGGCCGGAAGCCACTTTGAACAGGAGCTCGACACCTGCACGGGTGTTGACAGGGGTGCTGGGAGAGGCGCCACCAGGGCAGTCAAATGGCTGGCCGGGGCGTGGCTGTGGCCTGGGTTCTGGAAGTGAGTGTTGGCTGCCCAGGCAGCTACACCCTGCTGGTAGGAGGTGGGGCTCGGTTTACCTGGCAGGTGACCTTTCCTCCTCTCCAGGGACCCCAGTCCAGCTGGGCAAGCAGAAGCAGTCCCTGTTTCTCCAACCTCCATGTAGGAGTCCATGGAAGAAGGTAGGAGCCTCTGAAAGACGCTGTTCATTTCGGACAGCAGCGAGGAGGTACCACAGAGGTCCTCTCCTTTCTCTGTCTCTTCATCTTCTTGCTCCTCCTCCTCACTTTCCTTGCCAAAGGTGGAGAAGCTCTTCTTCCTCAGGGTGCACTCCCCAGACTGTGGGACCTCGGGTGCCGCAGGGCTCTGCTGAGGGTCCTCGCCAGGAATGTACAGGTTGCTACGGTAATCGGACGATGCCGGGGAGGGCAGAGGAGGCATCCAGCATTGATCGGAATGACCCAAGACTCTGCACTCTTCCGTACAGAGCTTCATCGCTGTCGACAGAGAAACAGAAGATTCACAGATCAGAGAAAGACAGTTTTAATGGTGGGTGATATTTTATTTCCCTTTATTTGCTCTGCTGTCCAGTTTCTTAGCGATGCACCAAAATCGGGCTGAAAATAGAAACACTTTCATGTTTGACTAAATAACTGAGAAACAATCGACTGAACAGTGGAGCTCCAGGTCTAACGTGCTTGAACTATCATCTGAGGACTGCAGGTTCAAATCCCGGGTCATAGTCAGAGAGCAAAATTAGCCTCTTTCCCCACAGCACGTCCAGCGACGCTGGGGACACGAAACTTTCCTCTGAGCACACAGGCCGTCCAGCACTGATGCACTCATACCGACTGAGGCAGATAAAGAATACTTCAAACCAAAATACAATGTAATTATTAAACTGTGGAAAAGCAGGCGACCTTCAGAGGACATTTCAGGGACATTGAGCTACTGCCCTGAATTATCTATGTTTTATGAATGTTTACATGAAATATACTGGACATCAGCATCCCATGTCTTTGCCATCAACTTCCAACAGATATGTACAATAAAAATATCAGATATCCCACAGCGTCCCACAGCGTCCATATTGATCCATACCTAGTATTGGTATCATCATCAGAACTGATACAAACAAAGAATACTGGACATAAACACCAGTTCTAATTCACTATGTGGACAAAAGTATTGGGACACCTGCTCTTTCACACTCGGTTCCTCTGAAATCAAATATATTAAAAAGTTGGAGTAACTGTCTCTACTGTCCAAAGAAGACTTTCTACTAGATACTGGAACATTGTTCTAAAATGTGATTGCTTTCACTGACAAGAGCATTAGTGTGATGAGGACATTGGATGATCCCTTCCCCACTTCATCCTCAACTCCTCTTAACTCTGGCTGGAGCTCCATCGTTCCAGAGAACCCAGTTCCACTGCTCCACAGCTCAATGTTCACAGTTCACATATCATTTCCTACAAACTATCACCAGATCCTGCTCCTCAAGATCTTTCCACCCTGTAGATCTCAGGTCCAACACACTGGGTGAACCTGGATCAGGTGTGTTAGCTCAGGGTTGAAGATCAACCCTGCATGGTGGCAGGAGGCAGACTGTGCATGCCCTGGTCAGACAGCTCTTTAACGATTTAAGCATTTGTAGAAAAGCTGTGAGAAACCATCAGAAGACAAAATGCTTTTATTTATTTATTTAAATGGAAAATTTGGAAGAAGTCTTGCAGGAACACGTCCGTCTCCGTGCGAGTCTAACAACACTCAGTGCCATTTTCCTCTCAAGGCTTTTTGAGGGGAAAGAATGATTCAGATAATAGCTAATGCAACATGTTTTTCCACCGCCTCTGAACTCCATTTAATTCCGTGAGAGCACTCAGCGGCAGAAAACGCGTAAAACCTGGAACACCAAATTAATTCAGCCTCTTAACCATTCAAATAAGTCTATTCACAGCTGAACAACAGAATAAAAGCTCTCTCTCTCTCTCTCTCTCTCTCTCTCTCTCCTGTTCTGCCCATCGTCCCTTCTGAAGAATATATAATACAAATCAAATATGCCAACTTATAGCCTTCATTAAACATGTACGCCATTGCTCACTCATGTCCCAGGGACTTCATTATGGGCCCATTAGCTTTGAAAGGCCCATTTATAATACATCTTACAGCTAATAAAAACTAAATCTGGAGCATTTGCAAAACAGAGCCTCGGCAAGGCATTGATTTGGTGCGCTGGCTGATGAAAGGAGAGAATGAAAGATTAAACTCGCTGATTTACAGAAAAGGAAAGAGGGGGAAAACAGATTTTCAAAGGACTGAGTACCCTCCACCCACCCCCCCTGAAAGCACTTCGCTAATCGAGACGCACCAATAATTGTGTTTCAGATCAAGGCTCCTATTTTTCCATCAAAAATGCTCTGATCACACACACACACACACACACACACACACACACACACACACACACACACACACACACACACACAGTTACAATAATAAGATAAGAGCTTTGGCACTGGGTTTCAGACTTTATCTTATCGAGCCCGTCTGTGAAGGCCTGAAATGGGAAAGATGGCAGATTGGTGCAGAGCGACGTCTTTAATGTGAAAATGGCATTAATTTAACAGCTGCTTGTGTTCTCTCAGAGCTGAAGCTGAAGCTGACCTTCTCCACCTGCACAGACTCTGACCGTCTACAGCAGGTCTGAGCTGCTCTGAACGTCCTGCACTGATGTTCACAGCTGTTCTGGATGCACCTCAATGCATCTCTTCTTTTAGATGGAAAACCACAACCGACATGATGTGTGAAGAAGTAAATGGGCAGTTGTGAAGGTGACGTGTAGCCTGGCATGTCCTGCCATGGTTCCCTGCATGAACAACTATCCCAATCCTGCCCTGCTTGGGGATGAATAATGCTGGTCCTGAAGATCTGCCACCCTGCAAAGTTCACCTGGCTTTAACATTCAGATGAGGGCCGTTGTAACCTGGATCAGCTGTCTTTATTAGATTGGCTATGGAGCTGAACCTTCTAGATCGAATGGGCCACAAATTGGAAGTCCTGATTTAGACCACCATAAGAAAACGTATGTGATCCCTCTTTATCTGATATAGCTGAAGAGAAATAAAGGCCTGCTTACCAGGGTGCAGTCTGTGCTGTCCATCAGGTGTGAAGAGCTCACTGAAGCCTTCTCCCAGAAGAGGCGACTCCCGACCCATCTCACAGTCACTGTCTCCGGCCTCGCTGTCCCCTCGGCCACTGTCCTTCAGACTGAACTTATCCATCTCATTCAAAGCATATCTGAGGAGAGAGAGAGAGAGAGAGACAGAGAGACAGAGAGAGAGAGACAGAGAGACAGAGAGAGAGAGAGAGAGAGAGAGAGAGAGAGAGAAAGAGAGACAGAGAGACAGAGAGAAAGATCTTAATGCATGTTCTTTATCAGTAAAACTACAGAAAAAAACTCTAAATCTTCAACGCTAAGTCTGAGCATGACTAAATCTTCAACGCTCTAAAGAACCTTCCCGTGTGAGGCTACGTGGCTGTAAGACTGAGCATGTCTGAAACATGTTGAATTGTTATAGACTTTACATTCATTGGTCAACACACAGTGAAGGCCAGCATTTTCAGATTCTGATTGTGTGACCAGCCTAACGCAGGATATATACTTGCATATCATTGTTCAGATGAATTGGACCTCCGTAAGTAAGCAGGGCACCATAAATCAATTGATACCAAGCAGACAGCTGCATAAGGAGATGGGGTCTCCTGCTCTTAACAAGATGGAGGAGGCTGTCATATAGTTTCTGCACCCTAACTTCCCACCCACCCTCCCTCCGAGTCTCAGAGGAGTGCTCTAACCCTCCACCTAGAACTCAGGACCTCCTGTGGGAGGCTCTCTAAACACGACAGGCTGTAATGCAATTGGTTACCTGTAGCTCCGAGTGTATTTGTTGCCACGGAAACTGGGTCTGGGTTGGTACTGGCCCTGATGAAGTATGGACAGAAGCTGTGAGACTTGCTATAGCCGAACAGGAAAGAAAAAAAGGGGGGAAGGGGGCAAAGGAAAGGAAAAATGGAAACAAAAAATGAATAATGATGGACCAGACAGCAAGGCAGTAAATGGGTCGGGGTGGGGTTGGGGTGGGGTGGGATGGGGGGTATTAATGAGGGGGTCATGCTGAATATGGATGGAAAAATCATGTTGGACATGTACAAATAAAAATGCATAATGATACTCATAACAAAGGCATTCAGTGAAATCATACTGCAGAAGTCATCAAATCATATTCCAAACTCATGCAGGGACACGGGATATGTTATCGTAACGCACAACGGAACTGTATGAAAGGTACTGTTCATAAAGCTACATGACTTCGACATAACCATATCCAGACATCATCTGTGGTTAAACCGGTCAGAAGAAGGCAGAGTTGGAGTTGAGATCAATACTTCTGCAGGTTTATGTTGTGAAAAGTCATACTGCTTTAAGAACTCTGTACGTCTGAACTTTAATATAATTAATGTACAAACAAAATTGACACATACACTTCTCTCTCTTACCTCCACAGGAGGGGTGGCGTGAGCGAGCTCCAGGGCAAAGTTCTCTGGCACGTGATTGGACGAGATGGTGACGAGGCTGTTGAGTGACTGGCGGCTGTGGTGGGTCTGACGGCTCTCTGGTGCAGGTGAGGCGGACGGCGAGCGAGGGTGCGCCCTCACGGGCAGTGTCCCATTTACAGTGGGCACCAGGGTGATGTCGCCTTTGTGGATCTGACGTGCTGGTTTCTTGGGGTGGTTCTGATAGGTGGACTCAGCTACCCTGCAGTTGTATGAGTGGCGTGGGTCTTTCTGGTCTCGTGAAGAGCAGTGAGTGGCAAATGCCACCATGACCACCAGCAGCATGCCACAGATGGCACCAAGGGAGATGATGACAATGGTGGAGATGTCCAAGGGGGTCTGGCCTGCGCCGTCAGAGTGGGGCACAAGAGGGTAGGACTCAGGATGTTCACGCAGTATGACATGGAGTAGGGCACGAGCAGAAAGGCGGGCGGTCGTGCCCCGATCCTGAACCAAAATGGCCAGGTCGAAAGTGTCCCGAGGCGAAGCTTCCATACTGCTATTGGTTCTCAGTTCGCACCTCCGTGGGTCCAGCAGGAACAGTCCTTCTTCATTTCCACCAATGATGGAGCAGGTAAGCTCACCATTGGCTCCAGAATCCTGGTCAGTTGCCTTGATGATTGTGACCAACTGTCCTGGTTCTGCCCGCCGCCACAGCGGCACTTCAGCAGTGCGGTTGCTGAGCAGTGGTGAAACAATGACTGGAGGATTATCGTTCTCATCCAGAACAGTAATGACCACGGTGGTGTTGCTGCTCAGAGAGGCACCACCTCCTCCATCTTGTGCCTGCACAGTGAAGGTAAGCCTTCCCACCTCCTCACGGTCGAAGCTTCTCAGAGCATATATGGCACCATTAGATGGGTCTATGGTCACGTAGGTGGAGATTGAGCTCCCTTGGATCTGGCTCTCCACAATGGAATAGGTCACCTGGCCATTGGCACCCAGGTCTGGATCATCGGCCACCACTGTGGTGAGGTAGGCACCGGGCGAGTTGTTTTCAGACTTAAAGATCTCGTAGCGACCCTTCTCGAAGCGTGGTGGGTTGTCATTCTCATCCTGCACCTGCACAGTGAAGTGCTTCACCGCAGACAGGCTTGGTGAACCGCGGTCCTCTGCGATGACCGTCAGGCTGTACTCAGAGCGCTTCTCGCGGTCCAGCGAAACATTGGTCAGGATCACGTAGTTGTTCTCGTATGTCTTTTGCAGTCGGAAGTGGCCGTGCCCGTGGAGCCTGCAGATGACTTCGCCATTTGGGCCTGAGTCGCTGTCGTCCACTCGCACCAGAGCCACAAAGGTGTCCACTGGTGCTGCTTCAGACACGTAGGCCACCTCCTCCTTGCCCTGGCTCATGAGGTTGACGGTGATCTTCGGCTTGTTGTCGTTCACGTCTATCACCTTGACCACGACCTGCGGTTGAGATTCAGAATTCACTTTTAGTTTAGACAGACGCAGTTTGTGTCTGATCAGCTGTCTGTTGATTTCTGTAGATCTGCTCTGTGACATGGTCAATGGATATTGGTATTGGGCCTACACTTACAGAGACAAAAGTATTGGGACACTGATGTTTCTTCTGCAATTATAAAGAGCTTTTCCTGTCTCTACTGTCCAGGGAAGACTTTTTACTAGATTCTGAAACATTGCTGTGAGGATTTGATTGCATTCAGCAACAAGAGCATTTGTGAGGTCAGTATTTTGGATGATCACAACCCCACCTCGTCCCCAACATCATTCCAGAGATCACAGTTCCACTGCTCCACAGCTCAATGCTGGGGGGCTTTATACCCTCTAGTCCACACCTGCTGTTAGACATGGAGACAATAGAGTCATGCTTAATTCCTATTCTATTGGCAGTACTGGGACTAGACAAGCTGTGTGTGCATTTGCACATCTCTGTCAGCAGCAGAATGTGTGCTTTAGAAGGGGTGTCACCTAGTGCATTTCACTGGATCATCTGTCAGTTTGAGCCTCATAACCTACATTTGGATCTGCTCCCCAACCCTCTCTTACCGGTTACAGCGCCACCTGTCCTCTACAGGGAGTAAGTGTAAAGCCCACTTTACCTTGCAGTGTCCCGGCACAGAGTTGGGCCCCATGTCCTGCGCCTGGACGTCGATTTCATAGGACGAGGAGGCCTCGTAGTCCAGCTTCTTGACCAGCGTTAGGTGTCCAGTCTCCGGGTCCACCCGGAACGTGTCCAGGATCTTCTGCGGCACGTGAGGGCCGAAGGAGTACAGCACCTTGCCGTTGGTGCCCTCGTCTGGGTCGGTGGCGTTCAGGTCCACCAGCAGGGTGCCCGGGGGCGCGCTCTCGGCCACGCTGACGGCGTACGCCTGCTGCTCGAAGGCCGGGCTGTTGTCGTTGGAGTCCAGGACGCGGATGCGCAGCAGCGTGGAGCCCGTGCGCGGGGGCACGCCCGCGTCCGCCGCCGTCAGCTGCAGCTCGTGCGAGGCGCGCGCCTCCCGGTCCAGCTCGCGCGCAACCACCAGCTCCGCGCGCCGCGAACCGTCCGCGCGCGCCCGCACCTCCAGCCGAAAGTGGTCGCTGCGCGCCAGCGCGTACGAGCGCAGCGCGTTGTCCCCGACGTCCGGGTCCCAGGCGCCGTCCAGCGGCACGCGCGTCCCCACCGCGGCGCTCTCCGAGATCTCCACCGGCACGACGGCGCGCGCAAACCGCGGCGCGTGGTCGTTGACGTCCAGCACGTCCACGCGCACGCGGAACAGCCGTAGGTGCTCGGTGGGCAGCGCGGCCACGTCCAGCTCCACGGTGCAGTTGGGCTGCTGCGCGCACAGCGCCTCCCGGTCCACGCGCGACGCCACGCTGATCTCACCGTCCTCCTCGCGCACGGACAGCAGCGCCGTGCCCGCGCCGTCCACGGCACGAAAGCGCGGCGACACGGAGCCGGGCAGCCCGGACAGCGCGCCGGCCGCGTCCTCCAGCAGCCGCCCGATCACAGTGCCCACGCGCTGCTCCTCCGGCACGCGGTAACGCACCAGCTTCCCGGGCGCGGACGGCGCGGCCAGCCGGGGCAGCAGCGCGGCGCACAGCAGGAGCGCGGCGGCGGCGCAGCGCGGCATGATCGCGGTGACCACAGCGCTGGTCAGTTCGCGCGCATCTTACACCTCCTTAGGGTGAGAGTGAGGAGCACAGCGCCCGAGCCTTTAGATCCCCGGAGAAGGTGCTGGGACTTCCATGCGCGACACACACACACACACACACACACACACGCACACACAGCTTGCTGTAGCAGTGCGCGCGCGAGAGAGAGAGAGTGAGAGAGTGTGTGTGGGAGGGAGTGTGACTCTGAGCAGACTGACTGCCCCTGAGCTCCTACACTGCAGCTCTCA
The DNA here is from genome assembly GCA_034509495.1 of Acestrorhynchus altus. Taxonomy (NCBI): domain Eukaryota; kingdom Metazoa; phylum Chordata; class Actinopteri; order Characiformes; family Acestrorhynchidae; genus Acestrorhynchus; species Acestrorhynchus altus. The sequence goes on along the minus strand of CM067512.1, from coordinate 282,271 downwards.
CACACACACACACACACACATACACACTACCCCCTACTTCCTCCGAAAAGCAGGACTGCCCCCTTCACACACACACACACACACACACACTGATGATCCATGCACCATGTCCAAATGTTTCTGGACACATTCATTTACTTTAAGTTGCATGCATTGCTGACACAGATGTGCAAATGCAGCACTCCAACCAATTGACTGGCACTGTATGTCTAATGCCATCCACCATCCTGGCTCTTGTACTGAATACAATCAAATCCTCACAGCAATGTTCCAGAATCCCTGGACAGTAGAGACAGTTACTCCAACAAAAGCAGGATCACCTCTGATCAGTACCCGTGTCCATATAGTGTAGAGTGATACGGGTCTCTGTTTTATTCACTCAGGCTCAGGACAGCTTACGTTTTCAAACGGATCTCGGGTCATGTCTTTACACCCATTGCTGATACGGATGTGCAAATGCACACACAGCCTGTTTAGTCCCTGTAGAGAAGGACTGCCAGCTATTTTGTGCTTTGTGTATTTTGACTCGAGACTGGAATTGCTCTCTCCCTTAAGGACTCATGAATTGGACTTGTTGTTTTGTGATTTGCGAACATCTCTGCCTTCAGCACATCCATCAGCGTGCTTCCAGTGCTCCACATACTTTTACTCCTGGCCTCCCGGGAGTCTGTTTGCACTTTAAACTCCTCCTGTGAGTTTACGAGGTGAAGGACATGAGTGTAGCTGTGAGTAAAGCTCAGACCAGTGCCGTGTTCACCCTTCCAGTGCCTTTTTATTGCTTGTTTAAAATGCTTGAGCTCTGAACTGTGGCTGAATGGCGAGGGAGAGTTATTGGACTCAATGTGCACGTGTGCGTGGTGAATCGCTGGACAAAAGATCTCCCACCACAACCCCCCAAATAACCTCCCAATACCACCCCATCCTCCCTCCCCATACACACACACCAAATGCCATTTCATCCAGAGGTCACTCTGGTGAACCCCAGCTTGGTGCATAATGTCACTCGTACGACTGAGGAACTCTGTGCTCTGCGTCTTCGCCCACGCTCTCACACAAAGCAAACACGTGTGACTGGGGCGTTTTTGTAAGCAAGCAAATAGCGAGCCATCTGGTGCAGGAGGGTAGAGAAGACAATTCAGCTCAGTAATTGCAGCAGTCCTGCGAGGAGCTCGTTCTCCAGACCTCCGTGAGCACACACTCCCCCATTATTTTGAGACACGCGGCAGCAATAGTGGCATTTGAAGCATCGTCTCTTGAAACATCATTTCATTTGGGCCCCGAGATCACAAACCCCTCAATATATCTTCCTTAAACAACTGTAGGAACATGCAGGTAACAACACGGAGGAGCTGGAGAAGATCTTTCTTTTTGGCTGCTAGATGATTCAAGGTTCTTTGTTGCTGCAGTAAAACACTGACTTACTAAGAAAGGGTTTTGTGGGTGCAGTTTTGTACGATGTCAGATCACCTTTGATCTTCATTACAGACACTTTAACAGACCAATGTTCCATTAATGAGGTTCTGCAACCAGTGGTTCTACCTTTTCTGAACACACACTGCTGTATCTACAGGATTTACTGCCTTCAGAAGCCCTTGATTGGCTGAATGAAGCATCAACATGGGTTTAAAGAACCCTTTATGAAACACATTAGACAACAGTTTATGTCCAGGATTAAACAAGATATTTGAACAATTTGAAAGAATCTGGATCATCAAAAGGACATTTTGCTGGTGATGTCCATACACAGAGGAGACAGAGGACACCCATGCAGGAATACACAGGTTTAGCCTCTCCTCATCTACCTGTGCACACCTGTCCTTTACTCACCTCCATGTCAGAATCAGACATTTTTGAGGCGTTATTGAGAGACAGGCACCTTTTTGTCGCACACCAATCAGGTGTGTTTTCTCCAGTAAAATCTAAGGACAGTTATGAGAAGATGCCTGGACCAATATGGCGGCGATGTTGACACATGATCCAGTGGCCAGTTTGGTATCTGGGTAGTTTCATGTGTCTGTGTTTCACTGAGTGAAAATTAACAGAACCAAAGCTTCAAGTTTACAAAATCGATAACTGATTCCAACCTTATTGGACCAGTATTGGTACCATCCCACAAGATTGCATCCGGACGCTATGGCTGAAAAGTAAACAGTGTATGAAGTGTCAGTGTAAGCAGTGTGAACCTGCTTCTGCATTCCATCCACTGTAATCGACAGTCAGAACATAGAGAACCTAATCAACTTATCCACGGCCTGCGTTCCCATTCTCTCTCTCTCTCTGTCTCTCTCTCTCTCTCTCTCTCTGTCTCTCTCTCTCTCTCTGTGTCTCTCTCTCTCTCTGTGTCTCTCTCTCTCTCTCTCTCTCTCTCTGTCTCTCTCTCTCTCTGTCTCTCTCTCTCTCTCTGTGTCTCTCTCTCTCTCTGTCTCTCTCTCTCTCTGTCTCTGTCTCTCTCTCTCTCTCTCTCTCTCTGTCTCTCTCTCTCTCTCTCTGTGTCTCTCTCTCTCTCTCTGTCTCTCTCTCTCTGTCTCTCTCTCTCTCTGTGTCTCTCTCTCTCTCTCTCTTCCTACCCCCTTTCTTTAATCCACACAGACTGAAACGTGCATATATTTCTTCAAATCTAACGTCATTACAACCCGATAATCACATTTCATGCTGAAAGAAGTTCAAGTCAGAGCATTTTAAACAAGTGGGTGGTTTCGTTTATGAGCCACACAAAGCTGTTCGACAGCACAACTGAAACAGCAGATGCTCCGTCGCACCTTGTGTTCGGAAACTAATCACATATCGGTGTTAAAGCGGGATTGTGGGAGTGTGCCGAGCTGTAGAAGTGTGTGTGGGTTCCATAAGCAGGAGAAACAAACAGCAACGAATCAATGCATCTAAACAGTCCCGCCTGTCACTGCTGACGGATTCCGCCAATTTGCTTTCAGAATCGATTCTCGCCTCCTTTTTACTGCGTTAGGGTTCAAAATTGCCCACCTTTGGATTGGAATTGGACCATAATCAAACAAATAGTTTTACAGCATCGCTTAAACTGCTCTATGGGCCCAAACATGTGGAGTAGTTGAAATCTGGTGGTGTCATATGTTCTGTCAGATGGCTTCCTTTGGATAGTGGCGGCTGTGTTTCTGCACCATGGTCGTAAAGTCACCCCATCCCCCCACACGCTCATGGGGGCTGGGAGAGTTAACTTTGTCATTGAAATGAAAAGGATCACGATCACAAAAGAGCCTGGCAGGTGGGATGGTGCGGGGTGCACAGAGGGGCCGTGGAAACTGTTTGCGGGGGTAGAGGGCACCCGTCCCGCTCAAATCCAGGCAGATGATGGGGGGAAGGGGGCATCATGGAGGAATCAGGGCTCTCGTCTCTACCCTACTGGTGTCCAGGTGGTGGAATGAAGTCAGTCTGGTGTCTTCAAACACAATCTCTTCAACAAGCACCATTAAATTTGTTTTTCAAAATGAACGTGTGATAGACCTGTGATAGAAGACAGACCTAGCAGAACCTCCTTGGGCTGTTCTCCTGAGGTGTGTATTGTTGAAGATGGTGAAGTAGGGGTAGATCTGATAAAAGTCTCTTCTGTGAGGGAACGTCTTGACAGTTGTGTTCAGTGGTGGTGTTTCAGTTTGGCAGAAATTATTCATCACAAATGTATTAAACAGGCTGTTTGACAACTATAGGGGTCCTTTTATCACGAGGTCCAGAAAGTCCCTCAGACATCTGGCTGTGAAGTTTGATGGCTCTGCTTTGAGAAGACTCACTTAATAATGATATAAACAGTTTATTTACTCGTTTAGGAAAATGCTGATGGTCAGTTTGGAGGATTTAGAATGGCCACAGTGATATGACCGTGTTGTCAGAGGTGATACTGGTTATATGCCAGTAGTGTTTGGAACTGTAGGGCCGGTTTCCTGTGTGTTGGGGATGGAATGGGACAGAGAGTTGTTGAACTGTCTGAGTACACTAACAGCTCAGGACACATTAGTGTGTGTGTGTGTGTGTGTGTGTGTGTGTGTGTGTGTGTGTGTGTGTATGAATATTCCGAGCAGAAAAGCAGGCTGTTCTGAAAGTGTGTCTGGATGTGAAGGTAAATAGAGCCGGTTCTCCGGTTCTGCGGGTCGAGAGATCGTGGAGGGGGTTGGGGTGTGTTTGTAAAGGCACGCGAGCATCTGCCATTCGCGCCGCCCCCCATCCTGACCTCTCCTCCTCCCCACGGTCCTGTCTCCTTCCTCCCTCCTTCGGGGGCCGTTGGCAGTCAGTGTGCTGAGTGGCTGCAGTAACAATGCTGTTTTGTTATTCATCCGAACTTTCTTCTCACGCTCACAACAGGATTTATAGTGGGCATATGGCACGTGTGCTCCCCTTATTAGCTCCATATAACTTTAGTGGAGGTGCAGGAAGTGCGGCACACTTCAGACACAAGCCTCACACACCTGTGTGTGTGTGTGTGTGTGTGTGTGTGTGTGTGTGTGTGTGTGTGTGTGTGTGTGTGTGTGTGTGTGTGTGTGTTTTAGAAACTGTTTATCTTCTTCATCAATATTTGGAGCACAGATTACGGTGGAGAGCTTCAAAGTTTAGTTTGTCCTTATGAGTCACACAAAAATGTGTGTGTGTGGAGAGAGAGAGAGAGAGAGAGAGAGAGAGAGAGAGAGAGAGAGACAGACAGACAGGCAGACAGACAGACAGACAGACAGACAGACAGAGAGAAAGAGACAGACAGAGAGACAGAGAGACAGAGAGAAAGAGAGAAAGAGAGAGAGAGAGAGAGAGAGAGAGAGAGACAGAGAGACAGACAGACAGAGAGAGAGAGACAGACAGAGAGAGAGAGACAGAGAGAGAGAGACAGAGAGACAGAGAGAATGAAAAGGAGGGAATGTTGGGGAGTGTAGTGGAGAGAATGAGCAGAAAGAAAAGGAGGGAAAGAGAATGCAGAGAGGTGGGGGTCTGCGGTGATGGGGGAGGTGGGGGGCTGTAGTCAGATGGGAGGTTTAGTGTTTCTGATCTAGCTGTATTTCAGAGCTGCTCTGTGAACACTTTGGAGGGAACTGATGTGAAGTCAGCAAGTGTGTGTGTGTGTGTGTGTGTGTGTGTGTGTGTGTGTGTGTATGAAGTGCACAGTCAGCAGAGCAGCAGGAGAATCTGGGCTGCATGCAATCAGCTCATCAAGTGTCAGGAAACACACACACACACACACACACACACACACACACACACACACACACACCTTTTATTTTAAATTTGTATATAATGTTCCCTAACATCTTCAGAACTGTTATTTTAAATGTTACTGTGTGAATATGGAACATCTGTCTGCTTCTTACATTAATATCTGATAGTGTGTGTGTGTGTGTGTGTGTGTGTGTGTGTGTGTGTGTGTGTGTGTGTGTGTGTGTGTGTGTGTGTGCGCGCGCGTGTGTGTGTGAGTGAGAGAGATTCCCGTGCGCCTGGCAGCTGTTGCTCTGTCACCTGATCGCTTGTTTTTGCAGCAGTTTGATCTGCTGCTCCAGTCTGTGTGGCTTTTAGCTGGAGCCTCTCTAATATCAGCCTCTCTGAACAGAACACTCACTCCTCCTTCACTCCTCCTTCACTCCTCCTTCACTCCACTCCTCCCTCACTCTGCTCCTCATTTCAGCTTCATTTATGCCCTTTTTTTATCTGTCGCTCCCGGCTGGTTATCAAATTACATACAGCTCTCTCTTCTCCTTTCTTCTCATCTCTTCTCTTCTCTTCTCTTCTCTTCTCTTCTCTTCTCTTCTCTTCTTCTCTTTTAAAATGTGTGTGTGTGTGTGTGTGTGTGTGTGTGTGTGTGTGTGTGTGTGTGTGTGCAGACTGATTCTCGTGACCTCCTTTGCCTGAAAACTCTTTCATTTCTTCTGCAGTGATCTTTAGTGAAGGCCTCACAGAGGAGCTCCTCTATTGTTCCTCACAGACACACTCCCTTTCTCAGCAACACAAAGGACACACACTTCTGGGGGCAGCGGTGAGGCGGCGTGTGTGAGGGGCTCAAAGGTGACATATTTGAGAATGGGTGGGGGTGTTCTCATAGCATACGGAAGATTTAGCCTCCCCCTCTTCTCCATCTCCCCCTCCTCCCTCCATCCCTCGCTCCGTCTGCTGGGTTTGGCAGATGTTTGGGCTGTTCGGGTGGGAGTCCGTCCCGACTCGGTCCCGTCACACTGGAAACTCTTATGAGCGAGGGATCACCTTTCAGAGCAGAGAAAAAGCTTCTCTCTCACTCTGCCTGGTCTTTCCTCTGGTTCAGCTGTCCCTTCTAGATGTGAAGGAGTTCAAAAGTGCAGTTCATGATGAACAAAACATGAACAAAACATCTCGTCTTCACAACTGTCCTCTAAAATCTGTATTCTGTTGTCTTCAAACTAGCTTTAGAGGAGATGTTCATAACTGTCATCGAACATCTCCAGAACTGTCCTTTAATATCCTCAGGATGTTTTCAGAACTGTCGTCCGAAGTGTCCTGTAACATCGTCCTCTTAATCGTCTCCATTTTTGCTGTTAATCATTAGAAGAACTAAGAAAGGATCTGTGTCCAGTTCTGCGTATCCCAGTCATCAGGAACGAGCAGAACACGGAGAACATGGTTTGGATGATCTGATAAATAAAACAGAAATAACAGCCGTAGGAATTCCCCTCAGCAGCTGAGAACATGTTCTCCATATTTATTTAATGTGATTAGATTCTGATTCCACAGAAGGACAAAACTGTCTTTGACCTGAGCAGAGTAACCCGACCCTGACTGTGGAGACGTGGTAACGGCCCCTCCACACACGCTTTAAAACAGAAGGTCTATTTATCTTTCAGGTTCTCAAGGATGGAGTGGGTTTATGGTTTAAGGCTGCAGGAAGTAGATGTCTGCCTGGTCCTTCCAACATAAACACTTTTATGCCCATATATCAGAGAATGTCTTCAGGACTGTGCTCCTATGCATTCAGCCATGTCTTCACAAAACATCTCATCTTCAGAATAGTCCTCTAATGTCTTCAGATCTTTGTGAAAGTGTAAATATTCATAACTATTTTACGGTCTTCAGAACTGTCTTCAGAAATGTCCACTGATCTGGACCTGTCTTCTGAAAATGTGTTCAGAACTGTCCCCTTATGTCTTCACAGATACCCAACAATAGCTTCAGAGCTGTCTATAGTAATGTCCTCTGCTTTTATCTGAACTGCCCGTCTTCACAACTATCATCCTTCAAACCTGACCCCAATAATGTTGGCAGAACTGCTGTCTCTCTTCAGAACTCTACATTCATTTGGAAGTGTCTTCAGAACTGTCCTCAGAGAATGTCTACAGAACTCTTATGTCTTCACAGCAACTCACCAAAGATTCAGCACTGATTTCAGATCTTTCCTGAGAGAAATATCTAATGAAATGTCCTCTAATATCTTATAAACTGTCTTCTAAAGTTTCAGTGTCTTCTTAACTACCATACTTCAGACCTGTCTCCACTAATGCTGGCAGACTGGTCTTCAGAACAGTCTCTAAAAAACTTCTTTAGAAGTTTGCTGTAAATCCATCTAATGTATTGTCCATGCAGGCATCCATCTTTTTCCAGAATTCTTCAGAAGAAAGAAACCAACGTAACCACTGAAGTCCAGGATCATTGTTCAGGTGTTGATCCTGATGCAGAAACAGTTGTGTATTATTTGTAACGGGGTTCTTACATACGGGGTCTCAGGGCTTACATCTGCCGGTTCCTCTGGGTTCTGATGATTCCAGCCTGATTCACCTTTTTCTTTTACAGTGATTTCGTCACACCGTCTTTACCCACAGCAGACTCACACACTCACATTCCAGCTTCTACATCCATTTATTTACTCAGAGATGATAAACCTGAGCACGTTGAGAAGTGTGTGTGATAGGGGTGCGAGGTTGAGTGTGTGTGTGTGTGTGTGTGTGTGTGTGTGTGTGTGTGTGTGTGTGTGTGTGTGTGTGTGTGTGTGTTTCCACTGCAGGTATTTGCGTGAGGTAAATCAGATCAGGAATGTGGGCCACGGGAAGGTAAATCTCGTTTGACACATTAAAAAGCATTCCTGTGCTCATTACAGCCGGGCCGCTGAGCTCCTCCAGCTTTATTCATCATTCATAAGCTCGGCGCCGAGCCCGGAGAAAGAGCCAGATTACACAAATGAAAACAGCACTTAGGAGTTAAAACGCAGACGGTTCTCCATTGCTGTAGACTGTTCAACCTTCTCCCTCCTGAAGCAGAGGAGCCTGCCTTTACTGACTGATCAGGTGATGGGCAGGTTCTCAATATGGACACGAAAGTATTGGGACACAGGCTCATTCTCTGTTTCTTCTGAAATCAAGGGATTAAAGAGGTTCTCCTGCTTTTGTTGGAATGACCGTCTCTACTGTCCAGAGAAGACTTTCTACTAGATTCTGGAACATTGCTGTGAGAATTTGATTGTTCTCTGCAACAAGAGTGTTAGTGAGGTTAGGATGTTGGATGATCACATCCCCAGCTCCCCCAACACTAACCCTCACCCTCACACGACAGTAACACTCAACCTCACCCTCAACCTCACACTAACAGTCAACCTCACCCTCAACCTCACACTAACACTCAACCTCACCCTCGACCTCACACTAACACTCAACCTCACCCTCAACCTCACACTAACACTCAACCTCACCCTCAACCTCACACTCAACCTCACCCTCAACCTCACACTAACCCTCACGCAACACTAACTCTCAACCTCAACCTCACACTAACACTCAATCTCACCCTCAACCTCACACTAACACTCAACCTCACCCTCACACACCGGTGAGAAGTGCAGACAGTATCCCTGACCTCACCCTCACACACCGGTGAGAAGTGCAGACAGTATCCCTGACTTTAGAAGGAGTGGTGTCCCAATACTTTTGTCCGTACAGTGTAGGTCAGTTCTATAGTCAGAGAGTTCGCTGTGTGTGATCGGCTGCTTCTATATTTTGTAATGTTTAATGATGTCTTAATACGAGTTGAGACATTAATAAACCTTTAATTCATGTTTATTACTGTTGTAATTAGTGTTAGTGGATGTGCTCCGGTATCTGAAGGTGGAGGTAGAGCTCAGCTCTGCTCTTCACGCAGTTTATGTGTCTGAATGCAGTTTAGACGTTGTTTCATCCAAACCTTCACAACTTTACTTCCACTTTATTTTAGGTGTCTCTAATAACTGATGACGACATGAACAGGGACGTCCCTGTCCAGAGCTCCACCCGAGTGCTGGTGCTGCCCATTGGCTGATACAGATCCACACCTGGTGTTAACGTGTGTTAATTAACACCAGTGAAAATGCTGCAGCCAAACCACTTCACACGAGAGAGTCCATCATATTTTATTACAGTGAAATAGTTCGTCTTTCTGTTAGATCATAACATCAGAACTCTACAAATCTTAGATCATCAGAACATTGAAATGCACCTTTAAATAATAAATGTTAATTTTTCTTTAACTGGTTTGTAGTTATAGTTTTTGAAGGTTCTGATGATGAGTGTGAACAGAACCGTTACAGCTCAGTGAACGGGTTGACTGTGATTTGCTCCTTTGTCTGGTTAAACGGTTCTTGTGTGTGAAACGTTAGTTGAGTGTAGAACCTTATTGTTCAGAGCAAACCATAGAAATCTTTACAGTCACTTAACAGAAAACAGTGGCTTAGATTTATAGACTTTTACAGACCAGTTAAACAAACGGGTCTAAACCAGTGGGGTGAAGAGTAAACACTGCCTGGTGTAATTGAGAAGAACCTCTCACCACTGAGAGTGAACCGTGTTTAACACTGAGAGTGAACAACAGTGTAATAATAATAATAAAAATAATAATCGTTTATAATGAAGGTATAATTGTAGCATTAAAATAATATAATAATTCTTATAAATATAACGTAAATCTAACATTATGTTCAGTGATGATCAATCAGCACCTTCACTAAATGATGCAGTAACCATAACAACGTGGTTGTTGATCCGTCCTGCTGTGGCCAACGAACCCAAAGACCTAATATCAGCCCTTCCAGATATTCAATTCCTCTCTCGCCTTTAGCCAATCGATTTGAGGACGTTCCAAAGAATTCCCAGTTTATTCAAATCCACCGATTAAGGAAACGACTAGCACTCTGCAGGGTTTCAGTCTCAGTTAGAGCCACAAAACAAACAGGTAGAAAATAGTACCCATTCCCTGGTACTAGATACCACATTTGAGGAGAGTGGTGTACGGACCGCGCGGTGAAAGTCAGACGTTCCTATTCTTCATGATTTGCTCAGTTTCTAAATATTATTATTATTTTTCAGTCTTTAATGCAGATTGAGTTTGAAAAATAATCAATACTAATATGTGAGGATGGATTCTGAAATCAAACGTTAGTGTTATTACTGACGCTCCAGTTTCCATCCGCCCGGGAATGGAGGGACTCTCCCGAACAGTCCCCGCTCCTGAAGCCGGTGCTAATGAGGCCGAGTGAGTCTGTGGGAGAGCTGGAGCTATCAGTCATTATCGCCAGGTCGTTAGTTTTGTGTGTGAGGCGTGATTAAGATGGATGCTCTACTCCTGGGGCTCTTTGTTTAAGTGCTCACGAGAAAAAGAGAAGAACAGAGGAGCAGAGAGTGAACGAGTGAACGAGTAACACACACACACACACACACACACACACACAGTAACGCATGTCTATATGATCCCTGTTAGACTCTGCTCGGACCAGCAGGACAGATTTACCGAATGTTAACGCCATCGAGGCCAACAGTCCACTCCAGAGACGAGTTACATTGTAGGTCTCTGGAAAGCGGGATGGTCTTAAATCCACCGTGTTCAGCACCAAGATCAACAGTTTGTTCTCACAAGGCCAGAAGGCCTGGTTTCATGGTGTGCAATTTTGTACAATGTCTTTGGTCTTCATTACAAACACTTTGACAGACCGTTTGACTGACGGTGCTCTATTCCAACAGGACGACACTCGTCCACACACTGCTGCCGTCTCGAGATCTCGTCTTGAAGACACAGATACTACGCCATGGTCAGTCTCATCTCCAGACCTGTCCCTGATTGAAAATGTGTGGACGCTATTGGACGCTCTATCAACACTCCACCCCTACCACACCATCTGCAGAACTGAGTGAGAACATTCAAGCTGCATGAGATGGATCATCACAGGACACCATTAGGAACCTCTACACCTCCATGCAGAGACGTCTGGCGTGTTGTGTTAAACCCGACGCCGTCCTGAGAGACACCACTTCTGTATGAGTAGATCAATAAATATTGATCAGATCAGACTACAGTTATCATCAGTTATTGATCCTGATCACCTTCATCTTCCTTCACTACAGAACTGCAGACCTTCTGGAGAAAACAGTTGATGATGAGTGTGTTTCTCTTTCTTTCTCTATTGTTCTTTCTGTTTCTCTCTCTCTATTTCATTCTCTCACTCTCTCTCTCTCTCTCTCTCTCTCTCTCTGTCTCTGTTTCATCCTCTTTCACTTTATTTTTAAAAGAGAACAACAGGCACACTTTTAGTTTCCCCTCTTTTGACCTTATAGCAGCCTCTGACACTTAGACCCCCCCAACCATAAAACACACTTCACCACACACACAGCCGCCACGTCTGCCAGTGGTTCACCCCCTCACACTCCTCCTCCTGTGACAGAGGGCATGCCAGAAGAGGGTTTTTTTGGGGAGGAGGGGTTATAAGGGTCACCCTGCTGCCTGCTCACATGCTGATGGTTCTTTGTTCCTCCAGTGGCCTGTGGGCGGTGTGAGGAGTGTGTGAGGGGTGTGTGAGGGTGTATGGGGGTTTTGGGGCCCCCAGCAGACACACTTAGTGACTTTTGTATTGGCATGGGCCCTTTGTCAGGCTTCATCACCTTTGACCTCTCACCCAGCCGCCAATCAGTATGGCTGCAGACACCCTGGGAGTGACGGACAGCCGGCTGGAGGAGAGAGGAACAAAGAGAGTAGATTATCACACACACACACGCACACACACACACACACACACACACACACACACACACACAAGGACACCTGTTTTTATTGAATGTCAAGCTGTGGGATCATCCATTCACCATCCACTATGTGTCCAAATATTTACTGACACCCCTTCTAATTCAGCATTTTAAGTTGCACCCAGATTGCTAACAGAGATGTGCAAATGCACATGTAGCTTGTCTGGACGTTATGAATACTTTGTCTCATTTATTTATCTATACATTTGTGTTTGGTGTGTAAAAGTAAATAAGGCTCCAGTGTCCTGTCTGAACACAGAATAATTCTGAGGACATTGTCCTTCGTCCATCAATCAGTTCATGTACTGTACCAGAGCATGATGCTCCCACCACCACGTTTAACAGTTGGTACACTTTTCTTTGGGTTGAATGATTCGGTTTTAGAACTTTGTCGAATCTGAACATAAAGCTGTCCTCCAGAAGGCTTCTTTGTGTGGTTCAGCTGCAAGCTTCAGTGGAGCTTAAAGGTGTTGATTTGGAAGGCGGAGCTTCTTTCTTGGTGATATAAGCTCTGGTGTTCCAGCAGCTTCCAGTTCATGGTAGACCTGTGCCATGGTGCTTCTCAGGTACTGACTGACCATTTGAATGAGTGTGTGTGTGTCACTGTGTGTGGACGGGTTAAACGTGGCAAATGTGACAAATTCTGCTGTGCAGAACAGTGGTTCTACCATCACCTTTACCTTAAACATACTTTTACTTACAGAGTAAAAATGGTTTCTTCTAGACAGTTTCAGTCCAAGCTGAATTATTTGGACACAGTAACAGAAGACATGTTTGACACAAACCAAACACAGCATTTGAGCAGAAGAAGCTCATAGCAGCTGTGAAGCATGGTGGTGGAGGTGTGATGGTTTGGAGCTGCTCTGCTGCAGCAGGGTGTGGAGATCTCTCCATCATAGAAACCACTATGAGATCTTTATTGTATCAGAGGGGGTTTGAGAACGTAAGAGCGTCTGTACAAAGACTGACGCTGGAACATCACATGGATTTTATTAATGATGTTTAAAGATGTTTCTTCAGTTGTGTGTGTTTAGTTTTATCACCTTCATCTCTCAGTGTAGTTACAGTGAAGATCAGATGTCCAGATGATTAAATGTTAAAGTCACATGATTGTAGAAGCTCATTTATTATAATCACTGTAAATGCAGAGATTATTAAAGAAAGGATGTTCGCGCTGAGAGTGAATGAGAGCAGAGGACATCAAAGAGTTTCTTCACAAGTTTAGAAACATGCTTGTTGAAGCCATCAGAATCTCCATCCTCAAAGCATGTTCTACACACACACACACACACACACACACACACTCCTCTCTGCTCCTAATTACATGTTCCCTGTGTATCCCTCCTCTCTCTCTTTTCTCGCCTGCGTAAAGGACTCGGAGTGTGGCGAGTGCTGAAGATGAAAGGGATTGTGGGTAGGAAGTTGCAGAAGGCTGCTCTCTCTCCTCCTGGGCTTCAGAGCGGAGCTGTGTGGAATAATGCATCACTCTGGGTGGAGTTAATCGGCCTCGCCGGGTTCCCCTTTAGAACGTGTGGTAAGTGATGTGAACTGAGCTTACTGAGCAAAAAAGACTAAAACCCAGATTTATTAAAGTGAAAGTTCAGCACAAAATCAAATCCCACCCACCACACCGCCCCCCTGCCCCCCACCCCACCACCCCTGATGACC